>OZ057407.1:41282141-41318295 GCA_964056735.1 Allodiplogaster pararmata | reverse complement strand
TCATCTTTCCAAGTGAACCATGACATTGCTGACGAAGATCATCAATTTTATTTATATTTTTTATATTCCATAAAGGTTCTATTAATTTCCATACATAGACAGCTTTTTTCTTCCTATTAATGCAAATATTAGTTTTTGAAAGATAATTTTAGTGTTTTTTTTATAATTTGATCTTCGTGCTTCCCCGGATGACCAGGGAGCACGAGAAGAAGATGACTGCTTGAATCCAGAATTCATCCAGAAGCTTGAACGCACAAATAATCAATAATTACTCCGTATTGATCTGGTAACCCGTACGGTTAGAGAAATACGGTTGAGTTCGGTAATTCTAGCGCCTCATCCAACTTTTCTTTAATATTTTGACTAGTCTAAGTGATCCCTGGAACCTATTTCGAAAAACCTACACAAAACAGTTGCTGAAGTGAGTCGAAACTGCGAGACAACAGTTGCCATGAGTGCATCACAAATGACGATGAGACCTCCGATGTCTGCAGAAGCAAGTCGACTCTCGTTCTCTTCTTCCTCATTCCATTCCAGCGAGGTCTTACTGCACCAGTGCAACTGAAGTTTAACCACTTCAAATT
This sequence comes from Allodiplogaster pararmata, assembly GCA_964056735.1. Taxonomy (NCBI): domain Eukaryota; kingdom Metazoa; phylum Nematoda; class Chromadorea; order Rhabditida; family Diplogasteridae; genus Allodiplogaster; species Allodiplogaster pararmata. The sequence continues at coordinate 41,317,711 of OZ057407.1, read as the reverse complement.
CATTCAAATCTTCAAATTCATTTTTCACATGCATCACTGCTCATTCATCAGAGTCATAGAACATAATGTTCTCCTCAACCACCATTTCATTTCATTTTATGTACCTTGTAGGTTAAATCAATGCCCAATTACATGCACTATCCGATTTATAATGATACCAGTCTGTTTCCCACCACCCGGTGCACTATCCGAATTGTTATGATACCTGTCTGTTTCCCACCACCCGGTGCACTATCCGAATTGTAATGATACCTGTCTGTTTCCCACCACCCGGTGCACTATCCGAATTGTTATGACACCTGTCTGTTTCCCACCACCCGGTGCACTATCCGAATTGTTATGACACCTGTTTGTTTCCCACCACCCGGTGCACTATCCACATTGTAATGATACGAGGCTGTTTCCCACGACCCGGTGCAATATCCGAATTGTAATGATACCAGTCTGTTTCCCACCACCCGGGAGAAAAGCGTGTAGGTCGAATAGACTGATGACGTGGAAATGGCGATGAAAAGTTGAACAAAAGATGAAAAAATGCAGTTTTTTTTCTAAAAGCGCATAGATTCGTGTTTATATTTTACCCGCAGTGCAAGTTCAAACAGAAAAAAAACTTGAATTATACGAGTTTTCTGTGTATGTTTTTCTAGTTTATAATCGCAGACTGTCGGTCTCTTTTCAAAGTGCACCATTTTAAAAAATTGTAGTCTTTAAACAAGACTAAGGTGAGGTGAATGAGTCTCACAAGCTGATACGACTCAATTATCGAACAGCTACTGTAGAAACCACGGTGGCGTTCATCAAAAAATAAGCTACCATTACCTATACAGTAACTTGTTAGGCAAATTTTCGCGAAAGAGATAGGGAATACACAGGCCAAGAGTGTGCTCAACCTCGCAGATTGCGGATGCGTGGTTTTCGAGAACTTGTATGCGTTGCTTGGTCCATGGATCGATGATGTTGACAATGCTATGAGAGGCGAAGGCAATCAAACCCTTCTCGCTCCTAAACACAAGTGGATCTTTATCGCTCAGTCCTCATTTACTCACTAATTCAATATAACAAGATAACAGGTTCATTGAATATTCGTTCATTTACCTTATTCGAACTTCTGATAGTAGTCCGTTTTTGGTTGTAAAACTTTTGAATATTGAAACGGAAGAACGAGCAGCGGAAAAACTTACCAGTCAATGCAGTTTTTGTTGCTCGGATGCAGCGGCCCACTGACCGTTGTTGGCATCCTTAAAAAAAAGTATTTTGAAAATGTTGTTTTTGCTACAATAAGATGAAGAGATTGCCGTCTTCGTACTATAAAACTTTCGGTGCAAATTTATCTAAGGGATGCCAAGCTTTACTCGGAGAACGGGGACTGGGCCTTCAAATGAATCAAATATAGGAGTAGAATTTCCAACTCGAAAGAGCTATGAACATATCTCTCACCTAATACAAACATTGCTGTTTCCACAAGGACAATTTTCCAAGCACACAGCATTTCACAGTGTATGGAGATGAGAATATAACATGCTTCAAGATGTTCTTATCAAAAATATACGCTCAAACTTCAACAACACAACGTACGAATCTTTTAACTCTGTAAACATTCTAATTTCAACACTAACTCGTAGTTTTGGTGTATAATTTGAGCTTTCTAAGGCCAGTGAAACTTACTAATTGGCTTTTCCACTCAAAGTGCTGGCGTTTAACGAATCGCACTCAGTGGCGCAGAGGCGCAGTGGCGCAGATTTTTAAGTTGAGGCTCACTAAAACACGGCCTCAACTTAAAAACGGCGTAGCTCAATTAATTAGTATTCTTTTTTCTTTCTCTTTTTTATTTTTTCTTTATTTTTTCACTTTTCTCTTTCTTTTCTCTTACTTATTAAAACTCCCTTCCCCCTTTCTCCTTAGGGCCCCCCTTCCCCCTTTAGGGCCCCCCCTTCCCCCTCCCCCTCACCCTTAGGGCCCTACCCCCCTTTGCTTAGGTAGGGCCCTCTTCCTCTCCCCTTCCCCCTTTAGGGCCTCCCTCCCTTCCCTGCTTAGGTAAACCCCCCTCCCCCTCCTCCCTTTCCTTTCCCCAAAATTTCCAGAGTTGAGGCCGTGTTTTAGTGGTGAGCCTCTGCGCCACTGAGTGCGATTTGTAAAAGGCCAGAGTTGAGGCCGTGTTTTAGTGGTGAGCCTCTGCGCCACTGCGCTGAGTGCGATTTGCTAAAGGCCCAAAGTGCTTAATGAATTCAGTTTAACAACTTCAACAATGTCAGCACTCAAGCATCTGAGGAAAGAACGGGATCCTCTTCGAAGAATGAGCAAAGCAATGCTCAAGCTCGTGCATAAAGATACTGCAAATGTGTTCGTTCCATCGACTAGTGGTCAGTTAGGCTCTTAAAAATTTAAGATTCGCAAAGCAGTTGGCTAGTATATTTAAATTCTTCTAAATTTTACGTCCTATAAAATACATCAACAGCAAAAGAGAGTCGATTGGAATCGTTCAGATCAGTTCTGCTTTGTGCCCTTAAACATTCATGAAGCTTCTAACTCAAAGTTGAACTTGAATTTTTTTATTATTAAATACTCTATCGGGATGAGTGATGAGTTGGCGAGACTTATTGCTATTTCATCACTTACCTTATTCCCATCAGGTTACTTTATCGTAACTTGTTCATAATTCTTGCCAATGTGTTTATAATAATTGAAGATCTACATGCTCAATGGCTTGTTCTTGGTGTTTTAATTTAGTCTCTACCACAGTCGGGGGTTATATTTTGTGGAGAAGCGAAATAGAAAACTGAGGAAAAATGGAGGTTTCTAATATACCTACATACTTTTTTGATTGAAATCAATTTGATCATTATTACATACGTTCCTCTCACCGAAACGTACGTGAACTTGGCCTTTAGCTGAAAATTCAAGGCTAAAACACTTGGCAACAACCGCGTAGATTGTTAGGTTCCGATCGGCTTTTTGAAATGTAGAGCCCAAAAATTTTTGAATGCTTTTTGGAGTATAGGAATTGAGCATTTCGCTGTTATACTTATTTTTTAGCTGGAGTCGCGGGACGAACGAGTGTGGCTCCAATCAAAGAATGCGAAGTTCCTCCGACCACAGAGTTCTCTGATATGCGGCTCTCCACCCAAACCTTGACCTCCACTATGATAGATGAATCTTCTCTTCAACCATCAGATCGACTCGGCAGTCTAGTTCATCAGGAAGGAGAACTGATAGACGAAACGGAAACGAGCAACTTTATCCGAGGTTTCAATTTGATTGAACATGAAGCGGTCGTCCTTTTTTCAAATTTTCAACAGTTACAATCGCTTTTGTGAACTATGACATAGCCCAGTCTGTTATAGACAAATTTGATCTAGTCAGTGACTGATGTGTTGCAGCGCAAGATATCGCGTTGCATTTGATGCGTGCAGCCATCAGTGGCAAACAGGCGAATGTCAATCAATTGGAGGGAGACATAAGGGAACTTCAGAGAACACTGAATGCTCTTTCCATCACTTTGGTTTGTCTTGCCTTTTTTTCTTTTTCTTCATCGCTCAAAGAGAAGAATAACTTTGAACTTTGAACTTTTTATTACGCGAAAAGAATCACGTGGTGAAGTAGTATAGTTGAAGACAGTAGTATAGTTGAAGACAGTAGTATAGTTGAAGACAAAAAAAAACATTAGCCGATATTCCCCTTCACCTAGAGCCAAAAAGATACAGAAACTCTATTAAAGCATGCTCACTTGATGAGAAAAACGCAGAACCACTTTCATGAGCAACAAAATGGAAGGATGTCCGAAGGGCAAACAACAACAACATCAATACTTGGTTCAACTCGAGGCGCGAGTAAAAAAGTTTCTTGCCCTTCTCTGGTCGACGAAACGGTTTCGCCAAGAGGATCACCGACTGCGATGCCAGTATAGACGGAGAAAATTCTTCTAGACATAAAAAAGGGATCCTCACCAAACTATCCTGATGGACTCCCCTCGAGAGGGCCTATGGGCTGATAACAACATCAACGGGAATGGGAGTTATAATATAAGAGGAACAAATAAAAATAAAGTGTTCATAAATTAGGAGGTACGGTTGCAGGTCTGGAGGTATCTTGGGACGTCCCAGAAAACCCTAAGAACACACACGGTAGTCACCCCAACAAGAATACGTAAAATACGGTACTTTGTTCCTTTATTCATGTCGTCTAATTATTTGTCCAATGAATGATTCAAATGGGCTTCTTCCAGAGTGAAGACGAACTGCTCACACAAATAGCAGAGCGAGAAGCCCAGCTGGAGGCGATCCGTGTCCAGTCTCCGTCCTCGGTGCCCCCTCCCGTGCCAGAACGTCCAGCCCGACCAAGTCGAGAACCAGAATGGACTTGTATACGGTGCACAGCCAGGAATGAGCAGCGGAACGAACGGTGTACCAAGTGTCAACTGCCCTCCCTGAGGATATCGCACGAGGAGCGGGAAAAGTGTGGATGTGCCTTCTGTGCACAGCCTCCTGGTTAGGAAAGACAAAGCTGAGTGAGGCTTCATTATCTCAACCGTTTCCCCTTCCTTCCATTGGTTGATAATTACTACCCGCTCTTCCTATACTCCTACCCAGGAGGTGTTTTAGCAGCAGAAAAATTAGTTTAAAAAAAACTTTACATGAGTGTGATTAAAAGAACAGAAATTTTGTTCATTTGTGTCACCAAACTGTTGTGAAATGCGAGTGAAATACGGTGTTTTTTACTTGTTGGAAAGTTATGGCTTCGAGGCAGTAATTAATTCGCACTTCACGGCAATGCGTGGTGAGACAAATGAAGGTACGAAACTCCTGCTCTCTTGATCTTGCACTAGAAAAGTACTTTTTGAGTGTAGTTTTGCTCCATTAAATTATCTTTTTCCAAATAATTACTGAAGGTTCGATAAACTACTTTGGACCTCAGCCGAAAGCTCATTTGAAGTCTTGAGAAATTCATACTTTACCATGAGTTGAGCTTGAAATTCATACTTTACCATGAGAAATTCATACTTTACCATGAGAAATTCATACTTTACCATGAGTTGAGCTTGAAAAAAGTAGAAACAATTCAATTGTTTAATGCCATTCTTAAAAGCTCAGGTCTCGTTCTCTATGAATGCAACAAGTCTTACAGTTGATTTGATGGTCTCACAATTCTTATAACTCCGATATGATGTTATTGTTTACTTATTCTTCTGGTTTTGATTTATACTTTCAAATGTGATGCACCTAGGTTGATATGCCCCATTCCTTTCACTTATTTTTATTGCCTTCAATGTTTTCCCAATAAGGTCAATGGCCTACATTCTATGCGCTAGGCGGGTAGAGAACCACTTCATTCAAAAGCAACGAACTGTCTAGAATCCTTGCATCTTGCTACCGTATTCAGGCATGAGGTATAGTTGTTCCCTGATTCAGGATATATACGAATCTCGAAGGATGAAACATCGGATTATGGTTCCCTCCTACGTCAATTCTTTCCTCCTTCGTACCTTATGTTTGACCCCTTTTCAGGCAGGTGACCATTCGGACGAATAGAATTCAGGCATCAGCCAATAGATGACTTTCTTTTTCCCTGTATCAAGGCACACATTGTAAATTTTGAAGGAAGGGGGGAGAGAACGTCTTTAGAGTCTAGAAATATGAAATTCCCCTAAATTTCATACCTCGGTGTTTCTTACCACTCGCATAACTTTTTTCGACCGCATAGATTTTCAAAAAGCTCAGAATTCAACATTAAATTTTCCAATGATGTGGAATTTCGCTACGAAAGATCTGGAAAAAATTTTTGAAGCGCATAGATTTAAATTCTTTGCGGGGTTTTTGGAGAGCGCACAGATTTTCTTACCCACAGTGCGGGTCAGAGAAACACCCTGGTACCATACGCCACACGGCTCGCTCGCAAGCGCGTGACATTTCCAATCCAGTCACTTTACCTTCCATGGGTCAAACACTCAATTGGGTGATCGTCAGTCGAGTATGAGATACCCAAACGCTTCTATGGTAGACCTCATCAGTGTAACTAGAACATTTGATCATTTTAGTGTTGTATACAGTAAGTCTGGGTACTGTAGAAGTATGCACTTTTGATAGCACGGGATGCGAGAGTCCTTAGAAAAATATTATGATTCTCTAGGAAACCGGCTTTTTGATTTTTATATTCGAGTGTATATAAAATAACCCCGGAGAACTGTACATCTAAACGGCGTATACGGTAACTCTGGTTACTGCATATCTTCTCAACAAGAATCTAAGTAGAGATAGAGATGTTGTTGTTGTCTTGCCCAACGTGTAGATCTTCCTTCGCGAGACACTGGAGGAAGTCGTCAAAGCTCTCGACCCTCCAGCGTTATAAGCCCACACTCTCTTTCCTCTCTCTCTTATTTTTATTTTTTTTTTTTACTCTCCTTTATTTTTTTTTTTTTTCTCTTCCACTTTTTTTTTTTTTTTTTTGGAGAGAATTAATTGAACAAGAAATCAACAACCGAGTGCGGCCTATTCCAAAGGTCGATAGGGCTAAGTGAAGTGGGGTTACAGCGACACGAAAAAATATGTCTCGAAGTATGCGGCTCTATCCTACACAGTGGGCAGAGGGGAGATTCATTGGCCCCTATTCGGTGGAGATAACTGTTAAGGAAACTAGAGTGGCCGCTTCGCAATTGAGACAGAGTTATTTGATTTTCTCTGGATAGTTGGGACGTGGACTTGTGTATTCTAGGAGGTTTAGTTCCCAGAACTGGGTTGGGTCGACTATTTCTAAGAAAGTCTCTGACTGTCTCCGTGTGTATTTTTCTGAGGGCCACTTTATAGTCCGTATCATCTAGTACTATGTCTTTGGCGTGCTTTCTTATTGCCCTGGGAGGTTTTGCTTCAGTGCAGATGCGGTGAGATGGATGGTTGGGCTGAAGCCTGGCCTTGGCGGTGAATTGTTTGCTGAGCATGAGGTTGTGTTCTTTGACTGGAAGAAGTTTGCTCTCGTATGCCAGGTGCTGAGTGTCCGCAATTGCAAGGTTTCCAGTTGCGATCCGAATGGCTTTGTTTTGTGCTGCTTGCAAGGAAGTCCAATGTGATTCGGCAAGTTGGGGCGAGTAGATGGGTGCTGCGTAAGACAAGACTGCTCTAGTGGTTGCTTTGTAGGTGTTCAGCATTGTCTCGGTCTTCTGTCCCCACCTTCTTCCCGCGATTGCTCGGAGGACATTCAATCTTTTTGTTGCCCTTGTCTTTAGTCCTTCGGCGTGTTGACGGTAGGTTCCCATCTGGTCCAAGGTGACACCAAGGATCTTGGGGGCTCTACTTAGAGGGAGTGGCTCACCGTTGACCACAACTTCTGGTACTTCACGACATTCCTTTGTGTTGGTGGTGAAGAGCGTTACACTGGATTTAGCTGCCGAGATGTCCATCTTTAGTTCCCCAAGATGGCTGGTGAGGGCTGGGAGGTAGGAGTTCAGTCTGTCGGCTCCAACTCTCCAGTCAGGGTGAGAGGCCAGTACTGTCAGATCATCCGCATACCCGACCAGTTTGATCGTCTCGGGAGGCTTCGGCAGCCCATTCAAGTATATGTTGAACAAGGAAGGGCTGAGTACTCCCCCCTGAGGAACTCCTGCGTAGCAGGTTTGCTGGCGGCTGAGGCAGTTTCTGAAGTCCACACGGATGGCTCTACCTCGTAGATAGCTGGAGAGCCATCTAACGAGGCCTCTGGGGATGGACGTTTCGGCGAGAGTGTGACAAAGGCGAGAAATGTTGACCAGATCATATGCCGAGGTGAGGTCGAGCGCAACCATCACTGTGCGATGTGGAGGGAGCCGTTGGTTGATACCGTTGGTTATGTGGCCCGTTATCTCCATCAAGGCTGTCGTGGTCGAGCGTCCTTTTCTGAAGCCATGTTGCCAGTTTTCCAACTCAACTTCTTCTGTGATGTGGGGGAGGATGATTCTCTCGAGGAGTTTGACCACAGGGGATAGAATTGAGATCGGTCTGTAGCCTTTTACCGACGTGAGGTCCTTCCCTGGCTTCGGAATCGTGATAACTCTGGCCGTTTTCCAGGCCGAAGGTATGATGCCGGTGCTGAGTGAGCAATTAAAGAGTATTGCAAAGCATCTTGCACACTGTTCGCCAGCCTTTTTAACCATAAGAGGACAGATTTCGTCGAGATCCATGGCCTTGGAGCTTCTCATTTTCTTCATTGCTGTCTTCACTTCGTCAACTGTGACGACTGGGACGTCGGAACGCTCAAGGTTCGAGGTCCAGCGGTGAGTTCTCCTGTTAGATCGATCAGGGGTCTTGACGGCTTGTTTGGCGAGTTGTTTGGCGAAAAGGTTGGTAGCTTCCAGGCTGGATAGAGGTGAACCCTTATGAACAATAGCGGCGTGGGAGGGTTTGTGTGCTCGACCATCAAGTGATTTGATTGTGTTCCACAAACGATTTGTGGGTTCGTTGGGTCTGAGGTTGTTCACGAAATCTTCCCATGCAATGCGCTTATCGTCATTGATCTTATAGGAAATCCTTGTCATCAGTTCAGGGAGACATGGGTCTGCCGGGTTTGCTCTACGCATCTGATCTCTTTTTCGGATGAGTGCTTTGGCTTCTTCGCTCAGGCGGGGTATGAAGTCTGGGCATCTTCCTTGTGGTATATGTTTTCTTGCCGCCTCTCTGAGAGTTTAAACCAGGAAGCATGTTGTGAGGGCTTCCTTCGTACGGAAATTCGCCGAGTCTCTTGTTCACTTCTATTTCGTATTCGTGCCATTTTGCTTTTCTGAAGTTCATGTAGCATCTTCGTTTCCCAATCGTTGGGATTCTCAGTTCTATCTCGAGTAGGACTGGTAGGTGGTCAGAATTTAGCTTTCCGAGAGTTCTCCAGGAACAGTTGGTCGCAATGTCGTTTGTGACTGACGTAATGTCCGGAGAGGCTTCCTTACGTGTGTGTTGCTGAGGAGAGTTCAAGACTATGTAATTGCTCTGCTCGATAGCTTCACAAAGTGCAGTTCCTCTGGCATCTTCGGTACCAGTACTCCAGAGCTCATTGTGGGCGTTCACTTCACCAGCCACAACGCATGTCTTTGTATGTTTGAGGAAGTGGGCAAAGTCTGTGATATAACCCGGTGGACATGAGGAGCGTGGAGGGATATAGAGATTAGTTATTCTCAGATTACCGAGTGTAGAGGGGATCTCGATAGTCATTGTCTCTATTGTCTTATCACCGTGAGTTGAGTCTGCTAGCACATATTGGATGTCCTCTCTTATGATCATTGCGAGGCCACCTCCTGATCTGGTTCGGTCCTGTCTTATTAGTGAGTACCCTTTAATCGATGGCGATACGGCTGTGGCATCTAGTTTGGTCTCCTGGATTAAGGCTATGTGGATATTTTCCTCGTGGAGTAAGTCCTCAAGCTCTACGATTCTGCCCCGAATTCCATTAGCATTCCAATGGATGATTTTGAGGGTATCTATCTTAGTTTGTGAGCTTCTTGGGGGAGGTCTGACACAGCTATGACAGGATGGGTTCCAGGCATTGAAGGAGGAGAGACCAGAACATTTAAGATGTGTCCATTTCTGACACTTCTGACAGCGAACGCTATTGCTGGAAGCACTTTTGTGACATACAGTACACGGCCATCGCAAAGGACCCGGGTTGCTTTCTATTCCAGCAATTAAGAGGAGGGCGAGGATCAGAGCCGCTGGAAGGCCCTGATCCTTAATAGAAAAAACGAGAGGATTGGACAGCTGGGGGGAGAGCTGTTCGATGTGTCCCTTGCGGGAGAAAAACCACTTTGGGATAGGTATAGTTTGGAGTCCTTTGCGTCCAGAACGTCCGGGACGTCTGTCGACACTCGCACCATCGTGTAGGCGACTCCGTTGGCGAGCAGAGATAGAGATAGATAGATATATGACCTAAATCAGCAGGATTCAAAAAAATAAGTCAAGTATATCTTGATATGTATAGAGAAATTATTGTTAAAGCTATGCTGCAGACTAAAATTTCAGAACGAAAAAAACTAAAGTCGGTTTTACGTGTTGTGTCTGTGAATGCGGTCATTTCATTCTGTAATATGAAAGTCGATTGTACTGTTTATTCGATTGAAAGTAGAAAATAATGAACTTGTATGTTGTAAAATGGAAATTTGTTTAATGTAGGAGACTTGGAATTTTGAATGTAAATTTTTACTCGAGAAGTATTTTGCCGCGGTTCATTTCTTATAAAAGATGAATGAAAGCCAAATATTCAATGAAATGTCAATTGTACCATGCTGAGATTGTCAATTGTACCATGCTCATCATGATCATATGTTGTACAGTCTAGATAAGATACGTGGTTTAGATATTCCAGAAATTTTGGAAAATGCCAGTGATATTCCTTCTTTATCAAAAAATATGTTAAAAGTAAGCGGAAGTTCGCATAATGAGTCGTTTTAGCATGTTACGAACATAGTATGAGACGAAAAAGACTTGCTTCAACGTCTAACATTTTTAGTTAGCTGTTTTTATCAATATTAATATTTTTATCAATATGTTTTTATCAAAATATAATATATTAAATAGTAATATTTTAATTACTCGTTTTTTAACCTTCAATAGTACACCAAGTTCAACAAAGGTCGCTTGTAATTGTTGGAAAATTGAAAAACAACCGCTCTTCGAGCGATGAGTCTCGAATAATGAGAAGCGAGCGAGAGGTAAAAGGCAGAGAAGAGAAAACTACTAATTGTTTAAGACTCCATCGCTCGAAGAATGCTAGTTTTTGTATAAAAGTACTTCAAATCGAAGGTTGAGCTTCGTTGAACTCGCTAGTATGTATAGAAATATCAGTTGATACACTTTTGGATATTGATTAGAACCCACCTGCATAAAGCATTTGCTCAATGAATGAATGACAAGAATTACATGAGTTTATGTTTAACCGTGACTAATTGGTATGAAAAGCCACAGAGGCCGTATGCATGGAGCAATCCAAAAGGATTATGAGCTTGGATTAGCAGTTATCCAAATACATTTCACTAATCCGGTATGCATGGAAGCTATAATACTTTAGGATTATAGATAATCCGACAAAATTTTTTTTTAACATTTTGGATTTTGTAATCCTTGGATTTGAATAATCCAGATTGTTATAATCTGTTTTCCATGCATACGGCCTCTGGAGTACATACGTATCTCAAAGTCGAAATCCATATTTTGTATTCACACTGTGTTTACTATAGTCGTCACTGACAAAAGGCAGCTTTAAAAGCTTTTTTCTGTGGCTTTCTTCAGTTTTGGCGGCCAGACTTGTTAAAACCTCCGAATTTCTCCGTTTTGCTTGAAGGCTTAGCCTGTCTCTACCAATAACTATATCAGAAAGTCACAGAACAAAGAAAACAACAGTTTAAGAGAAAAGCTTGGTTTACAAAGGTTCTGATGAGTTTATGCAATTCTATGAACTGTATGTTATTAATTGGGAACGGCGTATCTTCGAGAAAGTTTCAAAGAAAAAACAATTTTTTAATTTTATTCTCTAAAAGGTTTTTACCCAAAGCGTTCATCTTGTCAAAATTATGAAAACGGAAGATTTTGATTTTCTGAAGTTGGGGAGTGCAACAATTGGGGTAGGAGCTGGCTGGTTCTAAACACTCGTCTGTTCTGCTCGGAACTTAGGTGATGTGCAGCGTCAGACTGCAGAGTTTTCCCTGAGTTTCTGCTGTCTCCGTGATATGTTAACTCTCATTCTTCTCTACTATCGCAATATGCTGTTTCCGTGGCCATTACAAAAGCACGCCGTGCACACTGTGTTCGCTGTGCACGCACGCTGCACACTGTATAATTACCAATGCACGCCGAGGCGCGGGAAAATTCTTAACTCCGCTCATGCGCTTTATTTAAAACGTCGCCCTAATATATGTCTTGTAATGGCCCAAAAGTATTCTTTTCATAACTAAATTATAGTGTGAAACAATATAGTGCGTCAAACACTTTTTCCCGCGCCTCGGTGTGCATTGGTAATTATAGAATTACCGACACTGTACCGCGTCACTTTGTATACGACACTTTGTACCCCGTCACTTTGTACCGCGACACTTTGTACCGCGTACGGCCTCGTTAGCTAAGCCGTACGGCCTCGTTATCGTAAATTTTCACTAAGCCTAAGCGTTTTTAATGTAAAAATATGTTTTAATGTAAAAATAAAACGCGAGGCCTCACTCAAGTCGCGGTACAAAGTGTCGCGGTACAAAGTGACGGGGTACAAAGTGTCGGGTACAAAGTGTCGTATACAAAGTGACGCGGTACAAAGTGTCGTGATACGGTAATTATACAGTGTGCGGCGTGCTTTTGTAATGGCCGTTTAAGTTGATTCACAAAGCTTTGTACAAGTCAGCCTGACTATTAAATCACAAACTTAGGAATAAAAGTTTTAAGGTACTTTTCAGAATTTTTCAGCGTACAAGTTAGGATTAGGTAAAGGTTACGCTAGCGAGGCCGTACGGCTCAGAAAAGAGACCGTGGAAAAGATTGTATGTGCGCGATTTACAGTTTTTGGCATATTGCCAAAGGTTAGAGAAGCTAGCATACCTAGGTTTCTAGTTGAGCCCAATCGTCTTCTCAGCGAGTTACGATGACATGAGGCGGTGAGCTAATTACGCAAGCGTCGCGTTTCCGCATTTAATTTTGGGTTCATCACATTTCTTATAGGGTCATGACATATTCTAATCAATCGTCGATTCAGGGGATTTTATTTGAAACAGGTGAAATATGTCTTGATTTTCAAATAGATGAGTCGTTCAAGTGTGTTGGAACTTTCTTATTTTAACTTTACAAAACCTGTTGAGGCTGAGTTATGGCTTATGAAACGTTCTTTTTTATTTAGAATAATGAAAATGTTTTCTTTCAAATTTAGCTTTGAAAACTGATACATTCATTTCGAGTGAAGAAGAGGATTGGTAGGTCGGTCACTCTAGAAATTTTTTGCCTGTTGGCAGTTTACCCTTGATTTGAAAGTGAATTCCAGTGTCTAACTAGCGTGAATTTTCCCTTTGACATTTGCCTGAATTTTCTGCATTCTCGCAAGAAAAGTATGCGTCGAGATGTGGTGAGCAATGAAACATATCATCTTCTCCATGTTTTTCTTTCGTTTTCCGTTTTTTTTTTGTTCGTGAGCTAAAAGATGTTTGGACTTCAGAATGTCCCAAGTGGTAGATCAATTACAAGAGATGGGCTTCTCCAAAGAGCGAGCCGAGCTCGCAGTCAAGGTTGGTTTTGAGTTGTAAAAAATTTCATTTGGAGAAAATTTTCGCAAGAGTATAAGTTTGAATTTAAGCTCTAATAATTACATAACAAAAGAAAATTTTCAATTATGTACGTGATTCGAAGCTTGTCTTAGTTGTTGTTTGCCTATAGGTCCTGTGGAGGGGAGTCGTTTGGGATAGGTTGGTGAGGATCCTTTTGAGAAAGGTAGTCATGCTTGTATACAGGCGTTAAATGAGACCGGTCTAAGACGTGTTTTTACGCGCCGAGCGAATTGGATAAAGGATGGGAAAAGGCAAAAAGAGTGAAAATGAATTAGAGGAAAAGTATAATAAAACGGAAGTAGAAGAGAATGTAGATCATTTTCGGCGCGAACATGTATGCGCCATCATGGCTGGGCCAGTAACTATTTGACCAATGCTTTTATAAGACTATTTATGTTAGAGCTATGGCACGGAAAAAAAGATAACCTATCGGGGCGATGGCTGTCCCTACCATCCTGTTTCTCACCATTCACAGAAAAAGCGTGTATGTTAAGATCACTAAGCGTGTGATGCGAAAGTGAGGATGCAGACGAACATAGCATTTGTATCACTAGCCTTTTTTGAATAGCGCATAGATGGCGTATATATTTCACCCGCAGTGGGGGGTTACAGAAACACACTAATCTCTACATTGCCGAGAACCCATGAGTAGCCGGTGTTCTGTCTCAGGAAACTGGTAATGCAAGTCTGGAGACAGCGATGGATTGGCTCATCTCCCACGAAGAAAGCCCACCTGCACGAGGTTCTCTCTCTCTCTCTCTCTCTCTCTCTCTCTCTCTCTCTCTCTCTCTCTCTCTCTCTCTGTCACATTTTGTGCTCCTCTCTTCTTTTCTCTATCTCTCCTTTTGAGTCGTCTTTCTTGCTTCTCTCTTATTTTTCTTTTCGTTCTTCCTGTTTCTCTCTATCACATTCACAAAAAAGTTAGCAGCAAAGTCTCAGACAGTGACTAGTATGAAACCATTCCAGAAAATTCTGCGGAGAAAACAGCAGAAACATCCGGAGGAGACACATCGGAGAAGAAGGAAGAATCAACCGCAGCGGATAACCCTGTGGCGCACAGCTACAAGTGCAATGAGTGAGCTCATATTAATACCGTAATCTTAGTGTACCGTAATTCGGGGGGCTTTGGTGAAAAGAAAAGGCACTTGTATAGTTCGACGTAGGCTCTTCTCCCCTGCATTTTGTTGCACGATGTTGCTCCTGTTCTTTCTCATTTTCCTCTCCCTGTTAGTTTTACATTAAAATACGCTTAGGCTTAGTAATAGTTCACGCTAACGAGGCCGTACCGCTTAAAATAACGAGACCTTATCAAAAAATTATTCCTAAATCCTTGACTCCACCCAGGGCGTTTCTTACCACTCGCACAATTTTTTTCGAGCGCAAAGACTTTCACAATTTCCAAAAGTTCTTTGTGTTTTCGCAATGAGTTATTAGATTCCCTGAGGTAAGAATCGAACAAAAACTTCCGAATGCATAGATCTAAGGTTTTACGGTGTTTGTGGAGAGCGCATAGATTTTTTTACCCGCAGTGCGTGTGAGAGAAACACCCTGACTCCGCCCCCTGAGGGGGAGGTGGAGCGGAGCCTACGTCGATCTGGAAAAGTACCAAAGAAAAGATGATTAAATTGCAGAATCTTGGTACATTTTGTCAAGTGTTCAGGTATTCCGAAGGTGTTCAAATCAATAGTTGCTTAACAGTTTACAATCGCTGTATCGTGCCGCTAATGTTGGCATATCAGGGAATAAATATATCAGGGAATTTTTTTCGACCAATCAGGGATAAATAGTTACCTGACCAGCTATGTTGGCGCATACATGTTCGCGCCGAGAATGATCTACATTCTCTTCTCGTTCTGTTTTATTTCACTTTGCCTCTTCTTCTCTTTTTGCTTTTGCCAATCCCTTTTCCAACTCGCTTGGTGCGTACATACATAACTTAGACCGGTTTCATTTAACGCCTGCAACCAATGGCATCTTTCAGCTACTTTAGTATTTATTGATGTGATCTTCCAGTGATTATACCGTAATCTCTCGCTGTCTATACCGTAATCATAGATCAAACCGTGAACTCTATTGGCTTTAACCGTTATTTGTAGCATAGGTCACCTAAATTTATCAGAAAAATTTTCGCGGGCGGGGGTTTGTGTACCAATTCGATCCTAGCAGAGTTTTATTGTAATTGATTTCTCAATTGAGCGTTTGACCTTAACTTCTTCAGTTTAAATAAAATGATAAATGGACTGCTACATACTTCATCAAACACCAAAAACACCATAATGAAACATAAGGAAATAAATCTGCATCTGATAAAAGCTTATGAACGTGAGAAACAAAATTTCCTTCGTGGGCGGGGGCCGGGAGGTTTTCGTACCCCTTGGTAACCTATGATTTGTAGTTGTGGTCGCCTACTAAAGGATGTGAATGCGATAACCTTCCACGCATCGAAGACAGGCCATGAGAACTACGGAGAGAGTAGTGAGGAGATAAAGCCGCTCAATGACGAGGAGAGAGCGACGCAAGCTGCACTGCTGAAGGAGAGGATCAAGGTGAGTCATGTTGTGAATGTCACCGGTTCACGAACTCTTGTTGTGAATGTCACCGGCTCACGTAGTCTTGTTGTAAATGTCACTGGCTCACGTAGTTTTGTTACAAATGTCACCTGTTCACGAAGTCTTGTTGTAAATGTCACCGTTTCACATAGTCTTCTGTTGTTGTTGTTGTTGCCGGCAAGCATCCCGCATCGAAGACTTGGTTATGAACACTATCTTTAATGAGAGAAGTTCTCGTGTTCTTCGGACAAGATGCGTCCGGAGAAGGGTTTTGATGTCCTTTGCAGTCCTGAGACTGTCATGCTGCACCTTGTGAAGGCGGACATCGTTGTAGCAACCTATTCATGCTATAGGCCTTGTGAGTGGGTGGTCAAGCCGGCCTAGCATCGTTTTGGGTGGGAGTAGAGACGTCTCGCCTGTCGTTGACCGGAGATAGTCAAGAGGCTATTTGACTGGCGCCTCGACTCGCCATTGAAAAGTATAGCGGAGTATCGGCTGATGTTTTATCCGGTAGCATGCTCAGCCCGGTCCGGCATCGCCCTCCTTTGACGAGCTATACTACCCAGTTTTGGTCCGCGGCGGGATTTCTCCCGCTACCTCCCAGCACGAATTATTCGTAGGGAGGCATCCCTCTATCCGCCACCTGAGGCCGCGCTCGATTCTGGACTGGATGATCCGGCTCCATCCGTGACAGGCTCTTAAGGCTGTAGAGTCACGAATGGCCACTGTTGCCAGTGTGTTTCGAGCACATAGTCTTCTAAATGTCACCGGCTCACAAAGTTTCGTTGTAAATTTCACCGGCTCACAAATTCTTTTTTTAATTCCACCGTCTCATTGTGAATGTCACCGAATACGAAGTTTACAAAGGATTTTACGGGTTGATGTTGCAGGCGAGTATGGCAGCCAAGGCGGAGGCCGAGAAAAAAGAAGCGCATGAGAAAGAGCTCCGGAGAATCGCCGAGGGTAAAAAGGTCCTCCAGATGAGGTCGGTTACTGTACAATCAAGTAACTGTAGAAAGTACCGTATCATTTCAAAAAAATTTTACGAAGGTTTCAAAAATAAATAATTAAATGACCTTTTACTTTAAGGGAAACCCTGAAGGAAAAGGAGCAACGAGCGATTATTGAAGCAAGAAAGAGAGAAAAAGAAGAAGACTTGGCTGCCAAGAAAAGGGTTGGTGACCAACAAAGAAATGGTTAGGCCTAGGAGGTTCGGTCTCAGCCGAGTGCCAGTTTTTTTGCCCGTGCGATGGATTTCATTTGTTATGAATTTTTTTACTCATCATTTGAGGCTCTTTTCATGATGTTTTTGAAACTATGAAGATGAACGGACATACATGTACCTTTAAAGAAAAAACTGTCTCAGCTAGTTACCTATGCCATATTGTCCATGGACAATATGAGAGACGGAATGAATTTTCTAAAATTAAAAAAACTATGAGCGATAAATTTTGATTTTTTTCTTCAAGGTTTTGATTTTTTCTCGTTTATTTTCTAAAGTTGTGATTATTTTCGATTTTTTCGACTTTGTTTTTTTCGAAAAAGTCGAAAAACTTTTTTTTCGTACAAAACAAAGGAAAACGAGAATCAAAAAATGGGCAACCCTGTGGGTGACTCATTCGTCTTTCGAGGATCTTTCGAGGAGGGCCTCAACCCCTCTCGGTGACTCGCTCGTTGTCTATCTTTCGAGGAGGGCCTCAACCCCTCTCGGTGACTCGCTCGTTGTTTATCTTTCGAGGAGGGCCTCAACCCCTCTCGTTGACTCGCTCGTTATCTATCTTTCGAGGAGGGCCTCAACCCCTCTCGGTGACTCGCTCGTTGTCTATCTTTCGAGGAGGGCCTCAACCCCTCTCGGTGACTCGCTCGTTGTCTATCTTTCGAGGAGGGCCTCAACCCCTCTCGGTGACTCGCTCGTTGTCTATCTTTCGAGGAGGGCCTCAACCCCTCTCGGTGACTCGCTCGTTGTCTATCTTTCGAGGAGGGCCTCAACCCCTCTCGGTGACTCGCTCGTTGTCTATCTTTCGAGGAGGGCCTTAACCCCTCTCGGTGACTCGCTCGTTGTCTATCTTTCGAGGAGGGCCTCAACCCCTCTCGGTGACTCGCTCGTTGTCTATCTTTCGAGGAGGGCCTCAACCCCTCTCGGTGACTCGCTCGTTGTCTATCTTTCGAGGGGGGCCTCAACCCCTCTCGGTGACTCACTCGTTGTCTATCTTTCGAGGAGGGCCTCAACCCCTCTCAGCATCGCAGACGGTTTTAACCAGAAACGTCCCGCTAGTCGAACGGCCCTCATGGCAATTGATATGTCCAAGGCATTCGAAAGTATCGACATCGTCAAGCTCATCGACCTCATTGAGACAACAACCGCGCCGAACTACATTAAAAAATGGCTCGCCTCTTACCTTAGAGGAAGAACAGGACGCACAAGCTTCCGCGACTCGGTATCAAGTTCCAGACTCTTCAGAAACGGAGTCCCACAAGGCAGCGCCCTCTCGCCCACGCTTTTCAACCTTTACCTCCGCGATCTTCCCACAGACGATGCCCACACGAACGTCATCTCGTATGCTGATGACATCACGATCTGGGCGTCAGATCCCGACATCAACGTCGCCTCCGAAAATCTACGCAGGGCCATCACGAAAATTGAAACCTTCCTCAAAGAACGGTCACTCATCATTTCCCCGACCAAGAGCCAGCTCATGCTTTTCACCCCGTTCAGTCGTGAATTCAAGTCTACTCTGGACATATCAATCTGCGGATCACCCGTCCCCACCGTCAACCAGGCCAAGCTACTCGGCGTCACGTACGACTCGATGTTCACATTCAGCCATCATGCCAAAGACATCGCGAGACGGATGTCGCAGCGCAATAACGTACTGAAAGCCTTAGCCGGAAGCACCTGGGGCAACCAAAAAAAACCCTCCGCCTCACGTTCAAAGCCATCTCGCAAGCGATCTGCAACTACGCCGCACCCGCCTGGTCCACCTTCCTCTCGGACTCCGCTCACGCCAAAATCCAACGTTCTCAGAACTCCGGACTCCGCGTCGTGACAGGGAATCATCAAATGGCCGACACTGACCATATTCATCGCGAATCAAAGGTCATGCGCACCAAATCCCATCTGAACATGCTCGCCGCGCAGTACCTCGCGAGATCGTTGGACCCAGAACACATCCACCACGGCCTCCTCGACTGCCCAGCGCCCCCTCGCGCAATGAAGAACAACCTCGTGTTGAGCTGCAAGAAGACTGTCGAAGCCGCGAAACAGATGTCAAAGGATCCGAACAATGGGAAATCAGTCGCAAACACCGTACACTCGATGATGGTCTCGAACGAACTCCAATCGTTGAAGGGTGCCGTCATCCTGGGAGGCAGACCTCCGCCCCTTATCCAGGAAGAAGAGAAGGAGTTACCCCGCAAGACTAGATGCACGCTCAGCCAGCTCCGCTCGGGATTCAGCAGATTCATCAACAACTACCTCCACCGCATTGACGAATCCATCCCCGACGTGTGTCCCGATTGCTCTTCCGGACCTCACGACGTTGCGCATCTCTTCAACTGCCCATGCCACCCGACCGCGCTGTCTCCAATCGACCTCTGGACCAAGCCGCTGGATGTCGCAGCGTTCTTGAAGATATAAGAAAAGAAAAAAAAAGAAGAACAAGAAACGAAGTGCACAGACGTTCTTCGAAGCCGGCTACATCCGGCAACAACAACAACAACAACCCCTCTCGGTGACTCGCTCGTTGTCTATCTTTCGAGGAGGGCCTCAACCCCTCTCGGTGACTCGCTCGTTGTCTATCTTTCGAGGAGGGCCTCAACCCCTCTCGGTGACTCGCTCGTTGTCTATCTTTCGAGGAGGGCCTCAACCCCTCTCGGTGACTCGCTCGTTGTCTATCTTTCGAGGAGGGCCTCAACCCCTCTCGGTGACTCGCTCGTTGTCTATCTTTCGAGGAGGGCCTCAACCCCTCTCGGTGACTCGCTCGTTGTCTATCTTTCGAGGAGGGCCTCAACCCCTCTCGGTGACTCGCTCGTTGTCTATCTTTCGAGGAGGGCCTCAACCCCTCTCGGACACTCGCTCGTTGTCTATCTTTCGAGGAGGGCCTCAACCCCTCTCGGTGACTCACTCGTTGTCTATCTTTCGAGGAGGGCCTCAACCCCTCTCGGTGACTCGCTCGTTGTCTATCTTTCGAGGAGGGCCTCAACCCCTCTCGGTGACTCGCTCGTTGTCTATCTTTCGAGGAGGGCCTCAACCCCTCTCGGTGACTCACTCGTTGTCTATCTTTCGAGGAGGGCCTCAACGCCTCTGGCTTTAGCTCATCAGAAGTGACTTGCATATTCTATTCTTCAAACCACCTCTCTTTGAGTGGTTGCAGGGGTTAAATAGATAGCAGACCAGCTATGCTGGCTAATTCATGAACGCACCAAAAATGTTCTACATTCTCTTCTTTTTCCGTTCTATTTTACCTTTCCTCTATTTCTCTTGCCATTACTTTTAGCCTTACCCCGTTTCTTGTTAAACTGGCCTTCTTTTTTTTAGGTACTGGAGCAAATCAGATTGGACAAGGAAGCAAGAAAGGCTGGCATATCCGGGCAGCCGGCCCCGCCTCCTCCAGTTAAGGTAAACTGTCATACTTTTTAATGCATTTATTTGGGAAAGTTATTCGAAATGTGACAACATCATGGTGAATGGAAGAAGGCTCAATCATCTTAGATTCTAAGAGATGTAAAATTTGAATTGATTTTTAATGGTTCGATCGCTAAAGGGAGTTGAAAGTTTCACTTTTAACTTTGCGGAACCGGTTGAGGCTGAGTTATTCATGTAAAGGAATAAAGATTTTCCCTTTCAATTTTACCTGTGAAAACTATGATGCAGTCATTCCGAGCGAGAAAAGAGGCTCGGTGGGTCGGTCGCCCTAGAAAATATTTCTTGGCAGTTTACCTACATATATATATGTCTTAGATCTTTGTTGACTGTAAGACACGAAAACGAAATAGTCATAGATTCAACAAACGATGCTTTCTATTTTTGCTTTCTTTTTTTCGACGATTTCAGCTAGCCTATAAGTGCAATAAAAAAAGAAGAAAAATGTGGAAAAATTAGATGGATGGTTGAAGGCGAAGCCGAGTGCCCCGCCTCCGCCAATGAAGAACTACGATGAGGCGACGATTCAAGTGAGGCTTCCCGATGGACAGGCAATCAGGAATACATTCAAGGCTAATGAAGAGGTTTGATTGGACCCAGGAAAAAGCTAATTCTTTCTACACGATCTTTCAACTTAAACATCGTGTATATCAAGATGAATAATGTAAGGGAACGGCGGGCCACAGAGAGAGTGCGTGAGCATGTGATGTGAAAGACATGATGCAGACGATCGGAGCGTTTGTATCACTGATATGTTGTATAGCGCATAGATTTTTGCATAGATTTTACACGCCTTGTAGGTTAGAAAAACACACTGGTCACCAGCACGCTTGAGTTTTTCGAAAAATTACCGTTCATTGAGCGGGATAATGAGAAACTCTCCTTCCTCTGTCTTTTCCCTCAACCTCTTTTCATTATTCTAGACTCTTCCTCTCGGAATGTGGTCGTTTGTTGGAACTTTCAACAATTGTAAGAGACATCATCAGCACTGTTGAGAATTTCGAAAACGACCGTTATACGAGCGATAGATTCTAGAATAATGGCTAGCTATCACTTTTCCGTTGTTTATCTTAAGATCGCTTCTCATTAGCAGTCGTAATAGTTCAAAGAGTAGTCGTTCAACAGTTACCGTAGACCTTGGTGAACTATGTAAGAAACCTTTCACGAACTTTGACGGTAAACTTAATAATCCGGAAAGATCACAGAGGCCGTATGCATGGAGAAATCCAAAAGTATTATGAGCTTGGATTATCAGTTATATAACTTTATTTAAATAATCCGGTATGCATGGAAGCTATAATACTTGTGGATAACTGAGAATCCGAAGAAACCAGTACTCTGGAGGTAGTTTATCGAATAATCCAAAAAGATAATCGAAAGATAATTATAGTGTTTAGAGTGCATTTAGTATTCAACAATTATAGTGTTTAGAGTGCATTTTGATACCTTTATTGTGCATTTTGATGCTTACGCTTGTCTTTCCGCGTCCTTTTTGACAATAATCCAAGTTTAAGTAATCTCACATCCATGCATACCGATTTCCATTATCCAAAAATATTAACTCTTTAATTTTGTAATCCTTGTATTATAATAATCCAGATTATTATAATATGTTTTCCATGCATACGGTCTCTGGTGCCCACTAAAAGCTAAACATGCTAGAAAAGAAAGCGGCTTGACATTTTTGTTAGAACAAAATAGGTTTTAGAGAAACGTATGTCTTGGAAATGGAAAGAGAGACCCGCTTAAGTCTCAAACTAAGCCCTCTCCCCTCTTTCACCATGTCTTGGAAATGGAAAGAGAGACCCGCTTAAGTCTCAAACCAAGCCCTCTCCCTCTTTCACCATGTCTTGGAAATGGAAAGAGAGACCCGCTTAAGTCTCAAACCAAGCCCTCTCCCCTCTTTCACCATGTCTTGGAAATGGAAAGAGAGACCCGCTTAAGTCTCAAACCAATCCCTCTCCCCTCTTTCACCATGTCTTGGAAATGGAAAGAGAGACCCGCTTAAGTCTCAAACCAAGCCCTCTCCCCTCTTTCACCATGTCTTGGAAATGGAAAGAGAGACCCGCTTAAGTCTCAAACCAAGCCCTCTCCCCTCTTTCACCATGTCTTGGAAATGGAAAGAGAGACACGCTTAAGTCTCAAACCAAGCCCTCTCCCCTCTTTCACCATGTCTTGGAAATGGAAAGAGAGACCCGCTTAAGTCTCAAACCAAGCCCTCTCCCCTCTTTCACCATGTCTTGGAAATGGAAGGAGAGACCCGCTTAAGTCTCAAACCAAGCCCTCACCCTTCTTTCACCAAACAGTAAAACTTAAGCATTTTGTTTAGTGCTTGTATCACGAGCTGTTTATTCACGGCGTTCATTGATTGCTGAGCTCGGTGATATGAAATCTTTAAGTTAAGGTTATATTTAAAATTAGAGGATTTCATTTCATCTCATTTCTTTATCGTGACAGGGGTGAGGTGAGGACAAAGGGAGGTATTGGAATGATTCATTTGGCGTTGTATTGTCCATTGCACACGGTTTAAGAGGCGGTCACATAGGACAGCCAATGACGGAGGTAGAGAGAAAGGTGGCCCCTTCCGATTGAAGGTGGCCCAATAGATTGATCAAGATTAGACCGATGGAAAATTAATGATGGAGAACTTATTATTTAGTTATTCAATGATGGAGAAGTTATTCTTTAGGTTTTTAGTTATTTGGCGGAGGAAGGGGTGTCTTGTGATGTGTTTTTTAATCATCATTGTTATTTGAGATCATTTATAAACTAGACAGTTTTTGTTGTTTAATAATGATGATTTCAGCTGGCAGCTGTACGATTGTGGCTCCAAATAAAGTGTCCAGATCTGGGGAGATTCGAACTTCTGGTGCCATTCCCGAAGAAGACCTTCACGGAAGCAGACTATGCCGCGCCGCTTAAAGAACACGGTAAGTGCATTTTCGGGGAGGGGGGTATAAAGAGAGAGTCAAGAAGGGGGGTATAAAGAGAGAGTCAAGAAGGGGGGTATAAAGAGAGAGTCAAGAAGGGGGGTATAAAGAGAGAGTCAAGAAGGGGGGTATAAAGAGAGAGTCAAGAAGGGGGGTATAAAGAGAGAGTCACGAAGGGGGTATAAAGAGAGAGTCAAGAAGGGGGGTATAAAGAAAGAGTCAAGAAGGGGGGTATAAAGAGAGAGTCAAGAAGGGGGGTGTAAAGAGAGAGTCAAGAAGGGGGGTGTAAAGAGAGAGTGAAGAAGGGGGGTATAAAGAGAGAGTCAAGAAGGGGGGTATAAAGAGAGAGTCAAGAAGGGGGGTATAAAGAGAGAGTCAAGAAGGGGGGTATAAAGAGAGAGTCAAGAAGACGAGCCGCTGAAAAAATGGGTGCTTTGAGTAGATTAAGAAATAGTGTTATTTAATCGTAATATATAGAATTAAGCTTTCAACATTGTAATAGATAATAGATAGAAGTTCGCTATCCCTTGGGTTTTTTTATATCTTGCCCAATGCAAGCTGAATCGGTGAAACAGAATATTATTAGGTTGGCAGCTTTCGAGCGAGTTCTGATCGCACTCTGTTATTTTATAAAATGCTTGTTTCTTTACCTTTGCATTTTTAAACTTGGCTCAATAATATTGTTATGTTGAGCTCTTTAATATTATTTGGAAACTTTCCTAACGTGTCGTCCAAAACATGTTCTGCATTTCTCGCGAAGAATTCCGCGAGCGAGAGCGAAGGAGTCCGTTCTCGCTCGCGGAGCAGCAAAAAACGAAAGTGTAATTGAGTGAAATTTCAAAGATTGAGGCGCTTCATGTTTATAAAAGCCTCACAAAGCGGATTGAGAATAATAAGATGGTCTCTCTTTGCATGTTGATAACAATATTCAACTGCAGGTCTCGTTCCATCTGCTTCTCTCGTCGTGATTCGAGCTGCCTAGGGTTTACAACGAAGTACAAACATGTTCATTCTTGTCATGGAAAAACTCACAAAAATTATTATTGATGGAATTGTGTTTTAATAATTGCATCAGGTCTTTTTGTTACATACTTGTATAGAACATTTGAAAAAAATTCTCTCGAAAATCAGCTAATCCAGGTATTTCAAACTAAACTTTCTGGACCCTTAATCTTGTTTCTTTTTTTAAATCTTGTTTCCGCTGAAAAACGGGGTCCAGCTTTGATAAGAGTGTTATTTAATTTTGCTACTTGTGTTTTTTTTCATGTCCAAATAAAAGTTTATTGCTACTCAATGAGTCCAAACATGGAAAAGTTGAATTTTAGTCACATCAGTGATAGAGACCAAACTTTTGAAAAAGCCTTTTCAAAAATGAAAGCAGATTAGAAGAAGAAAAAAGGGAACATTGTGATGGTTCGCATATCGATGAGGATCTGGTAACGCAGCTAATAGTACAGATACAGCCCGCGATGGCTCAAGCGGTAGAGCGATAGAATATCAGCCTGCCAGATATAAAGTCTGTGGTTAGGTCCCCTTACCAACCGACGAGAGGGATATTTTTCTTTATCTCTGCTTTCAATTCTTCCACGCGTCAGCATGCGCGGTCTATAGTAATACGCGGTCTATAGTAGTAGGATTTGAACATTAGGACACCGTACCGTCTGAAACTCCAAGTCTTGACTTTCTATCTTATCGTTCGTTCTATATCAGGAATATAATTAAATTCACAACTGTTGAATATTATAAATTTTTACAAATTTCATAGCTTTTTTCATAGCTTTTAATCGGTATGACATTTACAAATTAGCGAAAAAAACCAAAAATAATAATACAACGAGAAACCTATTTATAAATGTAATTTATGCAGACCAGAGATATAATAAAAATCGTCGCACGGTAAAAAAAACTTGGTCAACAGAGCGGAATCTATTCCAGCCATCTTCAAGTAGAACGAGTACTTTACGAGTACATGCCTTCACAAGTACAAGTACAGAAGTCTGTTGTCATCCCATTCTGTACATGGAATAAACAATACAACTATAAAAACGAGAGCACATTGATGTTTCGAGCAATATTGCTATAGAGGACAAATTTTTAATAAAATCTATTTGATTATTTAGAAGCCTATTTTCTCTTTCAATTTGAATATGTTGATTTTTTTGAATGGATGTAGGTAGATATCTTATGCTTTTATCCGAAAATATTTCTATGTTAAGTCTTTATGAACACGGAGACCTACAGTTTTTTATCGATGAAAGCAGAAATCGACTCTTAAACCGAAAACAGTCGTCCTAAAATTTTCTATACCTTTCAGAGCGGGGTTTGTCTTCGAAAAAGAAGCTTGGAAAAAGGAGAGGCTTGACAAGTCACCTTTCACTAGTTTTGCAAGTTCGAAGAATGAGATATTGTTATCAGCTTTTCGAATTCTGTGTTATCTATTTTCGGTCCATTCTTCATTTTAAACAGCTAGCTTTGATAATCGAGTAAATTTAATAACAAAAATATTGAAACATTGTTCTTACTTTCAAATTAAAAAAATGTATATGTATATACCATTTATGATCGTCGGACACTTCAGTACTGTTGATCGTCGTCAGTCGGTTCGAACGAGTCACTTCAGTACTGTTGATCGTCGTCAGTCGGTTCGAACGAGTCACTTCAGTACTGTTGATCGTCGTCAGTCGGTTCGAACGAGTCACTTCAGTACTGTTGATCGTCGTCAGTCGGTTCGAACGAGTCACTTCAGTACTGTTGATCGTCGTCAGTCGGTTCGAACGAGTCTACTCCGACCTGAAAGCACCTATGATGGATTTCGAAAAGGGAAAGCAGGAAGGGGTATTGTATAAAATAATCAATATAATATTGGGGGATAAAATTGAACAGGATAATATTACACCACCCTAAAAATGTTCTGTAAAAACTTCTAAAAAATTGATAGAGTATGAAAAAAGATACCTCAAAAAACCAAAAGTCTACATATGCTTGGTCAGTACTACATATATGTAATTTTTCCCTCATATATGTATGTACATTTTTGATGATATTTATATCATATGATAGATATTTCGGATACATGCACATCAAATATCGATTAAATGTCACATGAAGTGTCCCATTACATCGAGAATGAAACGTTTGAATTGAATGAATAAAGGATGATGGCTTTCATGTGAGTATAATTGGCGTTTTTTAACGAAATTCGGTTAGAACGATTGCCAGGGAAACCTGGACGGTATCGAAACAAGCCATCTCTTACCGGAGTTAGTCCCTTGCCATGAAACTACCGAGGACTAATGATAAATGACTTATGATTAATCGTGCAATGACTTATGACCGAAAACTTGTGATTAATTGTCCGATGACTTATGAAC
Organism: Allodiplogaster pararmata; assembly: GCA_964056735.1. Lineage (NCBI taxonomy): Eukaryota > Metazoa > Nematoda > Chromadorea > Rhabditida > Diplogasteridae > Allodiplogaster > Allodiplogaster pararmata. The sequence continues at coordinate 41,290,976 of OZ057407.1, read as the reverse complement.
AAAGACATATTGCTAATCCGTGCGAAACTTCCAACGAGAGGGCGGGGCCTTGTTCACAGAATTATGATGGTATGATCAGGGATCCTTACTAAAGCTAGACGAATACGGATCTCTGTTCACAAGCGAGCTTAATGCACCTCTCACTTTTGTCACACGTTTTATTAGTTATCGTCAAGGTTTTGTTCAAGTTTTCAAGGTCCTGGCTAAAAGTCTAAAGGTAATTTTAAAAGAAAAGTTTTTACGTAAAAGTGGTAACTCGAAATGCTGATTCAAATGAACCAACTTTAGTTTTCTGATTTTCAGTATAAACCAAGTTTTAACCGTTTTCTAAACGTGTTTCCGAAAATCTTTAGCTTCCCTCTCATCTCTTGGCTCTTATACAGCTATCAAACTCGTTTGACATAGGTTGCTCACCATTTACTGGTTATTTCGCTTGGATCGTGATGGGAAAGCGCGTTACAACACGAGACTACGCAAAAAATGACAAGCGGACCCCTAAGGAGGTCGTCCTTTAAATGCGATCAACATTTATCGTCTAAGACAAGTTTCAAACTTTATAAAGTGTAGGGCAGCTCTATTATTAGAGTAGAGAAACATTGTGAAGGTGCATAATGGGTTTATTTTTAAAGATAAATTGCGTAGTATTTAAAAGATAAAGTTCTGCTTTAAATTATGAATAAAAAATGCGAAAGTCTGTTTCGCCCCCGAGCCCAGACAGACTTTCGCTCTCTCTGAGCGGAGCTCTTCAGTGAGTTCCCAGAGAGACCGTGATAGAGAAATAATAAATAAATTTTAAAAAACAAACTTAAATTATTGAACTAAATTGTAAATAACGATAACATAGCAAAAAACATAAACAAAAAGGAATTTTCCTAAAAACGAAATGTCAATAGCGTATGAAGTAGTGATGAGATATTTAATAACAGAAAAAGAGATAGGGATGGAAGGGAATTGAGTGATCAATGATGATACTCAATGTGTTGGAACTGTTCAATGATCTTTTGATTGATATTAATATGTACTGTGTTATATTTTAGTGATATTGATGGTTTTTTGGTGATAGTTTTAATTAATCTACCTAATATTATATGATCTTGAAATTGATTTGACCTGTACGAGTCTATTAACATAGTGATTATGTTGAGAAAGTCTTCTATGTGTTTACAGTTATTACTAAAACGTAAAGTTTAACTGTATATGGTGTTAAGACCAATGTTGATAGGTATATTAGAGCTAAAGTGAGGGTATTTTATAACCTTAAAGTTGTATGCATCGGTTTTGTTGTATAGTTTAAACTTTGTAGTACCATCTTCTAAGACTTCTATGTCTAAGTCAAGAAATTCAGCTTTGTATCTCTGTTGATTAGTTTGTTCTAAAGTAAGAGAATTATGATTTACTTCTTTTGTAAAAGAAATGAACTCATTCAACTTGTTTGATATATGAATTAAATCATCAATGTATCGGAAGGTACAATTAAGTGAAAATCTTAAAGGGTGAGTTCCTTTTATGTTTTGTTTAATATAATGAAATTCCATCATAGCTAGTGTTAAGTCAGCTATTTGAGGAGACGCGTTGTTACCTTGAGGTATACCTTTGTTTTGTCTATATATAATTTGACTATAAAGGGCATAGCTATTGTCTAAGATATAAGTAAGCATTTTGTATATTTGAAAGGGAAGGTAAGTTCTACTCTTGTTGGCTTCATTAGTGTAACTGGTTTGTTTACCTTTAATTCTGGCTTGGAATCCACTATTTTTGAAACAAGTTTTTATAACTCTTTTTATGTTGATCTTAACTATGTCATGTGGGAGGTTGGTAAAAAGAGAAGTGAAGTCAGCACAGTATATTTCTTTTGGTTGATTCTCCAATAGTCTAAGCTCATGAAGCACGGGTTTAGTATTAAGAATAGAAAAAAAGTGATTAGTACCATTTCTTTCGCTTGTTTGTTTGCAATAACTTTTGAAATGTCTGGATAGATGTTTGAGAATTAATTGAAGTTCTTGAGATAATGGTTTGAGACTGCTGTTGAAAGCTCCGGTTATAAATCGGAATTTAACGGGACTTTTGTGCATTTTAGGTATACCATATACAGTTGGTATGTTGTATATGTTAGATAAAGGAATAGGAATTTTGAGTTCTTTAGTTAGTTCCAAGTGTTTATTAATTATGTTAAGGGTGTTTAAAGAAGGAATTGGTTGATAGGTTCTAGTATTTTCTGTGCTTGTATTCATCTCTTCGTTCATAAATAGAAGATATAATTTCTTTCAAGTGAATGCATAGTTGTTACTAGCTTTATCAATAGGGTTATTATGAAATTTTTTCGTATTTCAAAAATGCTTCTGTAGATTTGTTTGTAATTAGTGGAATCGAAATAGTGGAATCTGTCGAGATATCTAGAAATTAGTGGAAGGCAGTGCGGTCGTATGATTTTTCGCTTGTATCTTATTCATAATGTTGCTAACATGCCCTGAAAAAATCAGAATGATAACTCTTTTCGTTTTCTGGTAATGCTCCCTGATATGGACGGAGGCTACATTCTGCGCTTGAGCCAGTCCGGTCACACTCAAAAGCACATAGCCAGAACCACTGGATTCGCCCGCAGCATCTTCCAAAGCACAATACGTCGCTTTCGTGAGACTGATACGACGAATGACCGTCCCAGGAGTGGCAGACCAGTGACCGAGACCACTTCCTTCAACGTGAGAAGCATCCGAGACAAGATTCGATATAACCCAAAGCAGAGTCTCAGGAAACTCGCGAAGGAGCTGAATATCTCGGCTAGTTCTGTTCAGACGATCGTCAAATCCCGCAGTGGACTTCGCCCCATCAAGCTGCAGAAGACTCACACATTGACGGACCAGATGAAGGTGACCCGTCTTTGCAGATGTCGTGAACTGTCAAAGCGGTTCAAGCCGGTGGACTGTTTCAATATTCTCTTCACCGATGAGAAGTTGTTCAATATTGAGCAGTCCTTCAATTACCAGAACGATAGGATTTGGTCGAAATCGGTCAACGATGCCAATAAGAGTGGCCGTTACGTCTCGAGAAAGGGCCATCCAGCTTCTGTCATGGTCTCAATCAATCAATCAATCAATCATTTATTCCAATTCACATGATAGAATAGCACATACGTACATGCATTGATGAACTTGGATTGCTGTCACGGATGTGAGTTCAGCTATATTCGAAAAACATTTCAAAACTAATTCTAGAAAGGGAACTTATAGAGACAAATTATGGAGACAAAAAAAAAACATCTAAAATAAAGGGACAGAATAGTGAAAACATATTAAATAGAACGTTGAGACAAGCGCAGTGAATAAAAAAATTCATTTGGAGCTCTTTCAGTAACGTATTTTAGAAAAGGGCACTATGAATATACTTCAATTCCATTCAATCATCTATTCCAATTAACATGATAGAATAACACATACGTACATGCATTGATGAACTTGGATCGCTGTCACGGATGTGAGTTCAGCTATATTCGAAAAAACATTTCAAAACAAATTATAGAAAGGGAAATTATAGAGACAAATTATGGAGACAAAACAAAAAACATCTAAAATGAAGGGACAGAAAAGAAAGAAAATATTAAAAAGAACATTGAGATAAGCGCAGTGAATAAGAAAGTTCATTTGGAGCTCTTTCAGTAACGTATTTTAGAAAAGGGCACTATGAATTCTTCTCGCAGCTTATGTAGTTGTTTTTTGAAAACAACAGGGAAATTGATTGTCACTATCTGACGGGGTAGGCTGTTCCATATGTCAATAACCCTGGATGCACAACTACTTTTGGTATCCGGAATTCTGAATGGTAGAGCAATTCGGTATGGATGGGCGTGTCTGTTGCTGTATGGAAGGGGACATACTTGAAAAAGTTTGGAATAGTCTATTCGAAGGTGTTGGTGTACGCATTTGTGTATGAATGCAAGGTCGTTAATATTTCTTCTGTATTCGAGAGTCGTCAGAGAGAGCAGATTGAGCCTAGATGGAAAGTCTATCTTGGGATGCCCAACTCTATAAAGAATTCTGCGTGTGAAGGCACGCTGGACGTTTTCTATTGCGTTTATGTGACCTACGGACTGTGGCGACCAGATTTCACTACCGTAATCTAGTAAAGGGAGAATATATGTTTTGAACACGCGGAGAAGAACGGTTATGGACTTGGTTTTGAATGCTCGCAGGATCATGTTTATACATCTGGTGGATTTGGTTATGACTTGCTCTATGTGGGTGGAGAATTTGAGTGTTGCATCAAAATATATTCCAAGATCCTTGATAGTTGAAGAGGTGGGAACGATTTTACCATCAATGTGGTAGATGCTGCTAGGGTTATTGTTGCCGCAATGAACTATGAAGCATTTCGGAATGGAAATTATAAGCCCCCAGGAAAGTACATAACTGGAAATAGAATCTAGGGCTCGTTGTAGACTTTGACTGCTGTTTGAAAATAGTTTGATGTCATCTGCATAGAGAAAGCGGTGGACTTCGGGGTCAATACATTCTATGATGTCGTTTATAAAAATAGAGAAGAATAGGGGACCTAGGCAGCTTCCTTGCGGAACTCCGCTATTATAAACTTTGGGATCGGATAAAACGTGATTGACTGAAGTTATAGAATAACGGCTAGCGAGAAATGATTCTACAAGGCGGAGTAGGCCTGAATTGATACCTATTTTTTCTAATTTGTGTATCAGGAACCTGTGGTTCACTGTATCGAAGGCTCTTGAAAAATCAATCAGACAGATGTCGAACTTGAGCTTCTTGCTATTCAGAAAAAGGTACTGGGAATAGGAGTGAACTAGGGATGTGATAGTGGAACGGCTACGGCGAAAACCGTGCTGGTTGCTGACGAGGGTTTGGTTGGATTCGAGATGGTCATAAATGAGGTTGAAAATGAGCTTTTCAAAAACTTTTGACATCGAGCAAACCATTGTGATGGGCCTATAGTTAGAAACTTGAGAATGGGACCCTTTTTTGTGAATTGGGATGATTAATCCCTGTTTCCATGAAGACGGAAAGTGTCCTTGAGTAATGGAATTGCTCATGATTATGGAAAGTGGTATTGCCAAAGAATCTACACAGTGTTTGATGAATATATTCGGTATTTGATCTGGTGAAGAATTTTGTTTTGGAGGAATCTTTTTCAAAATACTTTGAATATCGAAGGCTGTAATGTATGGATTATAACTGATAGGGTGTAGAGAAGAAATTAGAGGAAGAGGGCCGCTTATCGGAGGGGGTTGCAAGCTGTTGAAATATTCGGAGAAGAGGTTTGCTTGTTCTCCTGGATAGGTGTAAGAAATAGAGTTGACTTTGATTGTAGGGATCGAATTCCTACCCTTAATACGGTTGGAGATAGTTTGGAAAAAGGTTCTGTAGTTTTTTGGAAGCTTCAATCTGTTCTCACGTTCGATCTCGAATCTATTCAGTTCTTTATGGAGCTTTGTTGATGCTTTAGAGGTCAGGGGAGAGAGAATTCCTCTTTTCCTACTTCTTTGAAGGAAACTATACAGGTGACGAATTTTACGAGGGTACTTCATGTGTTTCTTAATGTTTTTCTCACGAGGGATGCTCTTTTCAATATTTTTTTTTTGGGGGGGGGGGGGGTCTGGGCCGGGATTTGCGCGACTGGCAAGACTCCGCTCGTTTTCGTCGAGCAGGGATTCAAAATGAATGCCAATAACTACCTGAACGACATTCTCATAAAGGAAGTACTTCCCTGGAGCCAGGCTCACTTTGCGGGACGCAAATGGGCGTTCCAGCAGGACTCTGCGCCCGCCCACAAGGCTAAAGGGGTGCAAGACTGATGCAAGACCAATTTCCCCTCCATGATCACATCCGCCGATTGGGCTCCGTACTCACCTTATTTGAATCCTCTGGACTTCTCTGTGTGGTCGGTCCTTGAGAGCGAGGCCTGTGCTTCCCCACACAAGAATTTGGAAAACTTGAAGCGCGCCCTACAGAAGGCGTGGGAAGATCTTGACGTCGCTTACCTGTCCACCACGGTGGGTGCCTTCCACAAGCGACTCCACGCCTGTGTCAAGGAGAAAGGAGGGCTGTTTAAAATTTGAAAACGCATTTATATCCCAAACTATTTGACTAAACTTTGATGAAAATTTTGTTTGATTTGCTCAATCCGTTAAGTTTTTATCGGAAAAATACTATGCACCTGGACTTTCTGTACACCCTGTATGTGTCCAAAAGTATTGTTTATAAGTTCAGGGTATTTATAGCAATAACATTCGCTTTCTAAAATTTTTTTCTTATTGTCATAATTAAGTTCCTTAAGGAAATTGTTATAATTGAAAACTTTTTTACTAAATGGTTCAGTTAAACTATATATAGTGCGGAATGTAAATAGTCTGGGAATTAGACTTCTCAAAAAATAAGCTTTGTTAAAGATGCGGTTGAAGGGTATGTTATACATATATTTACCTTAGTAAGGTAGTTTGATGTTGATATAAGTAGTGTCTTTTGTATTGGGTTCCCTTTGTTTCCTCCAGAAGTAGTCACATATTGTACTGGTTATTCTTATTTTATCAGTGTTTTTGAGAGATGAGTATTCTTTAGTGAGAGTGTATTTGATGATATTATCCTTTTCTTTATTTTTAAGTTTTCTGTATTCTAGATATAATTCTCTGCCATTCTTTGTGTTTAAAATATCATGTATGAGGTTGGATAAGTCCGGTGCTAGATATGAAGGACGTGAAGGAAGAGTTCTTCTACGATTTTTGTGTTTGGAAGTTTTGACTGGTATATTCAAAGGATTATTATGATATGGGTTTCTAACTTTATCCATTGGATTTAAATTGTCAGAAATTAATCCATAGTTTTGTATTTGATCATTGAGACCATAGGAAAAAGCCGTTAGCATTAATCTAATCCAGTATGATTCTTTACTTCTTAATTCCGCTTTATTTGTTGCATGGTCTAGAATGTCTATTAGGATGTCATTTGGAGAATGATTGGGTTCTTTATAGTGTTGACAAAGGTATGTATTCAAAATGGTTTTTCCTAGATGGTATCTGTGTTGAGATATACGTTTTTTGAGTGTTTGGGTAGTTTCTCCTATATATTGAAGTTTACATTTCTTACATGTAATAAGATAAATTATGTTCTTAGTAGTTAGTACATGTTAGCTGAGAAGGTTTATTTGTAAGAAAAATTTTCCCGGTTGTATAACTAGTAACATAATTTTTGTAATTAGTAATTTTGCATATGGTGCAACGGTTATTATTGCAATTGACACCTTCATGTTGTGTGTAATTGGGTGGTTTGAAATAATGTTTTCCATCAACCTTATTGAAATATGTAGGATTGTTTAATTTAGACTTGAAGATATTTTGGTAATGGTTTTTGTTAGACAATTAATACGATGAAGCTGGCTGCCTGACCAGATGTTCACCGAGCGCTACTCCGAATTAAAGAATCGGTTGTTGTCCTCTTGGACTCTTTCATTCGGCATGACCCAATTCTCACACCCGGCTTAAGCGCTAGATTCCCAGGGGTGTGGTATATCATGCCTGTGATAGTTATATGAGTTATTAAAACTTCATCCGATTGAGTGTAATTGTTTAAGTTAGAAGTGTAAGAAATTCCTTTGATAGAAATAGTTTTTGTGTTTTAGTGGTGCTGACTTAAAGGTGTTGGTTTAAAGTTAAACCTTTAGCGAAATATTTTTTAATATAATATGTTTTAAGAATAGTTTTTTTGATGCTGATTAGCATCTATAGGTTGTGGTGGATTTATGATTTAATTGTAAACCAACATGTTTTATAGTGTAGTGAATGTAATGTAAAATGGTGCAAATTGCAAAACTATAGATTATGAAAAGGTATAAGTGGTGTCGAAGAATATATTTAACGAAAATAACTTCTATGTGAATAAATATGATGTAAACAGTTAAAGATAAATTGATGTAAGTAAATCAAAGATATAGAAGAGAAGTATAAATGGAATGAAGATAATGAAATTTGGAGATTTGCTGCAATGCAGCTATTTTCTGGTTTGTGAAAACCATATTTGCTGCAAGCAGCTAGTGGATCCGGATGAATCCGGATTTGCTACACTTGGTAGCTAGGAAATTTGAGAAATTAAAATGAATCAGCAGAAGTTGAGAAGGTTGTATAAAAAAATTTTATAGTTAAATTTAATTCGATTTAGATTAGGATTTAATTGAGTTAAATTAGAGATGTTATATGTTCTTTGAATCTTTGAATGAAGAGGTTTTTGAAGGATGTTAAGAATTTGACAAAGCATGAAAGATGGATTTGATGGATCAACTTGATCAGTAGATCAAATGAAAAATTGATATTTTGAAGAGATATAATGGGGAGTTGAATTTAATCCGTTAAAGGAAAATGAATGTGAAGAAAGTTAATATGAATAAATATGATGTAAACAGTTAAAGATAAATTGATGTAAGTAAATCAAAGATATAGAAGAGAAATATAAATGGAATGAAGACAATGAAATTTGGAGATTTGCTGCAATGCAGCTATTTTCTGGTTTGTGAAAACCATATTTGCTGCAAGCAGCTAGTGGATCCGGATGAATCCGGATTTGCTACACTTGGTAGCTAGGAAATTTGAGAAATTAAAATGAATCAGCAGAAGTTGAGAAGGTTGTATAAAAAATTTTATAGTTAAATTTAATTCGATTTAGATTAGGATTTAATTTAAGTTAATTTAATTTAATTCAATTTATGCACGAGGAAAGTTATATTTGAGGTTATAATAGAATGATATGTGAGATAGAGAATTAGTAGTAAATATAAATTTTCGAATGATTATCCCGTCTGAAACATGGAATGGTACTTTAAGTACTCACA
>OZ057407.1:41137141-41279641 GCA_964056735.1 Allodiplogaster pararmata | reverse complement strand
ACCTAGTATGGGTATTACCAGAATCTCACCTAGGATGAGTATTACCAGTAAAGGGAACACCAGGATGAAAACTAATTAAAAAACGTATTTTATCCTCTTACCTAAGATTTAAAAAAGCTCACTTTACTAATTTTTTCTAATGAAAAGAGTTACGCTTAGGCTCTCATTGATCAATGATATGTCAAAGTCTTCTCTTCTCGAGTCCTCTCAGTCTACCAAGTGAATTTGTTTCCAAAGCATGCAAACTGATAAAAAAAGTTCTTTCAGTCTAGGAACCATCACATGGAAAAGCAAACAATGGGCCTTGGGGTGTAACTATTGCACTTCTGTCGTATGGGCCTTAATACATACATATGTGTATTATATTATGTGCGTATGTATCTCAGTGGGTAAGAGCATCGGTCGAGAGCGAATTTTTCGGGTTCGGTTCACGTCACACCACACGATTTTTGCACATGTTTCTGGGAAAAATCCGTTCCTCTGTTCGGTATGAACATATGCTTATAAACAACGGATATTTACTTGCACATGAAAATCGAGGAATTGGGTATCCTCTTATTTAGACTTCATTTCACGAAAAAAGAAGAAAAAACTAGCTTAAGTTCTTGAAAAAGTGGGAATAACGGGCAACCTCCTCTATCTTATCCGTTCTTTTCTCACGAGCAGGTCCTCGAAAGTCTCAATCGGAGATACATTATCAGGCCCTAAAGTATACAACAGTGGTGTTCCCCAGAAGAGTTGCCTTGGACCCCTCCTCTTTTCAATATTTATAAATGATATCATGGAGCACATAGAGCCAGATGTCCATGGTTTTCTATATGCCGATGACCTCAAAATTTTTTCCATAAACAGAGACTCTCTTCAGAAAAGTCTGGATTTCATTTCCGATTACTCACTGACCTGGGGACTTGTGCACTGTGGTCCTAGGAATCCAAAAGTAACATATAACCTAGAAGACAATATCATACCAACTACTTCATTAGTGAAAGATCTTGACATTACATTTCAGGAAGATATCACATTCTCTAAACATATTGAACTAACCTCCCTAAAGTCCCAAAAATATATAAACATGATCTTTAGAGCCTTTAAAACAAATCAATTAAAGTTCTGCTCAGAATATACACCACATACATAAGACCCCTTATTGAATATGGGAGTGAGGTATGGTCCCCAGTAACTATCGGTCTCGTTAACTGCATAGAAAAAGTGCAAAGATCATTTACACGAAGGTTTCTACAAAGGGCGGGATTACCCAAAATGAGTTATGTTGCTAGAATGAATTTTCTTTCCATCTCCTCGCTTGAATATAGAAGAAAATCTTGTGTTCATCCATAAATGTCTGCACGGAAATATTCAAGTAGATTACTCAAATATGTTTAAAATTTGCCCATCGCCTTATTCGCTGAGAGAATCGAATAACTACAGAATATGCTTGCCGTTTAAATATCAAAGCAGAACAAGCACTTGTGCCTCAAGAATGATTAATGTCTGGAATAAGTTACCTTGCTCTTTGGTTTCTACAAGCTCTTCTAGCATTTTTAGAAATGAACTTATCAAGCTTGATTGTGAGACCATTGTCACCAACTCTAGAATACATTTTTAATTCAAGTGCTTTGTTTCTTCAAATGTTTAGTTTTTGTTTCTCCTCTTTTTTTTCCATAATATTTGTGTTCTCGGTTAGCTCTCGAATGATAAAGAGTGAGTTGAATTTTTGGAATTTCAAGTTATTATTGCGGATGAATAGTTCTTAATTGCTGATGAATAGTTCATAACTGAAGATACAAGCTTTGCTTTCTTTGCTTTTTTTGTGTGCTTTCCTATTTTCCTAAAATGAAATGTTCCTCATTGTTCTTGTCATATTTAGATCTCACTTTCCATAACCTTCACTGAATTCACTATTTTGTGACAGTGTCATCTGTTTCGTCCCTTAACATTATGTTTTGTTTCAAGCGGAATAAATAATTGAGAATTGAGTTTAGTTTGATCATAGTTCAGGTTATTGGTAATTATGAACAAATTAACCACAAATGATGTCGAATAAAAAGTCTTTTGACTATTTCTAATACGTACCAGTCGACAAATTGGATCGCTCTTTTCGTCTTGATCAACGAAATAGCTGAGTTTATGTCCTGAAACAAAAAATAAATATTAAAAAAGTGATCATTTCTTTGTATTTTTGCATTTATAAAATAGGTTGCGTCATTCAAAAACACATGATTTGAGCTAATGCAGATCGAAAAATGGGATTGAACTTTTGAAAAAATTTACGGTCTACCAAAATTAAGCTGCATGTCTATTCCAAATAGAAGCCTCAAAACTAGAGAATTATTTTCTGTGTTTACATTTTTTTTTCTTTTTTTTCCTTCTTCTCTCTTTATCTTCCAACCTACCTCTCTTTTACTTGTCAATGTTAACCTTGGGTACAACATCAGCCCTTAAGAGATTAACCTTGGGTACAACATCACCCCTGAAAAGATTAACATTGGGTACAACATCACCCCTGAAGAGATTAACCTTGGGTACAACATCACCCCTGAAACGATTAACCTTGGGTACAACGTCACCCCTGAAAAGATTAACCTTGGGTACAACATGATTCTGAAGAAATTTACCTTAAGTACAACATCCCCTGAAGATATTAGCCTTGGGTACAACATCACCCCTGAAGAGATTAACCTTGGGTACAACATCATCCCTGAAGAGATTCACCTTGGGTACAACATCACCCCTGAAGAGATTAACCTTTGGTACAACATCACCCCTGAAGAGAAGACAGCAAGCCATGTATTTGCCGTTTCTGGGATCACACTTCACCATTTGACTGCCCGGTTCGAAGCATTGGTTGGTTATTTCTTGTACCGATAGTTGCTCGTGATAGGCTTTCTCACTAAAATCAGGATAACTTTTGGTTACTTATCTAGTACTTTTATCTATACTTGTGTAATTTATTCATATCTTCGACAAGTAAGTTATATGTTATTATTATCTTCCCAATCACCTTTACACTAGTAACTAAAAGATTTAGTTTTGATACATTGATATTTTTACAAAACGAAAATAAATTTGAAACGAGGTGAACTCGTTATTTAAACTGACGCAGATATGATGGGAGCATAAGTGACCAAAGGGAAATGGATGCGGGGGTAGGGCACAAGATTGGTCTGAATTCTTTCACTCATTCATTTAATAACTCATTGAATTCATTTTTTATTTATCCACCCACACATTCTCTCAGGTATTTATTGAATAAAAATAGGCTCCACAGTGAATACACCACTAGGACGAAACAACACGATTGGCCAGAATTATCTCAAATTTTTTTGTGTATGCTGTGGTTTTAAGTTAGCTCTCACGGTAATTGTTTAAAAAATCAGGAACACACCGTTCAATGCGCATTGAAGACTTTTGAGTTCTTTTGTGAGTACGTCTAGTTAAAACTTGAAGTTTTCGCTTCTAAAAAGTTGTCCTCAAAATATTATCTAGCCTGAAACTCGGTGAGGTCCACATTAAGAGCTCCGTCGAAGCGAAGAGAAGCAGTGACGGATGAGACAACTTGAGCGATTAGTCGATTTAGATTCGTGTATGTAGGGCTGAGAAGATACAGATGGTTCGGTTTGTACCGTATACTTCAACTGATAGCCTCGTACCGTATACTTGAACTTATAGCCTCTTGTAGTCGGTTGCAGTTCACTTCGAACTGCTATAGATACCAGTTTTGATCCTTTTAGAGTAAACTAGACAAAATAAAGAGAGCGCGAAAATATGAAAATAATAATATGGAAAAAAGAGAGAAGAGTACATATAAGAGTCTAGAGAGAGAGAGATAAAGAGAGAGAGAGAGAGAGAGATAGAGAGAGAAAAAAGAGAGAGAGAGAGAGAGGGAGAGACAGGGTGTGGGAGAGAAAGAAAGCGAGAGCTGAACAGAGAAATGGAGGAAGGGATAACGTTAGAGCAACCTTTTGATGCCGAGGTTCATCTTGCATATTTCATAGCTGGCCTCGTTATCCAACATAAAAGAGCAGTCAGAATGTTCTAGAGTCGTGTGGGTTGTGAGTAGCGCATTGTAAGGCTCCACCATCGCTGCAACATTTTCTCACTTAAAGAAGCTCGTTTGCTAAGATACCATAACAATAGTTATATCAAATTTGAAATTCTCATGAAAAAATGACAATAAAGCGCTTTTTGATTATCTAAAGTGAGACTAGTAGATATGTACATTTCACCAATATTATTCACTGAGAACTGTTTCAACAAAAAAATCAACCAAAATAACAAAATGCATTGAAAATATTCAGTTACATATGTATTACTGTATAGTACTTGCAGCGTTAAAACAGGAACGGTTTCCATAAATACCAAAAACTATTTCAACTTTGAACAGACTGCAGTTGTTCGTTTTGAAGAAAAATAAATTAACATGTGCTGATTTGAGGGGCGGGATAGATAGAGAACTCCAGCTTAGACTTCTTGCCGTAGTCCACCGAGAGTCGCTCCATCATGAGCGAGGCGAAGCCGCTCCCTGTTCCGCCTCCGAAGGAGTGGAAGATAAGGAAACCCTGAAGACTTTGGCAACGCTCCGTCAATCCTTAAAAAACACTTATTGATTGATTCGCTCTGGAACTAAATCCGGGACTCGTCTCGAGGACTCCAATCGGAAAGTCGGATAAAGGACTCGAGTCGGGGACTTGTATTTGGGACTCGGCTCGAGGACTCAAATAGTGTAATTCAAAAGTTAGTGGTTGGATCAAGCCCTCAAAAAGTTAGAATGTCACCGCTCGCCAGTTCAAACCTTAAAATGTTGGAAAACCTAGTCAGAGAAGCAACAATTTTATCCATCACGCCACGTCAGCCAACTTCTGCTCTTCTTTTTTGCGAGAACGTTTTAAAAATGGCTCTCTGTTCAGAGCTAAATATTTTCAAGCTCTTTCAGTCGAACCGTGTGCAACCATTTCATCGGAATACTCAATCAAGACAACTTCGAGTCGGTTCCTAATCATATCCCTTATTATAATCTTCTTCGCCCCGCAGGTTACGCGCTCCCCTGAGATGCAAGACAGACAGACCCTGGTAGAACTAGTGGCTGCCCACCGGGTCACTGCTAGTGTGAGTAGCAGCAGTGGGGAAGGTCAGGTTCGTGCCAGAGCATTACCAACATTTCTTAACCTCCTTGGTTTGAGTGGATCTGTCTGGGTGGGATTCGAACTTGGGACCCTTCGCACAACAGTCGAGCCCACAACCATTATGCCACGACAGGACAATCATGGTCCTTATTGCCTTTTAGAAAAAGTTTCAAATTGGAGCAGAACTGACTCCTGACTCTATCCATGCAGACGTCAATGATCTCTTTCCCAATGGTGTAGTGGCCACGAGCATAGTTGTTCGCTGCGTCTTCCTTTCCTGTGATGAGTTGCTCCGGATGGAAGAGACTGCGGTAGGTACCCGTACGGATCTCATCTGAAACAAGAAAAGCTTCTATTTCCAATCATCTCTTTTTCCGGAAAAAGCTGCTGAGGAGTGTTTCTTTTTGTTCCATGTTCCACCCAGTTCTGTTCTTTTTGTTCTTGTTCCATGACTATTTCACCCAGTTCCATAAAAAAAAGTCGAGAGAAGAAGGGGCCTTGAATAATGAAAAACAAGCAAAAAACTTAATTATATTAATGTCTTATACTGTCCAATCTCTACCCATCTCATTCCATTACTTCTATCTCGCTTTTCATTCTAAACTCACCTAGTTCACGTCCTTTTTGTGGCTCACTCTCCACCTCTGTTCGTCACTCTCCCCCTCTGTTCGTTGTATAGAGAGGTGACCCAGTTTTGAGCTCTGATATTGATTCATCGTTATGTGTGGAAAACGTACTCCTCTTACCCCTCCCCAGTGCACACGTTGTCCTGATTATGAGAAGAAAATGAAAGAGATGATGGATAAAATCTCGCGACTCGAGAAGATCGTCGAGGAACTCGTTTCACGTCTTCCTCCTCCTCATTCTTCGTCTTCGTCTTCTGATTTTCTCAAATAAAGCTCCACATCTCTCTCATGCCCCCCACATACAAATGCACCCAATCCTCCTCAACTTTCATCAGCTGAATATCTCTACTACGAGTCACCAAAAGAAATTCTTAATCGCCAGGAGAGATACAGATCTATTGTGCTTTTCAATCTTCCTGAGTCTAGGTCAAACTCAGCTACTCAGAGAGCGCATGATGACTTCTCAAGGGTAATTCGTATTCTGGACAGGATGCAAGTTCAGTGCTATCCCGCCAACGTGTATCGAATGCTTGCTCAGATGAGCAACAAGAACAGAGGACCTAGACCAGTGAAAATTGTACTCCGGACTACTTCGTTCCAGCAACAAGTTCTATCTTCACTCGACGTTTTATCTTCTTTCCATCCTGATCTACACATAAGACACAGCCAAACAGAATGCGAATGAAAATATCACAAAGTCTTCAATGCCTGGAAGTACGACTCGTCTCAGCCTAAACCTTTCATCTACCCTTCTTACATGAAACGTCAGTCTCTTCTGTCATGCAACCTAAAGTACCCTCCACTATCTCTTAGTAAAGTCTGCTCCTCGCTCTCCAACGAAAACATCTCGCCTACCACTACAATATCCAGAAACGCCGAAAAAACTACCTCATGCCCCAGAAAGTCAGACGAATTTGTTACCAGAAGAAGAATTGTTAGGAAAACCTCTCGTTATTCACCATAGGATAAGTCGGATAAAAGAGCTAGAGAAGAAGTAATCAAATGCTTGTCTTTCAACTGTAGATCAGTGATGAATAAGCTATATGATCTTTATTTTCTTCTTCGTTGCTGTAAATATCACATTCTCTTACTATCTGAGACATGGATGCACAGTGAGCTTCCCGACTCCATTCTAACCGATAGTCTACCCTTCACGGTATTCAGAGGTGACAGATTGGCACAAAGAGGAGGAGGCGTAGCCATTCTAGTAGATAATGCCATCTCCTCATCTTTAGTTGTTCAATATAGCAAGGCTCAGTGCGAGGGGTTAATAATAGACATTTATCCTAACACATCTTTCTCGTTTGCTTTCTCGGCCATTAGACTGATTAATATATATCGATCTCCTAGCTGTGGAGTAGAAAATACAAAGGATCTCTGCTCGTTTATCACCTCTCATGTTACTGAAGTATTTCCCACCATTCTGTGCGGAGACATGAACCTCCCCAAGATAGACTGGGCAAATCTCACCGCTCCCAATACATGTAGTATGTCTCTTGCGTTCTTAAACATGACATGCGACAACACTCTTAAACAACTCGTACTTTCTCCCACTAGACTTCAAAATACACTCGAATGCCTGCTCTGTAATTCAAATATCATAAAAGACTGTATTGTCAGGCCTCCCTTCTCCACCAGCGATCATGCCTCAATATACTTTGAAATCAGAGATAGAGCCAAGCGTATTATCACAAGCACCAGCTCATCGTTAGACTGGAAAAAGGCGGATTGGGAAATAATCAACTCAGACCTCTTTAGCATCGACTGGACTTGCATGCTCTCAAACCTAACTATTGACGAAAGTGTCGATAAATTAACCAACATCATCCAATTCATAATGGATAATAGGATTCCTAAAATTAAGAATATCAAAACACCTTTGAAGTATCCCCCCAAGATAAGAAGATTATACAGCTTCCTACAGAGAAGTAACAAACGCAACCCTCTCTCCATTACATCATTACGCACATCCAAGAAACTTCACAAAGAACTAGACAAATTCGAGGTTCTTAGGGAAGACAAGCTTAAGTTCCTGAGAAACTATAAGGTATTCTTCAGAACTATGTATATCCAACCGCATTAAAAAACTAGACAAATTCGAGGTTCTTAGGGAAGACGATCTTAGGGAAGACATCTATTCCTGCTCTCATAGTGAACAATAAACCAACTACTATCCCCTTCGAACAAGCAACTCACTTCGCCGAGTACTTTGATAAGTTACAACCCTTACCAATCAGTGGACCCCTTCAAATCTCTCGCCAGAATTTTCACCTCGACCACATTAATGATATCTCCCCTTTTGAGGTGAACTCCATCCTGAAACGAATAGCTCCGAAAGTGAACTCGTCCCCTGACTTTATTCCAAGTAGACTACTCAAAAATTGTGTGGACTCACTGGCCATACCTCTCTCCATCATTTTCACCAACTCACTAACTTTAGGGCACTACCCTCTGGCCTGGAAAAAAGGAATAATCAAACCAGTTCATAAAAAAGGGCCCCACTCTCAGATCGAAAATTATCGTTCAATCACTATGGTGTGCTCTATGTCAAAGGTATTCGAGAAACTGATCTTCAATATAACTTATCAATATCTGGAAACCATACTACATCCCAAACAACATGGTTTCCGTCGGAGACGGTCCACAGTAACACCCCTGGTAGAGGCTCATTCCATTTACCTCATGCTTCAGAATAAAAAAAATAGACTTTGACATCTGTCTAGTCGACTTTTCACGGGCTTTCGACTCTGTAAACATAAGATTTCTTGTTCACAAACTTGAAAAAGTGGGAATAACGGGCAAACTCCTCTATCTTATCCGTTCTTTTCTCACGAGCAGGTCCTCGAAAGTCTCAATCGGAGATACATTATCAGGGTCTAAAGTATACAACAGTGGCGTTCCCCAGGGGAGTTGTCTTGGGCCCCTCCTCTTTTCAATATTTATAAATGATATCATGGAGCACATAGAGCCAGATGTCCATGGTTTTCTATATGCCGATGACCTCAATTTTTTTTCCAAAAACAGAGACTCTCTTCAGAAAAGTCTGGATTCCATTTCCGATTACTCACTGACATGGGGACTTGTGATATCAACTCAAAAATGCTTTATCATGCACTGTGGTCCTAGGAATCCAAAAGTAACATATAACCTAGAAGACAATATTATACCAACTACTTCATTAGTGAAAGATCTTGGCATTACATTTCAGGAAGATATCACATTCTCTAAACATATTGAACTAACCTCCCTAAAGTCCCAAAAATGTATAAACATGATCTTTAGAGCTTTTAAAACCAAATCAATTAAAGTTCTGCTCAGAATATACACCACATACATAAGACTCCTTATTGAATATGGGAGTGAGGTATGGTCCCCAGTAACTATCGGTCTCGTTAACTGCATAGAAAAAGTGCAAAGATCATTTACAAGAGGGTTACTACAAAGGGCGGGATTACCCTAAATGAGTTATGTTGCTAGACTGAATTTTCTTTCCATCTCTTCGCTTGAATATAGAAGAAATGTGGCCGATCTTGTGTTTATCCATAAATGTCTGCACGGAAATATTCAAATAGATTACTCAAATATGTTTAAACTTTGCCCATCGCCTTATTCGCTGAGAGAATCGAATAACTACAGAATATGCTTGCCGTGTAAATATCAAAGCAGAACAAGCACTTGTGCCTCAAGAATGATTAATGTCTGGAATAAGTTACCTTGCTCTTTGGTTTCTACAAGCTCTTCTAGCATTTTTAGAAATGAACTTATCAAGCTTGATTGTGAGACCAATGTCACTAACTCTAGAATACATTTTTAATTCAAGTGCTTTGTTTCTTCAAATGTTTTGTTTCTCCTCTTTTTTTCCATTATATTTGTGTTCTCGGTTAGCTCTCGAATGATAAAGAGTGAGTTGAATATTTGGAATTTCCAGTTATTATTGCGGATGAATAGTTCTTAATTGCGGATGAATAGTTCATAACTGAAGATACAAGCTTTGCTTTCTTTGCTTTTTTGTGTGCTTTCCGATTTTCCTAAAATGAAATGTTCATGATTGTTCTTGTCATATTTAGACCATCTCACTTTCCATCACCTTCACTGAATTCACTTTTTTTTGTGACAGTGTCATCTGTTTCGTCACTCAACATGATGTTTTGTTTCAAGCGGTATAAAGAATTGAAAGAATTGAATTAACAAAGGGAAGTGACCTGAGGAAAAATTCAGATATGACTAGTTCTTACACGCCGTCCTTTTTTGAATTGTTTAATCGAATTGGTTAAATTTTCTTTTGCTTTGCAGTAACTGTTTAGCTCAAGCAATATTTTCAAGGAATAATAAAGAATGAATGAATGAATTATTTGATTTAATGAATGAATAAGCGAATGAAAGACAAATCAATGAAATGAATCTCACCTATGACTGTAGGCTCCAAGTCCAGCATGATAGCTCGAGGCACATGCTTTCCTGGAACAGGTTGACTCTCGATTTCATTGATTGGTTTTAATCATTTCTTCAAACACTTTCTTAGATTTATTTTTAATTATTCATTCATTTTACAAGTATTTATTCACTTATTTTACTTTTTTTCATGTTTTTGATGCATACATACAAATTTCGACACTGGAGTGGAGATAATATTTCAAGAGTTTCGGTCCTCCGAGGTTCAATTCATGCTTAAGGCCAAGTTTATTCTGAAACAAAAAACAAAAAATAATTAGAATCCAAGGATTTTCGCAAGAGCCCGACTATTTGGATCATAATTACACCTTTTAATCAGCTCATTTAACTCGTATGGAATACAAATATTATTAAGAATGTTTTTTCTCTATTTTTTCAACATATTGCTTCAAAGGTATAATCAAAACCGAGAAAAGAGAAACTTTAAAAAACATCAACCTATCAAAAAGGTCGCATTCCAATTATCAGGAAACAGGAAACATCATTGAACAGAAAATATAAGAATGCAGCTTGCGTTTCAATATAAAATGCTTTCAAACTTCCAAAAAAGTAACAAGCTTCAGAAATTTGCATAATGTACATAAATGAGAAAGAGAAATATAAAAAGAGAGAGAGAGAGAGTAAGAAAAAGTGGGAGACAGAAAACGGCCAAAGGAATGAGAAAAAAGAAAGAGCGTGGAAGAAAAAAGAGAGAAAATGAAAGAATCACTGAGAGAGAAAAAGAGATATAGAGAAAGAAAGAGAGAGAGGAGAGAGAGAAAGAAAGAGAGAGAGAGACACATAGACAGTGATAGGGAGAGTGAGAGAAATGATGCGCTCACCCGACTGGGTCTCCGAGAAGAAGGTGTTGAAGGATGCGTCCTCGCTGCCCATTGTCTTGTCCCCGGGCATGATACCATCGGGTTGTATGCCATGCTCCAGGCAGTACAGCTCCCAGCAGGCATTTCCCATCTGCACACCAGCCTGTCCGACGTGTAGGGAGATGATCTCCCGCTGGAATGCGTCACTTTTAGCGAAGGCTTAAAGTGTTATTGGAGAGATTGTGTAGATTGGTAGCTCACTGGGAAGAGGATCGACTGGTAAACAATGAGCGTGGGTTCGGTTCCCACCCAGTGCAAAACTTTTACCGAGCATGGTCTGAGCCTCTGTCTTCAGTCATTTTAAACATCGAAAACTGATTTTTCCCCTCATCACTCTCGTATTTTCGCGGTAGGGCCTACAACCACTATAGAACCACTACATCAAAACTGATAGAGCTCATTCTCTAGCAGAAAAGCTTAGTGCGACCAATGACATTAATCAAAAACAAAAGGATCCTAGAATTGTGCCAGTTGGTCACTTCTCCGGCTAACTCGCTTGAAACAAACCTTGTAAGCGCTCCGTCCAAACATTTCCCACCTGCTCGTTGGAACACTCAATGAACTAACGCTACTAGTTAACCATTGTTAGAAACCATGGCAATTTGCACCTGACATTGATTATGAAGCGTTTGAAAAGAGCTTCAAGATTGAGAGATTGAGAGATTGGAGATGGATGGGAGAAAAATCATCATGCTCAGAACAAAGAGCTTCGAACATTTTAGAAGAGGTTTGATTGGCTCGTGAAAACCCGCCTTTTATTTTCTATAATGAAGGTTATCGAGACTCAAATTGTTGCGTCACCAAAGGAGCATTGAGCTTTCCATGTATAAATATCTGTATCGGTTGAACAATGGGTGTTTCGGTAACGCGTTCGCTTTAGGTGATTTATATATAGACTGCTGGTTTTGATCCCTTCTCGTGCACTAGTTTCGCTTCGTGAATTGTTATTGACATCACAACGTTTATAGATTTTTTCCAACTCAATATGTATTTTTCTTCGCTTCGAAAAACAACTGAGTCCTAATTCGTACTGCTTATATGAAAAACCGAAACAAAAACTGATCTGAAAAAATCCAAGTTAAGAAAAACGAGGCTCCGTTTCTGACAAAATATAGTAATAAAAATACATCTTCAAAAAGGTGAACATAAGAATCCACCAATAGCGCAACAAACCACACCAACAACACCACAAAATCTGACCATTTTCCCGTTTGGCGCCATGATAAGAAGACTACGGTAGTCGCAAAATAGATGGGTAACTTCGTAGGAGTACTCCGAAGAACGAATAAAGCAACACATGAGTGGGAATTTCTTTGGAGCTCTTCTCTTTCTTTTTCTCCTTTTTTCATGTGTTTATATTTTTTTCTCTGCATCTTGCCTTTCCATATTTATCACTCAATCTCTCATTCACTTTCTTTCTTTCTATCTCTCCCGCTTTCTTTTATTGACTCTAAGCAATTGTTCAACTTGGATATTTCTTCCTCTCTTGGCTCTCAGGTATAATTTTTCCCTTTCAATTTGATATATCTGGTTTTCCGCAACCTCTGGCTATCTAATTGTCTCTTCTGAAATTTCCCATTACCTTTATTTCCCCTCCCACCTCAAAGAAAGCTGTTGCCATGATACCTCTGTACTGCTAAAGTAATCATAGGAGAGAGAGAGGTGCGACGTAGGGTTTAGTGTATTAATATTAGAATCTCTCAGCATCTAGACATAGAAGTCTCTTATAGAAGGTTCCCATTCATACATAGAAATATCTCTCTCTCTCTGCTCAAATCTACCTCCCTCTCTTTGAGCTTTCTATCTCTCTATCTCTCTCTCTCTCTCTTTCTCTCTCTTTCTATTTCCTCTTTTTTTCGTTCTCATTTGTTATAAATTTTTCGTTCTCTTTCTGATGTCTCTCTCCTTCTTCGATTTCTAACACTCAAGGTCTGTCTGTAACACATAAAATAACCACATGTTTTGCAATAAAAACTGGATGTGTGAGGTAAAAAATTGAAATTATTGTTCTAGGTTCCTTTGATCTCCAGAGCGTTATTGAAGGTGTTTATTGTTTTTTTTTTAAACTTGGAACACTAGAAGCCGACAATTTGAGTTTTTTTCATACAGTGAATAAAGGTTAAGGTAGTGACTGTATATGAAAACAAAGCGTAAAAATAAAGTTTCCTATTCAGTAATCTTTTAAATCAGTAAGCGGAAGTTACAATTCTCAGTTATCGATACATGCAACGGGGAAACACTTGTTGATATTACAAATACCTATGAAGCTATGAGGACGGAACAGGTACATTTCTAGTTCAAATCTCTTAAAGCTTAAACCTCCAAACGGGTCCCGAGTCTATAAAGAAGACTCTTTCAAAGGACCCTGGGGCTATGTCGGCATGGAAGATGCAATGGCCCGGGTATGATCTCATCTCTCTGGACGATAGTGAACGGTTGGAAGACGTCTTCCTTTTTGAGGCTCAGTCTGTCCTTCTCCATCAAGTTCATCCACACAAGGTTCAATGCCGATTGATCATATCTGAAGTGATCTCATCTAAAATGATCTACAATTTGTTAGTGAACATGATCTACAACTTATTAGTGAACATCAGTTCGGTTTCAGACCTCAACATTCATGTGAGCTCTCACTCTTGGAATCAATGAATGAATGGTATCACAGGCTTGATAAAAATGAATTCATTAGCTGTGTATTGATTGACTTCACTCGGGCATTTGATAGTGTTCCAATAAAATTTCCTATGAAGAAGCTCAGTTTCTATGGTATTGCAGGATGCCTCCATAGACTAATTACTGACTTTGTTTTCAACCGGGAACAAATAGTACGAGTGAATAACAGTGACTCTTTACCATACTAAACCCCATCTGGGGTTCCTCAAGGTAGCTGTTTGGGACCGCTTCTATTTCTCTTTTATATAAATGACCTACCGTTATGCTTGCCTGTAGAATGTAAAATAACTACGTTCACAGATGACGTTAAAGTTAGTATGTACTATAAACAATCCTGTTCTCTTACAAGATGCTATCAACTCAATTTCATACTGGGCCACGTCTTGGGGATTAACTATTTCTAAAGAGAAAACAGTGGTAGTTCTTATCGGAAAATCGCATCCTGAAACGAGCTCCTATCTCGAAAGAATAAAAATCGAAGAAAGCAAAGAAGTTCGAGACCTAGGTGTTTATTATGATAAATCTCTAAGCTTTTCACCACATTCAGAGAACATTTGTAACAGAGCCAATCCTATGTGTATGTGCGTTCATACTCAGAACTTTCAAGTCCAAGAATCCTTATCTATATAAAAAGCTTTTCGTTACACACGTCCGTCCTCAATTAGAATACTGTTCTACAATATAGTCACCTCATCAAAAACGTTTTAGAGAACTTTTAGAGAAAGTTCAACGTAGCTTCACTAAACAAGTTTGCCGAAGATCAAGATTGCCTGAAATGAGCTATGAAGAAAGATTACAGTATCTACAATTGCAGACTCTCGAGGAGCGAAGAATCGGTGCAGATCTAACCATGACCTTCAGAATAATTACTGGGGAAACACCGATTTCGCCCTCGAGTATCTTCTGCTTAAGCAGGCATAATTACCATACTAGATCTCACAAATACTCCATAACGAAAGCAAAGTTCAAGTCTGTTAAGTTTTCTGTTGTATGGACCTTAAATGTGCATTATCATGTGTGCGTGTGTAGCTCAGTGAGGAGAGCATTCGCCCGGAATGCGAAAGGTCACGGGTTCGGTTCCCGTCACACCACACGATTTTTGCACATGTTTCTACGAACAATCCGCTCCTCTGCTCGGTATAAAAATCCGTTGCTTGAGATCAACGAGGAGTAGGGAATACTCTAATTTACATTTCAAACATATTATCGGTTCGAGTAACATAGAGATGGAACAATTTACCGGAAACTATGTTCTCGTCGAACAGTGCGAAAGCCTTTAGATATAAAATGTTCATAACCTATTGAATTCATTCACTATTTCAACTTTTCTCACTCTAGAAAAAGTGTCACGCTTTCAGTGTAGCTGCAATTGTGCTATGAATTTGTTTGTTTGTTTTTATACAGAAGTACAATGATTAAGTTGTACATTTCTCGGAACGTTCTTCGTCATATATCAACTTTTCAGTGTCAACCTTTTTGATTTCAAATTTCACAAGTTCTGAAAACGAAGCTGTTAAATGTCAAATGTATGGAATTATAAACATATGTAGATTGACTGTGATGAGCTGATTAACCAATTAATTCATAATATTTTCAAACATATTCGGTAGGCTTTAAGGATAATATTTTCAAAGAGAGGAAAAATAACTTTCCTAAACGTTGCTATAACAAAATGACATTAAAAAGTTAACCAAAGGGGAAAAATTATTGGTCCACCATTTAAATAGAAGTGTCACCAAGTAAAATAGTAACGTCCACCAAATAAAATAGCAACGTCCACCAAATAAAATAGTAACGTCCACCAAATAAAATAGTAACGTCCACCAAATAAAATAGTAGTCCACCAAATAAAATATTAACGTCCACCAAATAAAACACTAACGTCCACCAAATTTTTTTTGTTGTGAAGTTCACCACGGCATTTTTTTCTCACCTGACACCAACCTGTATGGTTTTTTCCACCAAATTAAAAGTCCACCAATTTTTTTCGTGAAATTCACCACGGCATTTTTTCTCACCTGACAGCAAAGGTTTTTTTCTCACACTACACCACACCAAACTTTTTCTGCTCTCTCAGTGAGTTGTTTTTGATGGTTTTTTTTTGTAGTGGAGGTAATTTTCGCGGGAGTAAAGTTTTTTATGAGTGTTTTCTTGTTGAATGTTTTCTTTAGGTCATTCTGTTGAATGTTTTGTTTCAGATATAATTTAAAAATAGGCACTTCTGCAGTTTAAGTGGCAGCGCTCGTGGGCTTTAAACGCTTTGGTTTCAATTTTTTTCTTCATAGATGTTCATTTTGAGCATCAAGGACTCTGGTTCTTGCAAAAACTCCGGTTCTTGCAAAAAATTTTTTCATTTTTTCACAAAAAAAATTTTTGGACTCAACTGCAGTTTCAGTCACCCCCAAAGCCCTAAAGGGAAGAAGGGGGCCTAAGGAGAGAAGGGGAAGGGAGTTTTCATGAATAAAATCTCTTTCTGAGAAAAAATCTTTGGACGGTTAAAGTAGATTAGAGCCAACTTTTTCCTAAGCCTAAGCGTTTTGGCCCTTTGTTAATTCGTCTGGTAGGTGCGTCGCGGCCCCCTTCGCGTCGCGGCCCGCGTCGTGGCTTTTTTTTTTCTCAGAAAGAGATTTTATTCATGAAAACTCCCTTCCCCCTTTCTCCTTAGGGCCCCCCTTCCCCCCTTTAGGGCCCCCCGTTTCTCCTCCCCCCCTCCCTAGGGCCCTTACCCCCCCCTTGCTTAGGTAGGGCCCTCTTCCTCCCCCCTTCCCCCTTTAGGGCCCCCCTCCCTTCCCTGCTTAGGTAAACCCCCCTCCCCCTCCCCCCTTTCCTTTCCCCAAAATTTATAAAGATATTTTTTTTTAAAAAAGAAAAGAAAAGAGAGAAAAGAAGAAAAAAAAGAGAAAAAAAATTGAGAGGCCGCGACGCGAAGGGGGCCGCGACGCGCCTACCAGACGAAGTAAAAAAGTACCAGCGTTTTAATGTAAAAATAATTTTTTGCAGTTGCAAAATCAGGTTAACTTTTCATTTTTAAAATCTTTTTTTTAGCTATTATAGATAAATTTATAAATTTTTATACAGATATAAACCACACTAAAGAAAAAAAGCAGTTTTATCTGGAAATTTTGTTTTTTTCTGAAAAAAATTTTTTTACAAAATTTTTTTTCAAGAACCAAAGTCCCTGATGCTCAAAATGATATCCTATGAAGAAATTTTTCGAAACCAAAACGTTTAAAGCCCACGAGCGCTGCCACTTAAACTGCAGAAGTACCTATGTTTAAATTAAATCTGAAACAAAACATTCAACAGAATGACCTAAAGAAAACATTCAACAACAAAAAACACTCATAAAAAACTTTACTCCAGCGAAAATTACCTCCACTACAAAAAAAACCATCAAAAACAACTCACTGAGAGAGCAGAAAACGTTTGGTGTGGTGTAGGGTGAGAAAAAAACCTTTGGTGTCAGATGAGAAAAAATTCCGTGGTGAATTTCACGAAAAAAATTGGTGGAGTTTTAATTTGGTGGAAAAAACCATACAGGTTGGTGTCAGGTGAGCAAAAAATGCCGTGGTGAATTTCACAACAACAAAAAAATTGGTGGACGTTAGTGTTTTATTTGGTGGACGTTACTATTTTATTTGGTGGACGTTACTATTTTATTTGGTGGACGTTACTATTTTATTTGGTGGACGTTACTATTTTATTTGGTGGACGTTGCTATTTTATTTGGTGGACGTTACTATTTTATTTGGTGATACTTCTATTTAAATGGTGGACCAATAATTCATGCCCTTAACCAAATCTTCTTAATCTTCTTCCAAAGAAGCTTCTTCTCTTCTTCTTCTTTTAGATTAATGTTGCCCCGTGACATAATCACTCCTCAGAGTGTGAGATTTTATAAGTATTTTTTTTAGTAAAGGTTCAATTAGTAATTTTTTGTTGAGGGAGAGCTACTGGTTTGTAAAAACTGATTATTTGAAAAAGTATCTTTACTTGTGTCTTACGTGAATGGTCTATAATGTTCAAATGATCGAATCATTGCTATAACACAATACAAAAATAGTTAATGTTTGAACAAAAGTTTTTTTTAAATAAAAAAAATGAAGAATTTTATTCGTGATTTCCAAGTTTTTGATGCTGTACTTGAGTTGAATTTGAGGATTTTTAGAAAAAGTTTTGATGATTCTATTGAGTATTAAAAATTCAGGATATTTGTTTTCATGATATTTAGAGATAAGTGTAAAAGTTATTCCTAAAAGTATTCGAAACAAGAGCAATTGTCAGGAATTCTTAAGATTTCAGTATACAGTACCGCCCAAAATGTTATAATATATTGAATTATTGAACATAACTTTTTTCAAAAAAAAACGAATGAAGATCAAATTTTCAGATATTTTTTACAAGCCAAATTCACATGTTTCGAGTAATAGAACAAGTTTTGAAAATGCTTTATTAGGTTTATTCGTTAAAAAAATGGAAATAGTAAAAAGTGCTTATAGAGATGTTCAGTTTTTTCGAAGTAATAAAACAAATATTCTAGTATTTGGTGGCATATCCTTTCGAGTCAATGACTGCCTGACATCTACGAGGCATAGAATCAATCAAAGAGTCAATGGTTGCCTGCGAAATCGCCTTCCATTCCTCCTCTAGCTGCTTAAACTTTTCATCAGCATTTCTGCATGTTCTTCCCGTCAATTTTCGTTGCAAATGTTCCCATAAATTTTCGATGATGTTCAAATCGGGAGACTGGCTCGGCCAGTCCAAAACATCCACATGCCGACGGCGAAACCAGTTCTGAACGTGCTGAGATCGATGTTTCGGGTCGTTATCTTGTTGAAAGGTGAACCCACGGCCGAATTTGGAGAGGGCCCAAGGGCGCATAGTGCTTTCCATTATGTTCTCATAGCCGTAACGATCGAGATTTCCGACAAAACGTCTAATTGGACCCATGCCGCTGGCGGAAAAACAGCCCCAGACCATCACAGAACCATCGCCATGTTTTACTGTGAGCGACTGGTATTGCGGCAGGAAAAGCTTGCCCGCTGGACGTCTTACCCACCCCAGACCGTCACTGCAGAACATATTAAACTTGGATTCATCGCTCCAAACAATCTGAGACCACTCACGGCGTGTCCAACTGAGGTGATCCTTAGCCCACTGAACTCGAACTTTACGAT
The DNA here is from genome assembly GCA_964056735.1 of Allodiplogaster pararmata. Lineage (NCBI taxonomy): Eukaryota > Metazoa > Nematoda > Chromadorea > Rhabditida > Diplogasteridae > Allodiplogaster > Allodiplogaster pararmata. The sequence goes on along the minus strand of OZ057407.1, from coordinate 41,260,733 downwards.
TTTTTCGCTGATGAAAGGCTTCTTTGCAGGCCGCCTTCCATTCAGTCCAGCGGCTTGCAAACGGCGTTTGATGGTAGTTATTGAAGGAGCAGGAGTCGCGGGCGTTGATATGATAGCTTGAATGTCTGTAGCAGTGCGTTTCGGGTCTTCGCGAGATGCGCGCAGGATGCTTCGGTCCATGTACCTCGAAGTTACGCGGGGTCTCCCCGAACTTGTCTTCACGATGACTCGTCCCTGCAATTTTTTTTGTGTTCCAAAGTTATTCAGTTGTAGAAAATTCGTTTACCTGGGTTCGAAAACGCCGGAGGATATGGGAGATAGCGCTCTGAGTTACCCCGAACTGCTGAGCGAGCTCGCTCTGTGACCGGCCCTGTTTCGCCCCAGCAACAACAGCTTCTTGCATTCTTTTACTTGTATTTCGATGTCCAACAGTTCGAACCATGACTTGAAACAAAATTTTTATGAATGAAGTTCGGTAAACAAAAAAAAAATCAACTAAAAAAAATCATGGAGAAAAACTGAAGAATGGAAGATATACCAATTTCGGTGTATTTCCTGGAGATAAATAATAAATCACTCAAAACGACGTCCGGTACGGTACAGACACCCAAAAAAACTTCTGTGAAAATTTGAGCTTTGAATTTTATCTTTGAAAAAAGTTATTTTCAATAACCCTCTATATTATAACATTTTGGGTGGTACTGTATATGGTATTTAGACCAATGCAAAGTGGTATGTTAGATGAGTAATGAGGGTATTTGATTATTTTGAAGTTGTAGTTGTCTGTTTTATCATGTAGTTTCAGTTTAATATTGCCATCGTTTTCTATAGCGATAGTGATATCTAAAAAACCAGCTGTATTTTTATTTTGGTTGGTTTGTTCTAACGAAAGTGAGTTATGATACATTTCTCTAGTTATATTGATGAATTCTTCATGTTTCTCAGAGATATATAATAAGTCATCCATGTATCTGAAAGTAAAATTTCAATTCAATTCAATTCATTTAATTTAAAGAATTTAAAGAGAGTTTAAAGAATTTTTCAAGATATGTGCATGTTGCATGTGTTTTTTAATCTAATTGAATTTCATCATAGCTAGTCTAAGGTCTGCTATTTGAGGTGAAGCCTTATTACCTTGTGGTATACCTTTATTCTGTTTATAGATTTTGCTATTATATGAAACACAGAGCTGTTTTCAAGTATAAATTTCTACATTTGATTCATTGGTTCCTTCGATGCTTCTGGAACCAACATCGACTCCCGTCGCTGCAAATCGCATCAATAATCTCCCCTCTGCGAGGTGCAGACAAAACAACAGTTGAAACGGAAAGTGAAATCGCGCTCTTTATCGCCCATGGCCTCCTTCACTTCAACTGAAGTTTATAATGCCATTCGACGAGCGAAGAACAGCAAAGCGGCCGGACCCGATGGCGTCACCATGGTGCACCTCAAACACCTTGGACCATCCGGCCTCCACTTCCTTACCCGTATGCTTAACCTCTCGGTGTCAAAATGCTGCATCCCGGTGATTTGGAAGTCATCATTTCACTTCTCATTCTTCTCATTCGAAGATCATTCCACTTCTGAAGCCTGGGAAGGACCCGAAAGCAGCAGCCTCTTACAGACCGATCTCCCTACTGTGCTCTCGGTCAAGATCCTAGAGACCCTACTGCTGCCCATCATCTGCGAACATCTACCCCCGGCAGATCATCAACACGGCTTTCGGGCTATGAGGTCAACATTATCGGCACCTTTTAACCTATCGACCGAGATCTCCACCGGGTTTAATCAGCGCAAACCGCATAGCAGGACAATCGCAGTTGGTCAAAATATGACGAAGGCTTTCGACACCGTCAGTCACAACAAGTTGATTAACCTCATCAAATCATCGTGAGCACCTCCCTCCCTTGTCAGGTGGCTCTTCTGCTACCTCCGTGGCCACAAAGGGAGAACTCTGTTGCAATACGTTCTCTCCAAGTCTCGCAACATCAAGGAAGGAGTGCCTTAAGGCTCGGTCATCTCACCAGCTCTCTTCATCGCCTACATGAGCGACATACCGACGCCTCCCACTGGCATCAAACTGATCAGCTACGCTGACGACATCACAGTCACCGCCACTGGTCCTAACGTTGACGAACTAACTGCTCGCCTGAATGCCTAGTTGCCTCATCTGGCTTCGTTTCTCAAAGAGCGCTCACTAATAATTTCCACTGCCAAATCGACGGTCACGCTCTTCACGCCAGACACTCACCAGGCAAAGCTACATCCTGAAGTGTACATCAACAACGCTCTCCTGCCGCTCGAAAGACGGCCAAAAAACTGGGCGTCAGATTCGACACCATGTACACATTTGCTGAGCATACAAACAAGGCAGCAGGCAAAGTACGCCAACGCAACAACATCTTACGGGCCCTATCGGGCACTAGCTGGGATCAACAGAAAGGGACTCTAGTGACAACATACAAGGCTATAGGCAGATCGGTGTTGAACTACGCAGCACCGATATGGGCTCCGCAACTATTGACACGAACTTCAAGAAGCTCCAAGTTGCACAGAATGACACACTAAGATCAGCCACCGGCTGCCACCGCATGTCCCCGGTCGAGCACCTGCGTCAGGAAACAGAAGTCTTACGCCCTCATTCAGGGCTTCTTGTAGATCAATATCTTGCTGCATTTCACGCTCCATCGCACCCATGCCACTCTCTCGCCAACCTACCTGTCCATCCTTGTGCGATGAAGGCAACTCTGCATTCCTTCAGTTCAGCAAGGGTCGCAGAAGCAATCACACAGCTGTCACCAGACCCTACACCTAAGATAATTCAACAAGAGCTGCACAAAACCACGGTGGACCGATGCATCACTGGCTACAAGGACAACGTGGTGCTTGGAGGAAGACCGCCTCCCATCAGCAAGACCGAAGAGAACCTACCGTGGAAAATACGAACTCGCTTGGCTCAATTTCGATCCAGATATTGTAGCATACTAGCTAGCTACAAAAGTCGCGTCGACCCCTCGACTCCTGATCGATGCCCGGAATGCGGCTCGAGTCCACAAGGCGTTCGTCACTTTCTCTCATGCCCGAATCGTGCAACACCTCCACTGAAACCGGAGGAGCTCTGGACGGACCCTGCCAGAGGCGTCCCAGCTGGATCTGCTCAATCTTCAATAATTTGAAGCAACTAACACGTATTACTACTATAGTGCGTGGCATAACTTTGAGCTCACCACCAAATTGCAAGTTTTCCAATGTTTTATAAGGCGCAACAAAAAATACAAAATGCCATAGAATCGACCACTCAAGTGAATAATATTCACCACAAAAGTGCCGTACTCCGCTCAAAAAAACCTTATTTATTCAAAATAACGGAAAATGTGGTGTGGCATAACTTTGAGCTCATTTGAAAAACTCCTAAGAAACAAACAAAAAAAAAACTAATTAGTATTCGATAGCTGCATTTTTTTTTTCTGATCATAAGCTGGACAATTCTGTTATCCATAGAATCTGACAACTTTTGAAGGTAAGAAACAGGCAAAGAAGACCATTCTTGCTCAATGGAACTTTTAAGCTCAGCGATTGTGGAGTACTGCTTTCCTCCATCATATACACGTCTAGCTAACAACCCCCAGATATTTTCTATTGGGTTACAATCAGGGGGAACAGCTGGCCATTCTAAAACGGGTATATTTTTCGACAAAAGGAACGATTTTGTAGAGGTGCTTGTGTGTATGGATGCATTATCATGCATTAAAATCATGGAATTGTTAACTGGGCTACGGAAAAACGGTACCAAATCGTGTGCGAGTACTTCCTGATACTCATCCGAGTTCATTCGCATGGAAGGAAACTGCAGAGGGAGGGTTCCGCCGGCGTGAAACGCACCCCAAGACATGAGACTACCGCCTCCATGTCCACGGCGACTGAAGAGCAGCGGGTCCTTGCGAAGATCATGCCAATACGAGTGTTGGCCGTCACATCCGTCCAGATTCCACTTCTTTTCGTCGGACCAGACCACCTGCACCGAGGAATGTTTTTTATCAATAGCCAAATAATGTCATGATTCTCACCTTACTCCAGTCACGTTTGTGCTCTCTGGTTGCGAATTCCAGGCGTCGAGTTTCATGATTCTCTGTCAATCGAGGTGCCGGCTTCATTTTAGAGTTGAAAAAGGGTCCAGTTTCCGAAAGAATGCGACGAACCGTCCTCTTAGAAGCTGGAACACCTGCTTCGGCTGCGATCTGCTTCAGTGACTTGGCAGCATTTGACGCTTTCTTCGCGATTGCGCGTCGATCCCGAGTCGAAAACTTTCGTGGTCGCCCACCCTTCTTCTGTGCAGTCTTCAGTCGACCAGAGACGTAATTATTCACACAATTAGGGCTCCGACCCAACTGGCGTGCAATCTCACGATTGCTCTTCTTATTCGCCAATAACACGTCTATTTTCCCCTTTTCGACTTGAGAAAGTTGCGTTGCACTCGGCATTTATCTGCAAAAACAAAACTTTTTTTGAAAATATAAAAAATTTTAAAAAAAACATCTGAAATGAGCTTTTTAAAAAGTGAGCTCATAGTTATGCCATAGTCGATTTTACGGTTTTTGGCGGGAAATGCTCCATTCAAACTATATTACGGTTGTCGAGTGGGTCATATTATTTATTTGCGTGGTCAACTCCATGGCTGTTTGTTTTTTTGTTGCGCCTTCTAAAACATCGGAAAATGTTCAATTTGGTGGTGAGCTCAAAGTTATGCCACGCACTGTACTAACAAACTCTGACGCAGCGGGGCAACAACAACATGTTCATTGCACCGCATTTCTGACCGTGCATGGCGAAGACTGGCAGCCACCCTTTCGAGGAGAGACAAGCAATACTAATGAAAAACTTGTAGAAATTGAAAAAAACATGTAGATTCAGCATATGACTTTGACACCCATAAGTCTGCTTTTAAATGCGACATTTTCCAACTTAACTTTTCCCTGCCATATTCGTGCCGCATCCTGTAGTTGAGTTCCATTTTTGTCAAGTAGACTTTTTTGTTGTAGTTAAATGGGTATGAGTTTTGAATTTAATCATACTACCCATCACAAATGTTGGAAATGGCCTACCCAAAAAAGCTATAAATTAAGCTTAACCATTTTTGTACAATAAACCAACCTATGGCATCCCATGTAGTCATTGTAGTGGTCCAGCTTGTAATCGCAATCGAGGGTTGCCCCTTGAGGACGGATGCAGTCCTCTGTCAACGCGCATAACAAAGACCTAAGAATCATTCATGAAACATTTCAGAGTGACTGTTTGAGGACTTCATAGCTTGTACGGAGTAAAATCCTGCTTGTGAATGGCCTCTTTTACGCTGCAGGTATACATATTTTCATCAACCCTAACCTATATTCGGGAAAACTTGAATGACAAATTTAGCTCAACGTTAAACGATCTTTTAGTTTAACGCTGATGACATCAGCTCGACTTCAAATGTTTGGAATTGAGGTATTTAGCTTATGATCCTTCGGCTCCTGATCGAAAGTTTGACAACGTTGAATATTCCCTAAAATGTCAAAATTAATTTCGACGATGTGATCCCGAGGTCTCCGAATCTTTATAAACACCGGATTAATTCATTCCTGGTGATAGATAATATGATACAGAAGCGGTAATTACGAAAGTGAGACCATTATTTACGCTGACCAAATGAAAAAAAAAACTTTTTATCTTAAAGTCATTAAAAGCATACACATTAAGCTCATGTCATCGGGCAAATAGGGATACATTTTCTTTGAAAAACTAGACTGGAAAAATTATGAAACCATTTGAGAACTTCTCGCGACCAATCACTTCGACGAACGAACATAGTTCCAGATTCTTTCATCTCCAACCTCTGCAGTTTAGTTGATAGAGGGAAGTAGGAGAACATCCCTGGAATAGCTCTGTCTCTCTTCTATCAAAAAACTCATCCTCTCAATAGTCGGCCATTTAACGGTTTTTTAGTTAACCTTTTGCGATCACTTTTTTCGGGATTTGTTGAGTTACTGTAAGAGTCTTTATCGCGCTTTTGACGCTCTGAGGAAGAGTGTACGCTGAGAGGAGATTCCAATTTCGGCCAAGGGCTGATGTCTGCGTCACTTCGCAGCAAGGGAAGGGGAAAAGTCGTCTAGTTTGTGCTAGAACTACAAATATTCCTTACAACCCCTCGGTTTGGGTAAAGTTTGAATCTTTTGCATATGTAGGTAGGAATCGAACTTGAAATGATACGCACTATAGTCACCACCAACTACCATTATGCCAAACACTGACGAACCGTTTAAGTAGTATCTTACTTTTTCCATCATTCACCTCTTCTCGTCTTCATTATACTCAAGTCTTTTTTTTTGCATCATCGCGGCCTACCTCACCAATGCCACGGGTTGTAAATGTAGTATTGGGTGCGCAAGAAAATAATCTCGGTTTAAAAAAAGTCAATTATTTTTTCCGAAGTTTTCTGAAACTTTCTTTAGTAAAGGTATATTGAAGTTCTAACTTTCATGTTTTTTCAGTCATCTCATTCTATTAGCTTTTCAAATGGCTGAACGGTGCGAGCTCGAAAAAATTATACTACGGGCCTCTCTTCTCTTCTGCTTCAAGCTGGGGGAGAGCGCTGCCGCAGCACATCGAAAATTATGTCAGGCATACGGGCGAGGATACCTTAGTGAACGAAAGTGCCAGGCTGGGTTCAGTCGGTTTAAGCAAGGCGACCACACGCTGAAAGACATGGACCGTCCAAGACGGCCTCGCCAGCTCGATCTTGAGGATCTTCGATCCTTTGTCGAAGCCGATCCCAAACGAATTTGTTAGGAGATGGCAGAGCACTTCACGGTCTCTCACACCATATTCGAGAACGGGCTTCACGAGCTCGGTAGAGTACACAAGCTCGGGCAATGGGTGCCACACGACCTGAGGCCACTCGACAGGAACCGACGAGTCGCGGCCGCCTCACATCTTCTCTCCTACAAAAGAAGAGACGAGTGGCTAAACACATTGCTAACTGGAGACGAGAAGTGTGTTACCTACTGCAATGTTACACGCAAGCGCCAGTGGCTCAGCAAGGGCGATCCGCCAGAAGCGATTCAGAAACCCGGACTGCAGCCGATGAAGGTGATGCTGTGTGTATGGTGGAACTCACGCGGTGTCGTCTACTGAGAACTTCTACCTAACGGCATGACTGTTACAGCAGATGTCTACGGTGCACATTTCGACCGAGTGCAGCAAGCTATGGTCGCTCGAGGCGAAAAGAGCGCCAAGATTCGATTTCTACATGACAACGCACGACCACACATTGCGAAAAAAACAGTTCAGTAGAGTTGATGTGTTGTATGGGCCTTAAAAATGTGCATTATCATGTGTGCGTGTGTAGCTCAGTGGGGAGAGCATTCGCCCGGAACGCGAAAGGTCACGGGTTCGGTTCCCGTCACACCACACGATTTTTGCACAAGTTTCTGCGAACAATCCGCTCCTCTGCTCGGTATTAAAATCCGTTGCTTGGGATCAACGAGGAGTAAGGAATACTCTTATTTACATGGGGGCCGAACCGGGATGAGAAGAGGATAAAAAGAGAAAAAAAGAAAAAAAAAAGAGAAAAAAGAAGAAAACCCGAACATGAGCTAGTTCGCAGAAACAAAGGCGCCTAGACCTCTGACTCCAGACCTCGAGAGACCTCGGTGTTGAGAGGGGGGCATGTTGTATGGGCCTTAAAAATGTGCATTATCATGTGTGCGTGTGTAGCTCAGTGGGGAGAGCATTCGCCCGGAACGCGAAAGGTCACGGGTTCGGTTCCCGTCACACCACAAGATTTTTGCACAAGTTTCTGCGAACAATCCGCTCCTCTGCTCGGTATAAAAATCCGTTGCTTGGGATCAACGAGGAGTAAGGAATACTCTTATTTACAGATGCCTCATCCACCGCACTCGCCCGACATGGCAACTTCTGACTACCACCTATTCCACTCCATGCAGAACCACCTCGCAGAGAAAAAATTTGAGAACGAAGCTGAGGTAAAATCATGGTTGCAAGACTTCTTCGACTCGCTCTCTCCGTCGTTTTACCACAAGTGCATTCACGATCTGCTCACGCGATGGCAACACATACTCAACCATGATGGATCATACTTTGTTGATTGAAGTTCTTGTTTGACTTAATAAATAATTTATAAAAAGATTAAGAACCGAGGTTATTTTCTTGCGCACCCAATATCATATTTCGAATGATTGGCGTGATGAGACGCTTTTACATCGACAACATATAATCTCCGTTCATCAGTACCACTTTACAGTATTCGTTATGCAGTCCCTTTTCACTCTTACAGTAATCTTCTCACAGTACCACTTTGCTATAATCTCTAACCGGGAAAGTATCTGCTAGCCTGGATGCGTCGCAGCGAGGATACTGTGCTTGGCAGAATGACTGATCAGCAAATCCATTCGAGAACGACTCATCTTTGAAGATATTTTTAGAAGGGAACTTAGAAAACTAGAAGTTTTACGGCACAAAAAACCCGATTTCCTACTATAGAATTACTCGATCTTAGGTTTGAGACATTCTTATGTTCTTATAAATCGCTTGGAACAGTGTGTGCCAGGTTGGTGTATTGGTTAACGCTCTACAAGCCCCGGTTAGGCAGCGGAGGTTCGGTCCCAGCCGAGTGCCAAGTTTTGCCCGTGCGATGAATTTCATTCATCATATAAGACGGTGCTGGGAATTTAGTTTGGCAATTCGTGTTGTTTCGGTGTCTGTGGCGAGTTTTTAAACAATGGTTTTGAAACAACAACAACAACAAAAAAGGGGAATTCAGAACGATTCAATTTTGTCACCAGTTGAATACCATTACAAGGCGAATTCCGAACTTTTCGAATTCCACCAAGTTACAAAGCTCATAACATGACGAAATTCGAATTAGCTTTCTAAATCTCGCACTCTCCTCGTTCTCCCACCACACTTTTTTGTCAATTTTGCGGCTATTCAGCAATATAAGAACAGATTTATATAATATGAACGAAACGAGCGACCTATACAGACTGGGTTTGCACGAACCCTATACTGTTTTCTTTTTCTGTGTCGCGAAAAGAGATTAGTATAGCGTTCGTGCAAACCCGGTCTGTATAGGTTGATCATTTTGTTCATACTATATAATTCTGTTCTCAATTTTGCCTGAATAGCCGGGAGAGTGCGAAATTGCGATAGTGCGGGGAAAGTGTGAGATTTAGAAAGCAAGCATCATAACATGACAAAATTCGAACCATTCGAAATTCGTGAAGTGATGAGCAATATTACATGACGAAATTCGAACAGTTCGAGTTCCTTCACGCATGATTCGTAATCTGCTTACTCTTGTGTTTCATATTTGATTGTTTATTGTGCCAGAAGTGATGAAATGAAATAAAATTTTATACAAAAAAGATTCCACAAATTGACAAAAAATGGCGAGAAATTCCGTTGAATTTTACGATAAACTTGCAACAGACACCGAAACAACATGATATAAGACGATGCTGGGAATAATTTTCGCAAAAATGCTCAAAATGTTGTTCCTCGGGCAGATTTCGCTTGAGAAACCAAGCTTTTCCATGGCAAGAAACGGAAAAAAGCGCCATGATAAATGGCAGAAAATAACATGCGTTTTGACGGGCCTGCAGGAAAAACCGTCAAAAAACATGCTTTCTACTTTGTACTCGTTTTGTCACCGCTTTTGTCACTGCCAGAATCCGTTTTTTGTTTATCCTTGTGACAAAACGTCACTGCCAAAATCGGGTTTTTGTTTGTCCTTGTTTTGTCACTGCCAAAATCGGGTTTTTTGTCCTTGTTTTGTCACTGCCAAAATGGGGCTGTTTTTGTAGCCCCTGCAACTGCTTAGCCTCATTTCTGGGATGATGGAGGATCGCTCTGAGGAAGTCTTTGGGGAGTGCCAATACTAGACTTTGATCTCATCCAAAAGGCCGAGATGCAATACCAGCAGCTACAACGCCCACAGACCAACAATTTCTAGCAACGTACCCCAACAGAGTTTATACCCCAACCGAGTTTACTAAACTCCGTTGGGGTACGTCGCTAGAAGTGGTCGGTATGTGGTCGTTGCAGAGCTGTGTTCAACGGACAAGAAGTGTTCAAAAAAAGAGCCGAGTTTGGCAGCGCCAAAACATGTCACAAAGGAAAAACAAAATTGTCCGTGATTTTGCAGGAGCAAAACTTGGCCACAGAGTCATTCATCATTTGGCACTGCGAAATAGTGGCCGATTCTTCGTCCCTATTTTGGCAGCTAAAAAAAGACTAATATCGGAATTTCCTTCTTCCAAGTTCGCATACTCGAAATCTTGGCAAAACAAAGTTTTTGGCTGAGGAACAAACAACATTTTGAGCATTTTGACGAAAATTATTCCCAGCATCGTCTTATATGCCGAACTAAATTCCCAGCACCGTCTTACATGACGAAACTCGACTTAGCTTTCTAAATCTCGCACTATTCCCGTTATCCTCAGAATTTTATAGCATGAAAAAACGAGCAACCTATACATATCGGGTTTGTACGAACGCTATACTATTTTATTGTTCTGTGTCGCGAAAAGAGAATAGTATAGCGTTCTTGCAAACCCGGTCTGTATAGGTTGCTCATTTTGTTCATACTATATAATTCCGCTCTTAATATTGCTGAATAGCCACGAAATTGACGAAAAAGTGTAGTGGGATAACGGGGAGAGTACGAGATTTAGAAAGGGATCATCGTAACATGACGAATTCAAACCATTCGAAATTCGTCAAGTGATGAGCAATAATACAATAAGAACTTCGCACAGTTCAAGTTCCATCAGGAAAGATTCGCAATTTGCTTACTCTTGTGTTTCATATTTGGAATAAAGAATGAATGAATGAATGAATGAATATTTGATTGTTTATTGTGCCAGAAGTGATGAAATAAAATAGAAATTTATACAAAAATTATTCCGCAAATTCACATAGAAATGGCGAGAAATTCCGATGAATTTTACGATAAACTTGCCACAGACACCGAAACAACACGAATTACCAAACTAAAATCCCAGCACCGTCTTATATCTTCTCCTAGCATAAGAATCGCTCGAGTTCACTATTTCGCTCCCACAAAGACAGTCCAACATTCTTACAAAGTTGCTGGTTTTCAAATTCAACGCAGATCTCGAGTTTTGAGGCAGATCTCGCAGATTTGAGTTAAAAGTTCTTAAAGTTGAGCGGCCCTCAATGATTTTCAAGCATAACGCCAGAGAGGATTAATCCTCCTTTCAAATGTCCTTTAACCCACTATCAGTAGCGATGACTGTTCTTAAAACCACTATCTGTAGAAATGATTATGAACGAGTCATCGTTTAGAGATTAAGCTGTGAAAAAAATTGTGGATAACCAATGATTGAGGTTGTAACAAGCTAACGGGTGTTAATGAGCTGAAAAAAGGCCATTAGCCACGTGGTTGCCCTGCCTGCTTGCCATCGGTCTCTCAAATTAGTAAATCGCGAAAAAATTTATCAGTGAATTTCAGAAAAGTCGACTTTCGGTGTCGTTCGATTGTTGATCGGTCACAGAAAGTGGGTACTTTAGGTGTGGTTAAAGATGCCAGAAGGCAGAACGGTTGCGTTGCTAAAGGGAATTCAAAATAATATTCATGAGTATCCAGCTTAATACTGCCATGAGTGTTCCATCCACCGACGGTAAAAGGAAAAGGTTATGAAGTGTTTCTTAGTACAAGAGGTTGTATTTTTTGCATTTGCCTTTTTAAAACGTCCAAAAAAGAAGATTTTAGAATTTCAAAAATTAGAATGTTTTTTTAAAAATTAAAAGTGAGAACCAGTCCCCAACTTCTCTTTTGAAAAAACAACTTACGAATTTTGCTCCAAGCGGCATGTTTCCGAAAGATGATCTTTCGGAAACATGCCGCTTCATGTCTCAAGAAATCCATAGAAGAGAATTTAAAGATAACCTTTAGGTAGAAACTGTCCATGGAAGAATAAAACCGGACACTTGAGTCCATGATCCAATAGGCATTGAAAGAAGCGAACACTTCCTAGAATTTTTTTCATCTCAGTCATTTCATTGAAATCATCATATACACTTCACTGGTACATTTCACACAGTTTAGAGATAGCGAGGCTCAGTGTGTTTAGTGATAGTTCCTGTTAAGATAGGGACGGCTGGGTTCAGTTCCACCCGGTAATCCACCGGATACATTCCAGCTTTTGTCGCTGATACATTCCAATATTTTCTCTGTACCCAATCCCTGAAATTCATATTTTCAAGGTCTCCAGCGATCGCTTGTTTTGGTCTCTTTAACTGTAGAAGGAAAAATTTCCAAATGTATATAACCAACCGCCCAAATGATGACTTTGAAATGATAATCGGAGACATTGCGTGTAAACGCGGGATATCGAGCGAGATTTAGTGTGCGGACCTCCAGATTGCACACGTTTGTTAATTCAGAGAGCTGAGAATGAGGTTTTCAATGTGTCGTGTATATGTATTATAATGTTCACTACCTTTTCTCTCCCCCACTTCAAAAACTTTTCTCATCTTATATTTTTCTCGCTCTCTTTCTCCCTTCTTTTTCTCTTTCTCTGTCTCTTCTGGTTCTAAAACATTACGCACCACGACATATCGAACTCGAATTTGGCCGAATTTGTTTCTAGAGCTCTGTTTATGTAGCTGGTTTTTTTCATACAGCTTCGTCCTAAGTCTAGCGACCTTATTAGCGTGTACTTTGATGAAGCTAAGCGAGAGCTTTAAAAAAAACAATGAAACATAGATGGCAATAAGTAGATTGCGAAGTTTTCGATGCAAAATTTCAAATGTCGTGAAACCGTTTTCTCTGCTATTTTTCTTCAACTTGTTTTATACTTTTTTCTCTTCTTCTGGGCTTTCTCTTTCTTTTCCTCACCTTTCTCTCTCTTTCTTTTTTGTCTGTCTTTCGCTTTTCCGGGTATTTTGAGTCTTTTTTTTCAATAAATCTCTCATTTCTTCGATCTTCAATACTATCCAGATATGATTTTCATTCAATTTTAAAGTGGTTGCCAGTCCTTCTGAAGGACCAGTTCCGAATCGTTGAAACTTTTGAACTAGAAGAGTACTGACCTGGTCAGGGCGGAGACCAACGTCGAAAACAATGATTCTGTTATAACTGTTTATCCTCCTGAGTATCCAAAGAGCAGCTCGCAACTCCGGGAAGTGATTGGAAGAAGAGTAGGTTATGAAGACTACATCTTTCTGTTCAAATGAAAGTCTTCTTTTGAGTCCAGTTTCGAGTTCAGTTCGAGTCCCTATTAGTATTTGCTGTTCATGTTGTAATGTTAGCTGTTTACTCGATTTAAGATGCACAAAACACCATAAAGAGTAGTGTTTCACACGAATCAAGATTTAAGTTTTCTCATAAACCCAGGTTTCAGTAACACGATCCACCAAAAGTTTCGCTATTCTCGTCAACCAAGGGTTTTGATATTCTAATCAATGGGTACAACCTCTCTGATAGGCTTCTTCTTGTATTTATGACGACCCGAGAGTCCGAGATTTTTGATGAGAGCGACATGAGTGCAAGGGAACTTTTTCCCACGTCCTATTTTTTGTCCCGCGAGATAGCTTTCGAAAACCATCTAGAATTGAAAGAGATAAAAGTATTGACACATCTAAGAATAGCACGGATTAGCGAAATGTCCTCGGTAGTGAAGTGGTAACACGATTGCTCCAGGCAAGAAAGATGCTGCTGGGCTCGATTACTTCGAGTTTTGATAAGTTCTAAATTTAATTACTAAATGATGCTTCAAAAGTTTAGTGATTTTGTTTGAAAAATCATTTATTCAAAATCTTGAGTTTTTAAAACCGACTGACATAAATTTAACTTGCCTGCTCATGGTAACAGTATCTTTTCAGATGCTCCCCTCTCTCTTCTTGAAGTGAAATTCTGAGTATGAAATTACTCCAGCTGTGAGAGCACATCAAGATGACATAAAACGAGAAAATCATAAGCCATATGAGCCACAGCCTAAGGCGTCGTGTCATTCCTTCAATAATATATTTTTAGAACAGACTTGAGATTCAATCATGAGAATAAGTAGTGATGCTCCTTTTCATCACTGATTAGGCAGTGATGAAAATTAGTAGTCATGAGAATGAGTAATTAAGAGAAGAATAGTATTGAAAATGACTATTCATGAGGATGAGTAGTCATAAGAATGAATTGTCATTAGAAAGATATGAAGAAAAATTCAGAAAGCATGAATCGAACAAATCTTTTGAACTTATTCAAGAATTGGTTTTGATGGTGAGGCTTGAGAGAACTTTGCAACCATCTCAAATACTCTGCTTCCGGGTTAATGCAAAACCTGGATAAAAGGGGCTGTCTAAACCATGTAAGACATTCTGGCTTTGAACTCGCTCGTTCAACATCAGGAGAAGGAACACAATCAACACAGTTGTGGAAATGAACTTGTCATGTCCCTTCATGCTTATTATGTAGGTTGCTAGGCGGAACGCTTAAAGTTTTGCGATCATTTTCTATTGCCCTGTTATCGTCTAGATTAGGCCTGGATCTCGAGAGGTTCTAGTCTCAAGCTATCGTTCGTTTATGTAGTAGATTGTCAGTTTCAGATACTCATTTTTGAATAATGAAAGATTGCAAAGGTTGGAGGGTGGAAAAGGAAGGTTTTATTAGTAAAAAGACACGTAATGGTTGTTGACAGAGCAATAAGTGATAGAGAGGCGTGTCTAGTACTCACAAACTTATCAAATCAAACATTCCGTGCTAGGAGAGAAGGCTATTCAATGCGAGGCCCTTTGACATCAGTTCTCTGTAAACTCACTTTTGTAGTTTTATGCTATCGAACTTACGTTTTACTTTGAGAGTCTTGGAATGTTACGCGCTTTACTGAGATTAGCTTCACTAGTAGGTAAAGCAGTAAGATTATCGCGAATACTATCAACATTCTAAGCCGGTTTCAAGGAAATTCTGCAGTTGAAATTCACAGTTCGAGCTTAAAACTTCGACATATTTTCATGTGATTTTTCATTGTAAGTTCTACTTAGGCTTATTTAATTTCACGCTTACGAGGCCGTGCGGCTTAGTACGAAAACGAATGGAACAACCATCCAGATAATTACAACCTTGGAAACAATATTTCAGATTTTGAAACGTGAAATCTCATGGAACAGTCTTAAACCCTTGTAGGGTTAGAACGAGCCATGGTGGGAGGTTGCGACCTCTTAGTCGAGCCAGGTAGCATTAGTAAATTTAGCGTACAAAAGATAGGGATTTGGTCTGGATCAGTATAAACTTAGATGTGAAAGACGAAGAAAAGCTGGGGTTCACAAGATAATTCATTGAGGTTTTCAACACGAAGAAAATATATTTCGGGCGAGACAATTTTGAGAGTTTGAGACGAGGAACAAATGTTTTGGACGAGACGACTTAGGGGTGAATAAGATACCGAATTCTCTTTCCTTTTCAAAATGACGAGCAAGCGATTGATTTGTGACAACATAAGTCTACTGTAGTGAAAGATTAATTTTAAAATTTCAAATTTGTTTTTTTTAAATGCATAAACGCGGTACTCAATACGTATCACTATCAGGCGAGGTTCTCAAGACTCCTTTATTATCGATAGAATCGCCTGTATTCCGCAGTCCTTTTACATAAAAGACAAGATCAAGCCCGACCTAAAAATTTTCCTTTTACTGATCTACTCTCTCGTCTATTCGTTGCCGAATGTCAACTTAGAAGAAAAATTTTTTCATCGACAACGCAGTGATACTTGCATACTGATTTTCATATTTCTCAAGAACAACGCAGTTTTCTCAAAAGGCACTAAAACACGGCCTCTGAATACTTAATTTATGTAAGTTTTATTTTATATTTCTTTAATAATTGTTTCTAAACTTTCCAGAACTTCAAGGTTTTTAAATTTTGCTATAAAACGCTTTTAGCATCATGAAAACTATAATCTCTTCTTCTCTTCTCTAGTATTAGTTGATGAAGGGGATTAAGTGGAGCTGTGTAACGAAAACTGATTCGCTATAGGTAATTTATTGCGAATCAAATGCGAACGAACATAAGAAAAAAGAACAGCAAGCAAAATATGCATTCTTAAAAACCGCAAAGCGATCATGTAAAAAATAGCTTAAATACTTCCAAGACAATTTTTTCCGCTTAAGATTACGGAATGAATCTAGATGCGACTGCTTTCGAAGTCGCGACCGCCTTCGATGCCCGCCTCTTCGCGAATGATGGACACTTACAGTAGACACCGTCTTTGCCCGGTGACCCAGGTTCTCCGGGCTGAATACATGTACTTTGGCTAGTTTTCAAATGTTTAGTTAGGATACATAGGAATTGAGAGAGAGAGAGAGAGAGAGAGAGAGAGAGAGAGAGAGAGAGAGAGAGAGAGAGAGAGAGAGAGAGAGAATTAAAGAGATAGAGGACGAGATAGGGAGTGAGATAGAAAGTGAGAGAAGGAGAGAGAGCGAGAGAAAGAGTGAATGAGAGAGAAAAAAGAGGGAAACAGCGGAAGAAAGACAAAAAGAGGGAAACAGCGGAAGTAAGACAAAGTGACAGAGAAAAAGAGAGCGCAAGACATGGAGTGAGAATGTGAGAGAAGAATGTTTATATGTTAGAGAGATTAGGGAAAGAGCCGGAACCGGACTGACTGGTCCAGGTCTCCCATCTCGGCCTGGATGACCCTGTGGTCCCGGGTCTCCGGGTTGACCTGTCCTCCCAGGATCCCCACGCATTCCCATAGGACCTGGCTTGCCTTGAGGCCCAGGCGGTCCCACCGGGCCAGGAGGACCTTCAAACAAGCCACAAGTCAGGAAAATCTCTTTGAATCTGAAGGAGTAAAAACCTTCTAACCAGCCACTCCGGGTATCGGTAGGCTCTTTTCTCCAGGATAGCCAGGCTTCCCAGCGGAGCCTTCCGGTCCCTGGAGCCCTGATAAAAGAGTGTGTGTAGGAAAAAAATCCTCTTCTATGCATTTTTCTGTAAAGATCAAACAAATACATTGGTCAATATTACATAATATAGTAAGTATATTTTGGCTAGGAAAAAGTGGTTTTGTTTACCAGGAGTGCCCGGGTTTCCTTCTTGTCCCGGAAGGCCTGGAGCACCGCTCACAAGAACTTTCTGAAGCATTCGATGATTGTGGTGCACAAGTTTTTTTTCTACGGTGAATATTTATGTGAGGTTACAAAGGAGTCGTCTTCTTTCTCGCTTCTCATTTCTATCGCCCGCAACATAGTGAACTGTTCTCTACAAGAAGCCGAATACATTTAGCGACCATAAAAAATGAAATATGAACAGTTTTAACATGAATTAAACATGGTAATCAAAGTCTGAATGAGTATGAGCTTGTTTTTCACAAGCAATTTCTGTCTGCTTGAATGCTGTACTGATATAATACTGATATACTGATATAATCAAGCTGATAATGAGGAATGCCAGACTTTTTTAAAATTCTGAATTTTTTTGAAGCTTCTTTCAACTCATGAGTATCTTACTTTCTGTAAATGAAACAGAGTACAAGTCGCTCAAACATGGACGTGAATTTTGCTTCGGAACTGTAACAATTTTCGAGTCCACCCCTCCCCCCCATCTTCCGCCCATTCTCCATGCACTAACCAAAATCTGGCCAGGTCTCCCAGGCGGACCCCTTGGACCCGGAGGTCCTCGTAGCACTCCAGCACTTACATCTCAACAAGTTGTATATCTCTACCAAATTTTAACAGACTCGAAATAAGAGGTGAAGTATATTATTGTTTCTCGCTTCCGGTTGCAAAAAAGATTATTGTTTCCCTTACCCTGGAGGGATTGGTTTCCCTTTCCCTGGTGGGATTGGTTTCCCTTACCCTGAGGGAGAGTTTTTTCTTAGAGTAAACAATAATCGTAGTTCAAGATTACATTGGTAGTTTAAGAATAATTAGATGTTTGAACCAAAGAGAAAAGTTACGAGCACAATTTATATGAGAAGATGGAGTGTTCAAAACGCTTTTAAGATCATTACAGGAGTCTGTTTCGCAATATACTCAGACAGACCTCTGTGCTCTCTGGATCAGAGTTTTGAAATAGAATTTTTATTCAATATGATACGGATTTATTAAGTCAAGAAATAGTTGTTAACTTCCCCTTCAAAAAACAATCATCTGTACAAATTGGGTCCCAGAGAATTGCGCCGAGACGTCAGCGCCGACCCCATCAGCGCGGCACCTAATGACGCCACACCCTATAGCGCCAACACCCATTAGCACCACAACCAACAGCGCCGATATCCGTTAGTGCCGAACCCAATAGCGCTCATACACATAAGTGCCGAACACAATTGCGCTCATACCCATTAGCGCCGAACTCAACAGCGCTCATACCCATTAGCGCCGAACCCAATTGCGCTCATACCCATTAGCGCTGAACCCAATTGCGCTCATATCCATTAGCGCTGAACCCAATTGCGCTCGTACTCATTAGCGCCGATAAATGGTTTGCAACTCAGAATAAATTTTATCTGTCTGGATGAGCGTTCATTCAACGTGATCAACTTCTCAGAATGAATCTCGGATTGAACAAGGTATTTTTCAGATGTTGTATGACATGAACGGGTCCCAGACAATTGCGCCGAGACGTTAGCGCCGACCTCACCATAAACGTGTATCGGCGCTGTAGTGTGTGGCGATAACGGGTATCGGTTCTGTAGGGTGTGGCGCAAGTGGGGTCAGTGCAAGCGGGGTCGGCGCTAGTGGTTGCCGGCGCTACTTGTGGCTCTAACACTAGGAAGCGCTAACGTCTCGGCGCAATTTTCTGGGACCCTACAAGTTTCATTGTTTTCCGCGCAACACTAGAATTATATGCGTTTTGATGATTTTGATGCCCATGTGTTTTAATGTACTAGTTAAGACTTTAGGCTTTATATGTAATGAAGGATTAAAAAATAGAAAGGGGAAGATTTCAAGTATCAATGATATGTGACTACGTTTTAGAGCAAGATTTTGAGTAATGTACAAATAGATGAATAAAAACACTGAATACTTGAAAAAAATGGTTTTCGGGTTTTCTGGCTTTTTGTGCGCACTACTTTTCTTGTTCCATTGGACCTTATTTCATTCAATTCATTCAGGCTCTTGCCCAAGTTGAAGACCCGTTTATATGGCTTAACTTAGCTAACCTCCATAATCAGGGCAGTCACTATATGACGGTTCTGAAGAGTCGTAGGAAGGCGGAGCTGATTCCCCTGGGGAACCCCTTCTGCCCGGGGGACCCATTGGGCAGGACTCACTCGGCAAAGAATCGCACTCTCAACATTGAGTCATGTTCAACTCAACCAAAAATCATGTGATGAAGCACATGAAGCACTTGTCGGAAACACATCGATGTGATAAATAAATCCATATGTACTCTTGAAAAATTATTTGTATATTTCGTCGTCTTCATTCTGATTTATGTTCAAGAAAAAAATTAAAACAAATGTGGTGAGAAGAAAACCGTATGTACTGCTTACTGAAGTTAAAAACCATACGTTAATAAGTGTTTTTGAGAAAAAAGTTCGAGTTGAACTCAAGAAATCGTTTTTCCTTTTGTTTTCGTTCTAAGAACCTTTATTACTTTTCAAATAAGCGTATATAAGATTCAGAAAAAAGTGTGTTTATGCTAGCATGTTTGACTGAACAGCCGTTCTATAGTGCTGCGCTTGACTCACCGAAGGACTTCTATGTGTAGAAAGAGAACCCATTAAGAGCCTTGAATTGAAGCTGACAAAGCTATTGTGAAATGCTACATGACATCCCAGGTGGTGACAACGTGTAACTTTATTTTTTATTGACGAAAACTCGTTCTAACTGTGAGCTAGTGAGATTTATTTGAAGCTATTTTGGGAAACTGATTACAAAAACATTACCCGTTTGATGAATAACATGGCTCACAACTTTTCAGTGAATGAAATTATCTTTTATCGTTTATTGAGAAACATTTTTAAACAAAAACTAAATTTAACAATTAAAGTTGATAATTACCACATTTTCTTTGCTGGAACTCGTGCCGCTTAGACCTTTGAAGACGCTGCAGTGAGGTTTTTTCCCGTTGAATGAACTGAATAAGTTCATTCAACGGGAAAAATACATTGGGAACGGTGTCCCTGGCTGCTCAGAGCCAATTTGGATACCAAGAGGTATCAAGCGCAGTAAGCAAACAATAACAAGCAAGGGATAACAGAAGGTAGGACTTTATACATTGGGAACGGTGCCCCTGGCTGCTCAGAGCCAATTTGGATACCAAGAGGTATCAAGCGCAGTAAGCAAACAATAACAAGCAAGGGATAACAGAAGGTAGGACTTTATACATTGGGAACGGTGTCCCTGGCTGCTCAGAGCCAATTTGGATACCAAGAGGTATCAAGCGCAGTAAGCAAACAATAACAAGCAAGAGATAACAGAAGGTAGGACTTTATACATTGGGAACGGTGCCCCTGGCTGCTCAGAGCCAATTTGGATACCAAGAGGTATCAAGCGCAGTAAGCAAACAATAACAAGCAAGAGATAACAGAAGGTAGGACTTTATACATTGGGAACGGTGCCCCTGGCTGCTCAGAGTCAATTTGGATACCAAGAGGTATCAAGCGCAGTAAGCAAACAATAACAAGCAAGGGATAACAGAAGGTAGGACTTTATACATTGGGAACGGTGTCCCTGGCTGCTCGGAGCCAATTTGAATACCAAGAGATATCAAGCGCAGGTAGCAAAAAATAACAAGCAAGGGATAACAGAAGGTAGGACTTTATACATTGGGAACGGTGTCCCTGGCTGCTCAGAGCCAATTTGAATACCAAGAGGTATCAAGCGCAGGTAGCAAACAATAACAAGCAAGGGATAACAGAAGGTAGGACTTTATACATTGGGAACGGTGTCCCTGGCTGCTCAGAGCCAATTTGGATACCAAGAGGTATCAAGCGCAGTAAGCAAACAATAACAAGCAAGAGATAACAGAAGGTAGGACTTTATACATTGGGAACGGTGCCCCTGGCTGCTCAGAGTCAATTTGGATACCAAGAGGTATCAAGCGCAGTAAGCAAACAATAACAAGCAAGAGATAACAGAAGGTAGGACTTTATACATTGGGAACGGTGCCCCTGGCTGCTCAGAGTCAATTTGGATACCAAGAGGTATCAAGCGCAGTAAGCAAACAATAACAAGCAAGAGATAACAGAAGGTAGGACTTTAAACATTGGGAACGGTGCCCCTGGCTGCTCAGAGTCAATTTGGATACCAAGAGGTATCAAGCGCAGTAAGCAAACAATAACAAGCAAGAGATAACAGAAGGTAGGACTTTATACATTGGGAACGGTGCCCCTGGCTGCTCAGAGTCAATTTGGATACCAAGAGGTATCAAGCGCAGTAAGCAAACAATAACAAGCATGAGATAACAGAAGGTAGGACTTTATACATTGGGAACGGTGCCCCTGGCTGCTCAGAGTCAATTTGGATACCAAGAGGTATCAAGCGCAGTAAGCAAACAATAACAAGCAAGAGATAACAGAAGGTAGGACTTTATACATTGGGAACGGTGCCCCTGGCTGCTCAGAGTCAATTTGGATACCAAGAGGTATCAAGCGCAGTAAGCAAACAATAACAAGCAAGAGATAACAGAAGGTAGGACTTTATACATTGGGAACGGTGCCCCTGGCTGCTCAGAGTCAATTTGGATACCAAGAGGTATCAAGCGCAGTAAGCAAACAATAACAAGCAAGGGATAACAGAAGGTAGGACTTTATACATTGGGAACGGTGTCCCTGGCTGCTCAGAGCCAACTTGGATACCAAGAGGTATCAAGCGCAGTAAGAAAACAATAACAAGCAAGGGATAACAGAAGGTAGGACTTTATACATTGGGAACGGTGTCCCTGGCTGCTCAGAGCCAATTTGGATACCAAGAGGTATCAAGCGCAGTAAGCAAACAATAACAAGCAAGGGATAACAGAAGGTAGGACTTTATACATTGGGAACGGTGCCCCTGGCTGCTCAGAGTCAATTTGGATACCAAGAGGTATCAAGCGCAGTAAGCAAACAATAACAAGCAAGGGATAACAGAAGGTAGGACTTTATACATTGGGAACGGTGTCCCTGGCTGCTCAGAGCCAATTTGGATACCAAGAGGTATCAAGCGCAGTAAGCAAACAATAACAAGCAAGGGATAACAGAAGGTAGGACTTTATACATTGGGAACGGTGTCCCTGGCTGCTCAGAGCCAATTTGAATACCAAGAGGTATCAAGCGCAGGTAGCAAAAAATAACAAGCAAGGGATAACAGAAGGTAGGACTTTATACATTGGGAACGGTGTCCCTGGCTGCTCAGAGCCAATTTGAATACCAAGAGGTATCAAGCGCAGGTAGCAAACAATAACAAGCAAGGGATAACAGAAGGTAGGACTTTATACATTGGGAACGGTGTCCCTGGCTGCTCAGAGCCAATTTGGATACCAAGAGGTATCAAGCGCAGTAAGCAAACAATAACAAGCAAGGGATAACAGAAGGTAGGACTTTATACATTGGGAACGGTGTCCCTGGCTGCTCATAGCCAACTTGGATACCAAGAGGTATCAAGCGCAGTAAGCAAATAATAACAAGCAAGGGATAACAGAAGGTAGGACTTTATACATTGGGAACGGTGTCCCTGGCTGCTCAGAGCCAATTTGGATACCAAGAGGTATCAAGCGCAGTAAGCAAACAATAACAAGCAAGGGATAACAGAAGGTAGGACTTTATACATTGGGAACGGTGCCCCTGGCTGCTCAGAGTCAATTTGGATACCAAGAGGTATCAAGCGCAGTAAGCAAACAATAACACGCAAGGGATAACAGAAGGTAGGACTTTATACATTGGGAACGGTGTCCCTGGCTGCTCAGAGCCAATTTGAATACCAAGAGGTATCAAGCGCAGGTAGCAAACAATAACAAGCAAGGGATAACAGAAGGTAGGACTTTATACATTGGGAACGGTGTCCCTGGCTGCTCAGAGCCAACTTGGATACCAAGAGGTATCAAGCGCAGTAAGAAAACAATAACAAGCAAGGGATAACAGAAGGTAGGACTTTATACATTGGGAACGGTGTCCCTGGCTGCTCAGAGCCAATTTGGATACCAAGAGGTATCAAGCGCAGTAAGCAAACAATAACAAGCAAGGGATAACAGAAAGTAGGACTTTATACATTGGGAACGGTGTCCCTGGCTGCTCAGAGCCAATTTGGATACCAAGAGGTGTCAAGCGCAGTAAGCAAAATAATAAGCAAGGGATAACAGAAGGTAGGACTTTATACATTGGGAACGGTGTCCCTGGCTGCTCAGAGCCAACTTGGACACCAAGAGGTATCAAGCGCAGTAAGCAAACAATAACAAGCAAGGGATAACAGAAGGTAGGACTTTATACATTGGGAACGGTGTCCCTGGCTGCTCAGAGCCAATTTGGATACCAAGAGGTATCAAGCGCAGTAAGCAAACAATAACAAGCAAGGGATAACAGAAGGTAGGACTTTATACATTGGGAACGGTGCCCCTGGCTGCTCAGAGTCAATTTGGATACCAAGAGGTATCAAGCGCAGTAAGCAAACAATAACAAGCAAGGGATAACAGAAGGTAGGACTTTATACATTGGGAACGGTGTCCCTGGCTGCTCAGAGCCAATTTGAATACCAAGAGGTATCAAGCGCAGGTAGCAAACAATAACAAGCAAGGGATAACAGAAGGTAGGACTTTATACATTGGGAACGGTGTCCCTGGCTGCTCAGAGCCAATTTTGGATACCAAGAGGTATCAAGCGCAGTAAGCAAACAATAACAAGCAAGGGATAACAGAAGGTAGAACTTTATACATTGGGAACGGTGTCCCTGGCTGCTCAGAGCCAACTTGGATACCAAGAGGTATCAAGCGCAGTAAGCAAACAATAACAAGCAAGGGATAACAGAAGGTAGGACTTTATACATTGGGAACGGTGTCCCTGGCTGCTCAGAGCCAATTTGGATACCAAGAGGTATCAAGCGCAGTAAGCTAACAATAACAAGCAAGGGATAACAGAAGGTAGGACTTTATACATTGGGAACGGTGTCCCTGGCTGCTCAGAGCCAACTTGGATACCAAGAGGCATCAAGCGCAGTAAGCAAACAATAACAAGCAAGGGATAACAGAAGGTAGGACTTTATACATTGGGAACGGTGTCTCTGGCTGCTCAGAGCCAATTTGGATACCAAGAGGTATCAAGCGCAGTAAGCTAACAATAACAAGCAAGGGATAACAGAAGGTAGGACTTTATACATTGGGAACGGTGTCCCTGGCTGCTCAGAGCCAATTTGGATACCAAGAGGTATCAAGCGCAGTAAGCTAACAATAACAAGCAAGGGATAACAGAAGGTAGAACATTATACATTGGGAACGGTGTCCCTGGCTGCTCAGAGCCAACTTGGATACCAAGAGGTATCAAGCGCAGTAAGCAAACAATAACAAGCAAGGGATATTAGAAGGTAGGACTTTATACATTGGGAACGGTGTCCCTGGCTGCTCAGAGCCAATTTGGATACCAAGAGGTATCAAGCGCAGTAAGCAAACAATAACAAGCAAGGGATAACAGAAGGTAGGACTTTATACATTGGGAACGGTGTCCCTGGCTGCTCAGAGCCAATTTGGATACCAAGAGGTATCAAGCGCAGTAAGCAAACAATAACAAGCAAGGGGTAACAGAAGGTAGGACTTTATACATTGGAAACGGTGTCCCTGGCTGCTCAGAGCCAATTTGGATACCAAGAGGTATCAAGCGCAGTAAGCAAACAATAACAAGCAAGGAATAACAGAAGGTAGGACTTTATACATTGGGAACGGTGTCCCTGGCTGCTCAGAGCCAATTCGGATACCAAGAGGTATCAAGCGCAGTAAGCAAACAAGAACAAGCAATGGATAACAGAAGGTAGGACTTTATACATTGGGAACGGTGTCCCTGGCTGCTCAGAGCCAATTTGGATACCAAGAGGTATCAAGCGCAGTAAGCAAACAATAACAAGCAAGGGATAACAGAAGGTAGGACTTTATACATTGGGAACGGTGTCCCTGGCTGCTCAGAGCCAATTTGGAAACCAAGAGGTATCAAGCGCAGTAAGCAAACAATAACAAGCAAGGGATAACAGAAGGTAGGACTTTATACATTGGGAACGGTGTCCCTGGCTGCTCAGAGCCAATTTGGATACCAAGCAGTAAGCAAACAATAACAAGCAAGGGATAACAGAAGGTAGGACTTTATACATTGGGAACGGTGTCCCTGGCTGCTCAGAGCCAATTTGGATACCAAGAGGTATCAAGCGCAGTAAGCAAACAATAACAAGCAAGGGATAACAGAAGGTAGGACTTTATACATTGGGAACGGTGCCCCTGGCTGCTCAGAGTCAATTTGGATACCAAGAGGTATCAAGCGCAGTAAGCAAACAATAACAAGCAAGGGATAACAGAAGGTAGGACTTTATACATTGGGAACGGTGTCCCTGGCTGCTCAGAGCCAATTTGGATACCAAGAGGTATCAAGCGCAGTAAGCTAACAATAACAAGCAAGGGATAACAGAAGGTAGAACATTATACATTGGGAACGGTGTCCCTGGCTGCTCAGAGCCAACTTGGATACCAAGAGGTATCAAGCGCAGTAAGCAAACAATAACAAGCAAGAGATAACAGAAGGTAGGACTTTATACATTGGGAACGGTGCCCCTGGCTGCTCAGAGTCAATTTGGATACCAAGAGGTATCAAGCGCAGTAAGCAAACAATAACAAGCAAGGGATAACAGAAGGTAGGACTTTATACATTGGAAACGGTGTCCCTGGCTGCTCAGAGCCAATTTGGATACCAAGAGGTATCAAGCGCAGTAAGCAAACAATAACAAGCAAGGGATAACAGAAGGTAGGACTTTATACATTGGGAACGGTGTCTCTGGCTGCTCAGAGCCAATTTGGATACCAAGAGGTATCAAGCGCAGTAAGCTAACAATAACAAGCAAGGGATAACAGAAGGTAGGACTTTATACATTGGGAACGGTGTCCCTGGCTGCTCAGAGCCAATTTGGATACCAAGAGGTATCAAGCGCAGTAAGCTAACAATAACAAGCAAGGGATAACAGAAGGTAGAACATTATACATTGGGAACGGTGTCCCTGGCTGCTCAGAGCCAACTTGGATACCAAGAGGTATCAAGCGCAGTAAGCAAACAATAACAAGCAAGGGATATTAGAAGGTAGGACTTTATACATTGGGAACGGTGTCCCTGGCTGCTCAGAGCCAATTTGGATACCAAGAGGTATCAAGCGCAGTAAGCAAACAATAACAAGCAAGGGATAACAGAAGGTAGGACTTTATACATTGGGAACGGTGTCCCTGGCTGCTCAGAGCCAATTTGGATACCAAGAGGTATCAAGCGCAGTAAGCAAACAATAACAAGCAAGGGGTAACAGAAGGTAGGACTTTATACATTGGAAACGGTGTCCCTGGCTGCTCAGAGCCAATTTGGATACCAAGAGGTATCAAGCGCAGTAAGCAAACAATAACAAGCAAGGGATAACAGAAGGTAGGACTTTATACATTGGGAACGGTGTCCCTGGCTGCTCAGAGCCAATTCGGATACCAAGAGGTATCAAGCGCAGTAAGCAAACAAGAACAAGCAATGGATAACAGAAGGTAGGACTTTATACATTGGGAACGGTGTCCCTGGCTGCTCAGAGCCAATTTGGATACCAAGAGGTATCAAGCGCAGTAAGCAAACAATAACAAGCAAGGAATAACAGAAGGTAGGACTTTATACATTGGGAACGGTGTCCCTGGCTGCTCAGAGCCAATTTGGATACCAAGCAGTAAGCAAACAATAACAAGCAAGGGATAACAGAAGGTAGGACTTTATACATTGGGAACGGTGTCCCTGGCTGCTCAGAGCCAATTTGGATACCAAGAGGTATCAAGCGCAGTAAGCAAACAATAACAAGCAAGGGATAACAGAAGGTAGGACTTTATACATTGGGAACGGTGTCCCTGGCTGCTCAGAGCCAATTCGGATACCAAGAGGTATCAAGCGCAGTAAGCAAACAAGAACAAGCAATGGATAACAGAAGGTAGGACTTTATACATTGGGAACGGTGTCCCTGGCTGCTCAGAGCCAATTTGGATACCAAGAGGTATCAAGCGCAGTAAGCAAACAATAACAAGCAAGGGATAACAGAAGGTAGGACTTTATACATTGGGAACGGTGTCCCTGGCTGCTCAGAGCCAATTTGGATACCAAGCAGTAAGCAAACAATAACAAGCAAGGGATAACAGAAGGTAGGACTTTATACATTGGGAACGGTGTCCCTGGCTGCTCAGAGCCAATTTGGATACCAAGAGGTATCAAGCGCAGTAAGCAAACAATAACAAACAAGGGATAACAGAAGGTAGGACTTTATACATTGGGAACGGTGCCCCTGGCTGCTCAGAGTCAATTTGGATACCAAGAGGTATCAAGCGCAGTAAGCAAACAATAACAAGCAAGGGATAACAGAAGGTAGGACTTTATACATTGGGAACGGTGTCCCTGGCTGCTCAGAGCCAATTTGGAAACCAAGAGGTATCAAGCGCAGTAAGCAAACAATAACAAGCAAGGGATAACAGAAGGTAGGACTTTATACATTGGGAACGGTGTCCCTGGCTGCTCAGAGCCAATTTGGATACCAAGCAGTAAGCAAACAATAACAAGCAAGGGATAACAGAAGGTAGGACTTTATACATTGGGAACGGTGTCCCTGGCTGCTCAGAGCCAATTTGGATACCAAGAGGTATCAAGCGCAGTAAGCAAACAATAACAAGCAAGGGATAACAGAAGGTAGGACTTTATACATTGGGAACGGTGCCCCTGGCTGCTCAGAGTCAATTTGGATACCAAGAGGTATCAAGCGCAGTAAGCAAACAATAACAAGCAAGGGATAACAGAAGGTAGGACTTTATACATTGGGAACGGTGTCCCTGGCTGCTCAGAGCCAATTTGAATACCAAGAGGTATCAAGCGCAGGTAGCAAACAATAACAAGCAAGGGATAACAGAAGGTAGGACTTTATACATTGGGAACGGTGTCCCTGGCTGCTCAGAGCCAATTTGGATACCAAGCAGTAAGCAAACAATAACAAGCAAGGGATAACAGAAGGTAGGACTTTATACATTGGGAACGGTGTCCCTGGCTGCTCAGAGCCAACTTGGATACCAAGAGGCATCAAGCGCAGTAAGCAAACAATAACAAGCAAGGGATAACAGAAGGTAGGACTTTATACATTGGGAACGGTGTCTCTGGCTGCTCAGAGCCAATTTGGATACCAAGAGGTATTAAGCGCAGTAAGCTAACAATAACAAGCAAGGGATAACAGAAGGTAGAACATTAAACAATGGGAACGGTGTCCCTGGCTGCTCAGAGCCAACTTGGATACCAAGAGGTATCAAGCGCAGTAAGCAAACAATAACAAGCAAGGGATAACAGAAGGTAGGACTTTATACATTGGGAACGGTGTCTCTGGCTGCTCAGAGCCAATTTGGATACCAAGAGGTATTAAGCGCAGTGAGCTAACAATAACAAGCAAGGGATAACAGAAGGTAGAACATTAAACATTGGGAACGGTGTCCCTGGCTGCTCAGAGCCAACTTGGATACCAAGAGGTATCAAGCGCAGTAAGCAAACAATAACAAGCAAGGGATAACAGAAGGTAGGACTTTATACATTGGGAACGGTGTCCCTGGCTGCTCAGAGCCAACTTGGATACCAAGAGGTATCAAGCGCAGTAAGCAAACAATAACAAGCAAGGGATAACAGAAGGTAGGACTTTATACATTGGGAACGGTGTCCCTGGCTGCTCAGAGCCAATTTGGATACCAAGAGGTATCAAGCGCAGTAAGCTAACAATAACAAGCAAGGGATAACAGAAGGTAGAACATTATACATTGGGAACGGTGTCCCTGGCTGCTCAGAGCCAACTTGGATACCAAGAGGTATCAAGCGCAGTAAGCAAACAATAACAAGCAAGGGATATTAGAAGATAGGACTTTATACATTGGGAACGGTGTCCCTGGCTGCTCAGAGCCAATTTGGATACCAAGAGGTATCAAGCGCAGTAAGCAAACAATAACAAGCAAGGGATAACAGAAGGTAGGACTTTATACATTGGGAACGGTGTCCCTGGCTGCTCAGAGCCAATTTGGATACCAAGAGGTATCAAGCGCAGTAAGCAAACAATAACAAGCAAGGGGTAACAGAAGGTAGGACTTTATACATTGGAAACGGTGTCCCTGGCTGCTCAGAGCCAATTTGGATACCAAGAGGTATCAAGCGCAGTAAGCAAACAATAACAAGCAAGGGATAACAGAAGGTAGGACTTTATACATTGGGAACGGTGTCCCTGGCTGCTCAGAGCCAATTCGGATACCAAGAGGGATCAAGCGCAGTAAGCAAAAAAGAACAAGCAATGGATAACAGAAGGTAGGACTTTATACATTGGGAACGGTGTCCCTGGCTGCTCAGAGCCAATTTGGATACCAAGAGGTATCAAACGCAGTAAGCAAACAATAACAAGCAAGGGATAACAGAAGGTAGGACTTTATACATTGGGAACGGTGTCCCTGGCTGCTCAGAGCCAATTTGGATACCAAGAGGTATCAAGCGCAGTAAGCAAACAATAACAAGCAAGGGATAACAGAAGGTAGGACTTTATACATTGGGAACGGTGTCCCTGGCTGCTCAGAGCCAATTTGGATACCAAGAGGTATCAAGCGCAGTAAGCAAACAATAACAAGCAAGGGATAACAGAAGGTAAGACTTTATACATTGGGAACGGTGTCCCTGGCTGCTCAGAGCCAACTTGGATACCAAGAGGTATCAAGCGCAGTAAGCAAACAATAACAAGCAAGGGATAACAGAAGGTAGGACTTTATACATTGGGAACGGTGTCCCTGGCTGCTCAGAGCCAATTTGGATACCAAGAGGTATCAAGCGCAGTAAGCAAACAATAACAAGCAAGGGGTAACAGAAGGTAGGACTTTATACATTGGGAACGGTGCCCCTGGCTGCTCAGAGTCAATTTGGATACCAAGAGGTATCAAGCGCAGTAAGCAAACAATAACAAGCAAGGGATAACAGAAGGTAGGACTTTATACATTGGGAACGGTGTCCCTGGCTGCTCAGAGCCAATTTGAATACCAAGAGGTATCAAGCGCAGGTAGCAAACAATAACAAGCAAGGGATAACAGAAGGTAGGACTTTATACATTGGGAACGGTGTCCCTGGCTGCTCAGAGCCAATTTGGATACCAAGCAGTAAGCAAACAATAACAAGCAAGGGATAACAGAAGGTAGGACTTTATACATTGGGAACGGTGTCCCTGGCTGCTCAGAGCCAACTTAGATACCAAGAGGCATCAAGCGCAGTAAGCAAACAATAACAAGCAAGGGATAACAGAAGGTAGGACTTTATACATTGGGAACGGTGTCTCTGGCTGCTCAGAGCCAATTTGGATACCAAGAGGTATTAAGCGCAGTAAGCTAACAATAACAAGCAAGGGATAACAGAAGGTAGAACATTAAACAATGGGAACGGTGTCCCTGGCTGCTCAGAGCCAACTTGGATACCAAGAGGTATCAAGCGCAGTAAGCAAACAATAACAAGCAAGGGATAACAGAAGGTAGGACTTTATACATTGGGAACGGTGTCTCTGGCTGCTCAGAGCCAATTTGGATACCAAGAGGTATTAAGCGCAGTAAGCTAACAATAACAAGCAAGGGATAACAGAAGGTAGAACATTAAACATTGGGAACGGTGTCCCTGGCTGCTCAGAGCCAACTTGGATACCAAGAGGTATCAAGCGCAGTAAGCAAACAATAACAAGCAAGGGATAACAGAAGGTAGGACTTTATACATTGGGAACGGTGTCCCTGGCTGCTCAGAGCCAACTTGGATACCAAGAGGTATCAAGCGCAGTAAGCAAACAATAACAAGCAAGGGATAACAGAAGGTAGGACTTTATACATTGGGAACGGTGTCCCTGGCTGCTCAGAGCCAATTTGGATACCAAGAGGTATCAAGCGCAGTAAGCTAACAATAACAAGCAAGGGATAACAGAAGGTAGAACATTATACATTGGGAACGGTGTCCCTGGCTGCTCAGAGCCAACTTGGATACCAAGAGGTATCAAGCGCAGTAAGCAAACAATAACAAGCAAGGGATATTAGAAGATAGGACTTTATACATTGGGAACGGTGTCCCTGGCTGCTCAGAGCCAATTTGGATACCAAGAGGTATCAAGCGCAGTAAGCAAACAATAACAAGCAAGGGATAACAGAAGGTAGGACTTTATACATTGGGAACGGTGTCCCTGGCTGCTCAGAGCCAATTTGGATACCAAGAGGTATCAAGCGCAGTAAGCAAACAATAACAAGCAAGGGGTAACAGAAGGTAGGACTTTATACATTGGAAACGGTGTCCCTGGCTGCTCAGAGCCAATTTGGATACCAAGAGGTATCAAGCGCAGTAAGCAAACAATAACAAGCAAGGGATAACAGAAGGTAGGACTTTATACATTGGGAACGGTGTCCCTGGCTGCTCAGAGCCAATTCGGATACCAAGAGGGATCAAGCGCAGTAAGCAAACAAGAACAAGCAATGGATAACAGAAGGTAGGACTTTATACATTGGGAACGGTGTCCCTGGCTGCTCAGAGCCAATTTGGATACCAAGAGGTATCAAACGCAGTAAGCAAACAATAACAAGCAAGGGATAACAGAAGGTAGGACTTTATACATTGGGAACGGTGTCCCTGGCTGCTCAGAGCCAATTTGGATACCAAGAGGTATCAAGCGCAGTAAGCAAACAATAACAAGCAAGGGATAACAGAAGGTAGGACTTTATACATTGGGAACGGTGTCCCTGGCTGCTCAGAGCCAATTTGGATACCAAGAGGTATCAAGCGCAGTAAGCAAACAATAACAAGCAAGGGATAACAGAAGGTAAGACTTTATACATTGGGAACGGTGTCCCTGGCTGCTCAGAGCCAACTTGGATACCAAGAGGTATCAAGCGCAGTAAGCAAACAATAACAAGCAAGGGATAACAGAAGGTAGGACTTTATACATTGGGAACGGTGTCCCTGGCTGCTCAGAGCCAATTTGGATACCAAGAGGTATCAAGCGCAGTAAGCAAACAATAACAAGCAAGGGGTAACAGAAGGTAGGACTTTATACATTGGAAACGGTGTCCCTGGCTGCTCAGAGCCAATTTGGATACCAAGAGGTATCAAGCGCAGTAAGCAAACAATAACAAGCAAGGGATAACAGAAGGTAGGACTTTATACATTGGGAACGGTGTCCCTGGCTGCTCAGAGCCAATTCGGATACCAAGAGGGATCAAGCGCAGTAAGCAAACAAGAACAAGCAATGGATAACAGAAGGTAGGACTTTATACATTGGGAACGGTGTCCCTGGCTGCTCAGAGCCAATTTGGATACCAAGAGGTATCAAGCGCAGTAAGCAAACAATAACAAGCAAGGAATAACAAAAAGGTAGGACTTTATACATTGGGAACGGTGTCCCTGGCTGCTCAGAGCCAATTTGGATACCAAGAGGTATCGAGCGCAGTAAGCAAACAATAACAAGCAAGGGATAACAGAAGGTAGGGCTTTATACATTGGGAACTGTGTCCCTGGCTGCTCAGAGCCAATTTGGATACCAAGAGGTATCAAGCGCAGTAAGCAAACAATAACAAGCAAGGGATAACAAAAAGGTAGGACTTCTCACATTGGGAACGGTGTCCCTGGCTGCTTAGAGCCAATTTGGATACCAAGAGGTATCAAGCGCAGTAAGCAAACAATAACAAGCAAGGGATAACAGAAGGTAGGACTTTGTACATTGGGAACGGTGTCCCTGGCTGCTCAGAGCCAATTTGGATACCAAGCAGTAAGCAAACAATAACAAGCAAGGGATAACAGAAGGTAGGACTGTATACATTGGGAACGGTGTCCCTGGCTGCTTAGAGCCAATTTGGATAATAAGAGGTATCAAGCGCAGTAAGCAAACAATAACAAGCAAGGGATAACAGAAGGTAGGACTTTATACACTGGGAACGGTGTCCCTGGCTGCTCAGAGCTAATTTGGATACCAAGAGTTATCAAGCGCAGTAAGCAAACAATAACAAGCAAGGGATAACAGAAGGTAGGACTTTATACACTGGGAACGGTGTCCCTGGCTGCTCAGAGCTAATTTGGATACCAAGAGTTATCAAGCGCAGTAAGCAAACAATAACAAGCAAGGGATAACAGAAGGTAAGACTTTATACATTGGGAACGGTGTCCCTGGCTGCTCAGAGCCAATTTGGATACCAAGAGGTATCAAGCGCAGTAAGCAAAATAACAAGCAAGGGATAACAGAAGGTAGGACTTTATACATTGGGAACGGTGTCCCTGGCTGCTCAGAGCCAACTTGGATACCAAGAGGTATCAAGCGCAGTAAGCAAACAATAACAAGCAAGGGATAACAGAAGGTAGGACTTTATACATTGGGAACGGTGTCCCTGGCTGCTCAGAGCCAATTTGGATACCAAGAGGTATCAAGCGCAGTAAGCAAACAATAACAAGCAAGGGATAACAGAAGGTAGGACTTTATACATTGGGAACGGTGCCCCTGGCTGCTCAGAGTCAATTTGGATACCAAGAGGTATCAAGCGCAGTAAGCAAACAATAACAAGCAAGGGATAACAGAAGGTAGGACTTTATACATTTTGAACGGTGTCCCTGGC
The DNA here is from genome assembly GCA_964056735.1 of Allodiplogaster pararmata. NCBI lineage: Eukaryota > Metazoa > Nematoda > Chromadorea > Rhabditida > Diplogasteridae > Allodiplogaster > Allodiplogaster pararmata. The sequence continues at coordinate 41,226,922 of OZ057407.1, read as the reverse complement.
TGCTCAGAGCCAATTTGAATACCAAGAGCTATCAAGCGCAGGTAGCAAACAATAACAAGCAAGGGATAACAGAAGGTAGGACTTTATACATTGGGAACGGTGTCCCTGGCTGCTCAAAGCCAACTTGGATACCAAGAGGTATCAAGCGCAGTAAGAAAATAATAACAAGCAAGGGATAACAGAAGGTAGGACTTTATACATTGGGAACGGTGTCCCTGGCTGCTCAGAGCCAATTTGGATACCAAGAGGTATCAAGCGCAGTAAGCAAACAATAACAAGCAAGGGATAACAGAAGGTAGAACTTTATACATTGGGAACGGTGCCCCTGGCTGCTCAGAGTCAATTTGGATACCAAGAGGTATCGAGCGCAGTAAGCAAACAATAACAAGCAAGGGATAACAGAAGGTAGGACTTTATACATTGGGAACGGTGTCCCTGGCTGCTCAGAGCCAATTTGAATACCAAGAGGTATCAAGCGCAGGTAGCAAACAATAACAAGCAAGGGATAACAGAAGGTAGGACTTTATACATTGGGAACGGTGTCCCTGGCTGCTCAGAGCCAACTTGGATACCAAGAGGTATCAAGCGCAGTAAGCAAACAATAACAAGCAAGGGATAACAGAAGGTAGGACTTTATACATTGGGAACGGTGTCTCTGGCTGCTCAGAGCCAATTTGGATACCAAGAGGTATCAAGCGCAGTAAGCAAACAATAACAAGCAAGGGATAACAGAAAGTAGGACTTTATACATTGGGAACGGTGTCCCTGGCTGCTCAGAGCCAATTTGGATACCAAGAGGTATCAAGCGCAGTAAGCAAAATAACAAGCAAGGGATAACAGAAGGTAGGACTTTATACATTGGGAACGGTGTCCCTGGCTGCTCAGAGCCAACTTGGATACCAAGAGGTATCAAGCGCAGTAAGCAAACAATAACAAGCAAGGGATAACAGAAGGTAGGACTTTATACATTGGGAACGGTGTCCCTGGCTGCTCAGAGCCAATTTGGATACCAAGAGGTATCAAGCGCAGTAAGCAAACAATAACAAGCAAGGGATAACAGAAGGTAGGACTTTATACATTGGGAACGGTGCCCCTGGCTGCTCAGAGTCAATTTGGATACCAAGAGGTATCAAGCGCAGTAAGCAAACAATAACAAGCAAGGGATAACAGAAGGTAGGACTTTATACATTTTGAACGGTGTCCCTGGCTGCTCAGAGCCAATTTGAATACCAAGAGGTATCAAGCGCAGGTAGCAAACAATAACAAGCAAGGGATAACAGAAGGTAGGACTTTATACATTGGGAACGGTGTCCCTGGCTGCTCAAAGCCAACTTGGATACCAAGAGGTATCAAGCGCAGTAAGAAAATAATAACAAGCAAGGGATAACAGAAGGTAGGACTTTATACATTTGGAACGGTGTCCCTGGCTGCTCAGAGCCAATTTGGATACCAAGAGGTATCAAGCGCAGTAAGCAAACAATAACAAGCAAGGGATAACAGAAGGTAGGACTTTATACATTGGGAACGGTGCCCCTGGCTGCTCAGAGTCAATTTGGATACCAAGAGGTATCAAGCGCAGTAAGCAAACAATAACAAGCAAGGGATAACAGAAGGTAGGACTTTATACATTGGGAACGGTGTCCCTGGCTGCTCAGAGCCAATTTGAATACCAAGAGGTATCAAGCGCAGGTAGCAAACAATAACAAGCAAGGGATAACAGAAGGTAGGACTTTATACATTGGGAACGGTGTCCCTGGCTGCTCAGAGCCAACTTGGATACCAAGAGGTATCAAGCGCAGTAAGCAAACAATAACAAGCAAGGGATAACAGAAGGTAGGACTTTATACATTGGGAACGGTGTCCCTGGCTGCTCAGAGCCAATTTGGATACCAAGAGGTATCAAGCGCAGTAAGCAAACAATAACAAGCAAGGGATAACAGAAAGTAGGAATTTTTACATTGGGAACGGTGTCCCTGGCTGCTCAGAGCCAATTTGGATACCAAGAGGTATCAAGCGCAGTAAGCAAAATAACAAGCAAGGGATAACAGAAAATAGGACTTTATACATTGGGAACGGTGTCCCTGGCTGCTCAGAGCCAACTTGGATACCAAGAGGTATCAGGCGCAGTAAGCAAACAATACAAGCAAGGGATAACAGAAGGTAGGACTTTATACATTGGGAACGGTGTCCCTGGCTGCTCAGAGCCAATTTGGATACCAAGAGGTATCAAGCGCAGTAAGCAAACAATAACAAGCAAGGGATAACAGAAGGTAGGACTTTATACATTGGGAACGGTGCCTCTGGCTGCTCAGAGTCAATTTGGATACCAAGAGGTATCAAGCGCAGTAAGCAAACAATAACAAGCAAGGGATAACAGAAGGTAGGACTTTATGTATACATTGGGAACGGTGCCCCTGGCTGCTCAGAGTCAATTTGGATACCAAGAGGTATCAAGCGCAGGTAGCAAAGAATAACAAGCAAGGGATAACAGAAGGTAGGACTTTATACATTGGGAACGGTGTCCCTGGCTGCTCAGAGCCAACTTGGATACCAAGAGGTATCAAGCGCAGTAAGCAAACAATAACAAGCAAGGGATAACAGAAGGTAGGACTTTATACATTGGGAACGGTGTCCCTGGCTGCTCAGAGCCAATTTGGATACCAAGAGGTATCAAGCGCAGTAAGCAAACAATAACAAGCAAGGGATAACAGAAAGTAGGAATTTTTACATTGGGAACGGTGTCCCTGGCTGCTCAGAGCCAATTTGGATACCAAGAGGTATCAAGCGCAGTAAGCAAAATAACAAGCAAGGGATAACAGAAAATAGGACTTTATACATTGGGAACGGTGTCCCTGGCTGCTCAGAGCCAACTCGGATACCAAGAGGTATCAGGCGCAGTAAGCAAACAATACAAGCAAGGGATAACAGAAGGTAGGACTTTATACATTGGGAACGGTGTCCCTGGCTGCTCAGAGCCAATTTGGATACCAAGAGGTATCAAGCGCAGTAAGCAAACAATAACAAGCAAGGGATAACAGAAGGTAGAACTTTATACATTGGGAACGGTGCCTCTGGCTGCTCAGAGTCAATTTGGATACCAAGAGGTATCAAGCGCAGTAAGCAAACAATAACAAGCAAGGGATAACAGAAGGTAGGACTTTATGTATACATTGGGAACGGTGCCCCTGGCTGCTCAGAGTCAATTTGGATACCAAGAGGTATCAAGCGCAGGTAGCAAAGAATAACAAGCAAGGGATAACAGAAGGTAGGACTTTATACATTGGGAACGGTGTCCCTGGCTGCTCAGAGCCAATTTTGATACCAAGAGGTATCAAGCGCAGTAAGCAAACAATAACAAGCAAGGGATAACAGAAGGTAGGACTTTATACATTGGGAACTGTGTCCCTGGCTGCTCAGAGCCAATTTGGATACCAAGAGGTATCAAGCGCAGTAAGCAAACAATAACAAGAAAGGGATAACGAAAAGGTAGGACTTCTTACATTGGGAACGGTGTCCCTGGCTGCTTAGAGCCAATTTGGATACCAAGAGGTATCAAGCGCAGTAAGCAAACAATAACAAGCAAGGGATAACAGAAGGTAGGACTTTATACATTGGGAACGGTGTCCCTGGCTGCTCAGAGCCAATTTGGATACCAAGCAGTAAACAAACAATAACAAGCAAGGGATAACAGAAGGTAGGACTTTATACATTGGGAACGGTGTCCCTGGCTGCTTAGAGCCAATTTGGATACCAAGAGGTATCAAGCGCAGTAAGCAAACAATAACAAGCAAGGGATAACAGAAGGTAGGACTTTATACACTGGGAACGGTGTCCCTGGCTGCTCAGAGCTAATTTGGATACCAAGAGTTATCAAGCGCAGTAAGCAAACAATAACAATCAAGGGATAACAGAAGGTAGGACTTTAACATTGATAACGGTGTCCCTGGCTGCTCAGAGCCAATTTGGATACCAAGAGGTATCAAGCGCAGTAAGCAAAATAACAAGCAAGGGATAACAGAAGGTAGGACTTCATACTTTGGGAACGGTGTCCCTGGCTGCTCAGAGCCAACTTGGATACCAAGAGGTATCAAGCGCAGTAAGCAAACAATAACAAGCAAGGGATAACAGAAGGTAGGACTTTATACATTGGGAATGGTGTCCCTGGCTGCTCAGAGCCAATTTGGATACCAAGAGGTATCAAGCGCAGTAAGCAAACAATAACAAGCAAGGGATAACAGAAGGTAGGACTTTATACATTGGGAACGGTGCCCCTGGCTGCTCAGAGTCAATTTGGATACCAAGAGGTATCAAGCGCAGTAAGCAAACAATAACAAGCAAGGGATAACAGAAGGTAGGACTTTATACATTTTGAACGGTGTCCCTGGCTGCTCAGAGCCAATTTGAATACCAAGAGGTATCAAGCGCAGGTAGCAAACAATAACAAGCACGGGATAACAGAAGGTAGGACTTTATACATTGGGAACGGTGTCCCTGGCTGCTCAAAGCCAACTTGGATACCAAGAGGTATCAAGCGCAGTAAGAAAATAATAACAAGCAAGGGATAACAGAAGGTAGGACTTTATACATTGGGAACGGTGTCCCTGGCTGCTCAGAGCCAATTTGGATACCAAGAGATATCAAGCGCAGTAAGCAAACAATAACAAGCAAGGGATAACAGAAGGTAGGACTTTATACATTTTGAACGGTGTCCCTGGCTGCTCAGAGCCAATTTGAATACCAAGAGGTATCAAGCGCAGGTAGCAAACAATAACAAGCAAGGGATAACAGAAGGTAGGACTTTATACATTGGGAACGGTGTCCCTGGCTGCTCAGAGCCAACTTGGATACCAAGAGGTATCAAGCGCAGTAAGCAAACAATAACAAGCAAGGGATAACATAAGGTAGGACTTTATACATTGGGAACGGTGTCCCTGGCTGCTCAGAGCCAAATTGGATACCAAGAGGTATCAAGCGCAGTAAGCAAACAATAACAAGCAAGGGATAACAGAAAGTAGGACTTTATACGTTGGGAACGGTGTCCCTGGCTGCTCAGAGCCAATTTGGATACCAAGAGGTATCAAGCGCAGTAAGCAAAATAACAAGCAAGGGATAACAGAAAATAGGACTTTATACATTGGGAACGGTGTCCCTGGCTGCTCAGAGCCAACTTGGATACCAAGAGGTATCAAGCGCAGTAAGCAAACAATAACAAGCAAGGGATAACAGAAGGTAGGACTTCATACATTGGGAACGGTGTCCCTGGCTGCTCAGAGCCAACTTGAATACCAAGAGGTATCAAGCGCAGTAAGCAAACAATAACAAGCAAGGGATAACAGAAGGTAGGACTTTATACATTGGGAACGGTGTCCCTGGCTGCTCAGAGCCAATTTGGATACCAAGAGGTATCAAGCGCAGTAAGCAAACAATAACAAGCAAGGGATAACAGAAGGTAGGACTTTATACATTGGGAACGGTGCCCCTGGCTGCTCAGAGTCAATTTGGATACCAAGAGGTATCAAGCGCAGTAAGCAAAATAACAAGCAAGGGATAACAGAAAATAGGACTTTATACATTGGGAACGGTGTCCCTGGCTGCTCAGAGCCAACTTGGATACCAAGAGGTATCAAGCGCAGTAAGCAAACAATAACAAGCAAGGGATAACAGAAGGTAGGACTTTATACATTGGGAACTGTGTCCCTGGCTGCTCAGAACCAACTTGGATACCAAGAGGTATCAAGCGCAGTAAGCAAACAATAACAAGCAAGGGATAACAGAAGGTAGGACTTTATACATTGGGAACGGTGTCCCTGGCTGCTCAGAGCCAATTTGGATACCAAGCAGTAAGCAAACAATAACAAGCAAGGGATAACAGAAGGTAGGACTTTATACATTGGGAACGGTGTCCCTGGCTGCTTAGAGCCAATTTGGATACCAAGAGGTATCAAGCGCAGTAAGCAAACAATAACAAGCAAGGGATAACAGAAGGTAGGACTTTATACACTGGGAACGGTGTCCCTGGCTGCTCAGAGCTAATTTGGATACCAAGAGTTATCAAGCGCAGTAAGCAAACAATAACAAGCAAGGGATAACAGAAGGTAGGACTTTATACATTGGGAACGGTGTCCCTGGCTGCTCAGAGCCAATTTGGATACCAAGAGGTATCAAGCGCAGTAAGCAAAATAACAAGCAAGGGATAACAGAAGGTAGGACTTTATACATTGGGAACGGTGTCCCTGGCTGCTCAGAGCCAATTTGGATACCAAGAGGTATCAAGCGCAGTAAGCAAACAATAACAAGCAAGGGATAACAGAAAATAGGACTTTATACATTGGGAACGGTGTCCCTGGCTGCTCAGAGCCAACTTGGATACCAAGAGGTATCAAGCGCAGTAAGCAAACAATAACAAGCAAGGGATAACAGAAGGTAGGACTTTATACATTGGGAACGGTGTCCCTGGCTGCTCAGAGCCAACTTGGATACCAAGAGGTATCAAGCGCAGTAAGCAAACAATAACAAGCAAGGGATAACAGAAGGTAGGACTTTATACATTGGGAACGGTGTCCCTGGCTGCTCAGAGCCAATTTGGATACCAAGCAGTAAGCAAACAATAACAAGCAAGGGATAACAGAAGGTAGGACTTTATACATTGGGAACGGTGTCCCTGGCTGCTTAGAGCCAATTTGGATACCAAGAGGTATCAAGCGCAGTAAGCAAACAATAACAAGCAAGGGATAACAGAAGGTAGGACTTTATACACTGGGAACGGTGTCCCTGGCTGCTCAGAGCTAATTTGGATACCAAGAGTTATCAAGCGCAGTAAGCAAACAATAACAAGCAAGGGATAACAGAAGGTAGGACTTTATACATTGGGAACGGTGTCCCTGGCTGCTCAGAGCCAATTTGGATACCAAGAGGTATCAAGCGCAGTAAGCAAAATAACAAGCAAGGGATAACAGAAGGTAGGACTTTATACATTGGGAACGGTGTCCCTGGCTGCTCAGAGTTAACTTGGATACCAAGAGGTATCAAGCGCAGTAAGCAAACAATAACAAGCAAGGGATAACAGAAGGTAGGACTTTATACATTGGGAACGGTGTCCCTGGCTGCTCAGAGCCAATTTGGATACCAAGAGGTATCAAGCGCAGTAAGCAAACAATAACAAGCAAGGGATAACAGAAGGTAGGACTTTATACATTGGGAACGGTGCCCCTGGCTGCTCAGAGTCAATTTGGATACCAAGAGGTATCAAGCGCAGTAAGCAAACAATAACAAGCAAGGGATAACAGAAGGTAGGACTTTATACATTTTGAACGGTGTCCCTGGCTGCTCAGAGCCAATTTGAATACCAAGAGGTATCAAGCGCAAGTAGCAAACAATAACAAGCAAGGGATAACAGAAGGTAGAACTTTATACATTGGGAACGGTGTCCCTGGCTGCTCAAAGCCAACTTGGATACCAAGAGGTATCAAGCGCAGTAAGAAAATAATAACAAGCAAGGGATAACAGAAGGTAGGACTTTATACATTGGGAACGGTGTCCCTGGCTGCTCAGAGCCAATTTGGATACCAAGAGGTATCAAGCGCAGTAAGCAAACAATAACAAGCAAGGGATAACAGAAGGTAGGACTTTATACATTTTGAACGGTGTCCCTGGCTGCTCAGAGCCAATTTGAATACCAAGAGGTATCAAGCGCAGGTAGCAAACAATAACAAGCAAGGGATAACAGAAGGTAGGACTTTATACATTGGGAACGGTGTCCCTGGCTGCTCAGAGCCAACTTGGATACCAAGAGGTATCAAGCGCAGTAAGCAAACAATAACAAGCAAGGGATAACAGAAGGTAGGACTTTATACATTGGGAACGGTGTCCCTGGCTGCTCAGAGCCAATTTGGATACCAAGAGGTATCAAGCGCAGTAAGCGAACAATAACAAGCAAGGGATAACAGAAAGTAGGACTTTATACATTGGGAACGGTGTCCCTGGCTGCTCAGAGCCAATTTGGATACCAAGAGGTATCAAGCGCAGTAAGCAAAATAACAAGCAAGGGATAACAGAAAATAGGACTTTATACATTGGGAACGGTGTCCCTGGCTGCTCAGAGCCAACTTGAATACCAAGAGGTATCAAGCGCAGTAAGCAAACAATAACAAGCAAGGGATAACAGAAGGTAGGACTTCATACATTGGGAACGGTGTCCCTGGCTGCTCAGAGCCAACTTGAATACCAAGAGGTATCAAGCGCAGTAAGCAAACAATAACAAGCAAGGGATAACAGAAGGTAGGACTTTATACATTGGGAACGGTGTCCCTGGCTGCTCAGAGCCAATTTGGATACCAAGAGGTATCAAGCGCAGTAAGCAAACAATAACAAGCAAGGGATAACAGAAGGTAGGACTTTATACATTGGGAACGGTGCCCCTGGCTGCTCAGAGTCAATTTGGATACCAAGAGGTATCAAGCGCAGTAAGCAAAATAACAAGCAAGGGATAACAGAAAATAGGACTTTATACATTGGGAACGGTGTCCCTGGCTGCTCAGAGCCAACTTGGATACCAAGAGGTATCAAGCGCAGTAAGCAAACAATAACAAGCAAGGGATAACAGAAGGTAGGACTTTATACATTGGGAACTGTGTCCCTGGCTGCTCAGAACCAACTTGGATACCAAGAGGTATCAAGCGCAGTAAGCAAACAATAACAAGCAAGGGATAACAGAAGGTAGGACTTTATACATTGGGAACGGTGTCCCTGGCTGCTCAGAGCCAATTTGGATACCAAGCAGTAAGCAAACAATAACAAGCAAGGGATAACAGAAGGTAGGACTTTATACATTGGGAACGGTGTCCCTGGCTGCTTAGAGCCAATTTGGATACCAAGAGGTATCAAGCGCAGTAAGCAAACAATAACAAGCAAGGGATAACAGAAGGTAGGACTTTATACACTGGGAACGGTGTCCCTGGCTGCTCAGAGCTAATTTGGATACCAAGAGTTATCAAGCGCAGTAAGCAAACAATAACAAGCAAGGGATAACAGAAGGTAGGACTTTATACATTGGGAACGGTGTCCCTGGCTGCTCAGAGCCAATTTGGATACCAAGAGGTATCAAGCGCAGTAAGCAAAATAACAAGCAAGGGATAACAGAAGGTAGGACTTTATACATTGGGAACGGTGTCCCTGGCTGCTCAGAGCCAATTTGGATACCAAGAGGTATCAAGCGCAGTAAGCAAACAATAACAAGCAAGGGATAACAGAAAATAGGACTTTATACATTGGGAACGGTGTCCCTGGCTGCTCAGAGCCAACTTGGATACCAAGAGGTATCAAGCGCAGTAAGCAAACAATAACAAGCAAGGGATAACAGAAGGTAGGACTTTATACATTGGGAACGGTGTCCCTGGCTGCTCAGAGCCAACTTGGATACCAAGAGGTATCAAGCGCAGTAAGCAAACAATAACAAGCAAGGGATAACAGAAGGTAGGACTTTATACATTGGGAACGGTGTCCCTGGCTGCTCAGAGCCAATTTGGATACCAAGCAGTAAGCAAACAATAACAAGCAAGGGATAACAGAAGGTAGGACTTTATACATTGGGAACGGTGTCCCTGGCTGCTTAGAGCCAATTTGGATACCAAGAGGTATCAAGCGCAGTAAGCAAACAATAACAAGCAAGGGATAACAGAAGGTAGGACTTTATACACTGGGAACGGTGTCCCTGGCTGCTCAGAGCTAATTTGGATACCAAGAGTTATCAAGCGCAGTAAGCAAACAATAACAAGCAAGGGATAACAGAAGGTAGGACTTTATACATTGGGAACGGTGTCCCTGGCTGCTCAGAGCCAATTTGGATACCAAGAGGTATCAAGCGCAGTAAGCAAAATAACAAGCAAGGGATAACAGAAGGTAGGACTTTATACATTGGGAACGGTGTCCCTGGCTGCTCAGAGTTAACTTGGATACCAAGAGGTATCAAGCGCAGTAAGCAAACAATAACAAGCAAGGGATAACAGAAGGTAGGACTTTATACATTGGGAACGGTGTCCCTGGCTGCTCAGAGCCAATTTGGATACCAAGAGGTATCAAGCGCAGTAAGCAAACAATAACAAGCAAGGGATAACAGAAGGTAGGACTTTATACATTGGGAACGGTGCCCCTGGCTGCTCAGAGTCAATTTGGATACCAAGAGGTATCAAGCGCAGTAAGCAAACAATAACAAGCAAGGGATAACAGAAGGTAGGACTTTATACATTTTGAACGGTGTCCCTGGCTGCTCAGAGCCAATTTGAATACCAAGAGGTATCAAGCGCAAGTAGCAAACAATAACAAGCAAGGGATAACAGAAGGTAGAACTTTATACATTGGGAACGGTGTCCCTGGCTGCTCAAAGCCAACTTGGATACCAAGAGGTATCAAGCGCAGTAAGAAAATAATAACAAGCAAGGGATAACAGAAGGTAGGACTTTATACATTGGGAACGGTGTCCCTGGCTGCTCAGAGCCAATTTGGATACCAAGAGGTATCAAGCGCAGTAAGCAAACAATAACAAGCAAGGGATAACAGAAGGTAGGACTTTATACATTTTGAACGGTGTCCCTGGCTGCTCAGAGCCAATTTGAATACCAAGAGGTATCAAGCGCAGGTAGCAAACAATAACAAGCAAGGGATAACAGAAGGTAGGACTTTATACATTGGGAACGGTGTCCCTGGCTGCTCAGAGCCAACTTGGATACCAAGAGGTATCAAGCGCAGTAAGCAAACAATAACAAGCAAGAGATAACAGAAGGTAGGACTTTATACATTGGGAACGGTGTCCCTGGCTGCTCAGAGCCAATTTGGATACCAAGAGGTATCAAGCGCAGTAAGCGAACAATAACAAGCAAGGGATAACAGAAAGTAGGACTTTATACATTGGGAACGGTGTCCCTGGCTGCTCAGAGCCAATTTGGATACCAAGAGGTATCAAGCGCAGTAAGCAAAATAACAAGCAAGGGATAACAGAAAATAGGACTTTATACATTGGGAACGGTGTCCCTGGCTGCTCAGAGCCAACTTGAATACCAAGAGGTATCAAGCGCAGTAAGCAAACAATAACAAGCAAGGGATAACAGAAGGTAGGACTTTATACATTGGGAACGGTGTCCCTGGCTGCTCAGAGCCAATTTGGATACCAAGAGGTATCAAGCGCAGTAAGCAAACAATAACAAGCAAGGGATAACAGAAGGTAGGACTTCATACATTGGGAACGGTGCCCCTGGCTGCTCAGAGCCAACTTGGATACCAAGAGGTATCAAGCGCAGTAAGCAAACAATAACAAGCAAGGGATAACAGAAGGTAGGACTTTATACATTGGGAACGGTGTCCCTGGCTGCTCAGAGCCAACTTGGATACCAAGAGGTATCAAGCGCAGTAAGCAAACAATAACAAGCAAGGGATAACAGAAGGTAGGACTTTATACATTGGGAACGGTGTCCCTGGCTGCTCAGAGCCAATTTGGATACCAAGCAGTAAGCAAACAATAACAAGCAAGGGATAACAGAAGGTAGGACTTTATACATTGGGAACGGTGTCCCTGGCTGCTTAGAGCCAATTTGGATACCAAGAGGTATCAAGCGCAGTAAGCAAACAATAACAAGCAAGGGATAACAGAAGGTAGGACTTTATACACTGGGAACGGTGTCCCTGGCTGCTCAGAGCTAATTTGGATACCAAGAGTTATCAAGCGCAGTAAGCAAACAATAACAAGCAAGGGATAACAGAAGGTAGGACTTTATACATTGGGAACGGTGTCCCTGGCTGCTCAGAGCCAATTTGGATACCAAGAGGTATCAAGCGCAGTAAGCAAAATAACAAGCAAGGGATAACAGAAGGTAGGACTTTATACATTGGGAACGGTGTCCCTGGCTGCTCAGAGTTAACTTGGATACCAAGAGGTATCAAGCGCAGTAAGCAAACAATAACAAGCAAGGGATAACAGAAGGTAGGACTTTATACATTGGGAACGGTGTCCCTGGCTGCTCAGAGCCAATTTGGATACCAAGAGGTATCAAGCGCAGTAAGCAAACAATAACAAGCAAGGGATAACAGAAGGTAGGACTTTATACATTGGGAACGGTGCCCCTGGCTGCTCAGAGTCAATTTGGATACCAAGAGGTATCAAGCGCAGTAAGCAAACAATAACAAGCAAGGGATAACAGAAGGTAGGACTTTATACATTTTGAACGGTGTCCCTGGCTGCTCAGAGCCAATTTGGATACCAAGAGGTATCAAGCGCAGTAAGCAAACAATAACAAGCAAGGGATAACAGAAGGTAGGACTTCATACATTGGGAACGGTGCCCCTGGCTGCTCAGAGCCAACTTGGATACCAAGAGGTATCAAGCGCAGTAAGCAAACAATAACAAGCAAGGGATAACAGAAGGTAGGACTTTATACATTGGGAACGGTGTCCCTGGCTGCTCAGAGCCAACTTGGATACCAAGAGGTATCAAGCGCAGTAAGCAAACAATAACAAGCAAGGGATAACAGAAGGTAGGACTTTATACATTGGGAACGGTGTCCCTGGCTGCTCAGAGCCAATTTGGATACCAAGCAGTAAGCAAACAATAACAAGCAAGGGATAACAGAAGGTAGGACTTTATACATTGGGAACGGTGTCCCTGGCTGCTTAGAGCCAATTTGGATACCAAGAGGTATCAAGCGCAGTAAGCAAACAATAACAAGCAAGGGATAACAGAAGGTAGGACTTTATACACTGGGAACGGTGTCCCTGGCTGCTCAGAGCTAATTTGGATACCAAGAGTTATCAAGCGCAGTAAGCAAACAATAACAAGCAAGGGATAACAGAAGGTAGGACTTTATACATTGGGAACGGTGTCCCTGGCTGCTCAGAGCCAATTTGGATACCAAGAGGTATCAAGCGCAGTAAGCAAAATAACAAGCAAGGGATAACAGAAGGTAGGACTTTATACATTGGGAACGGTGTCCCTGGCTGCTCAGAGTTAACTTGGATACCAAGAGGTATCAAGCGCAGTAAGCAAACAATAACAAGCAAGGGATAACAGAAGGTAGGACTTTATACATTGGGAACGGTGTCCCTGGCTGCTCAGAGCCAATTTGGATACCAAGAGGTATCAAGCGCAGTAAGCAAACAATAACAAGCAAGGGATAACAGAAGGTAGGACTTTATACATTGGGAACGGTGCCCCTGGCTGCTCAGAGTCAATTTGGATACCAAGAGGTATCAAGCGCAGTAAGCAAACAATAACAAGCAAGGGATAACAGAAGGTAGGACTTTATACATTTTGAACGGTGTCCCTGGCTGCTCAGAGCCAATTTGAATACCAAGAGGTATCAAGCGCAAGTAGCAAACAATAACAAGCAAGGGATAACAGAAGGTAGAACTTTATACATTGGGAACGGTGTCCCTGGCTGCTCAAAGCCAACTTGGATACCAAGAGGTATCAAGCGCAGTAAGAAAATAATAACAAGCAAGGGATAACAGAAGGTAGGACTTTATACATTGGGAACGGTGTCCCTGGCTGCTCAGAGCCAATTTGGATACCAAGAGGTATCAAGCGCAGTAAGCAAACAATAACAAGCAAGGGATAACAAAAGGTAGGACTTTATACATTTTGAACGGTGTCCCTGGCTGCTCAGAGCCAATTTGAATACCAAGAGGTATCAAGCGCAGGTAGCAAACAATAACAAGCAAGGGATAACAGAAGGTAGGACTTTATACATTGGGAACGGTGTCCCTGGCTGCTCAGAGCCAACTTGGATACCAAGAGGTATCAAGCGCAGTAAGCAAACAATAACAAGCAAGGGATAACAGAAGGTAGGACTTTATACATTGGGAACGGTGTCCCTGGCTGCTCAGAGCCAATTTGGATACCAAGAGGTATCAAGCGCAGTAAGCGAACAATAACAAGCAAGGGATAACAGAAAGTAGGACTTTATACATTGGGAACGGTGTCCCTGGCTGCTCAGAGCCAATTTGGATACCAAGAGGTATCAAGCGCAGTAAGCAAAATAACAAGCAAGGGATAACAGAAAATAGGACTTTATACATTGGGAACGGTGTCCCTGGCTGCTCAGAGCCAACTTGAATACCAAGAGGTATCAAGCGCAGTAAGCAAACAATAACAAGCAAGGGATAACAGAAGGTAGGACTTTATACATTGGGAACGGTGTCCCTGGCTGCTCAGAGCCAATTTGGATACCAAGAGGTATCAAGCGCAGTAAGCAAACAATAACAAGCAAGGGATAACAGAAGGTAGGACTTCATACATTGGGAACGGTGCCCCTGGCTGCTCAGAGCCAACTTGGATACCAAGAGGTATCAAGCGCAGTAAGCAAACAATAACAAGCAAGGGATAACAGAAGGTAGGACTTTATACATTGGGAACGGTGTCCCTGGCTGCTCAGAGCCAACTTGGATACCAAGAGGTATCAAGCGCAGTAAGCAAACAATAACAAGCAAGGGATAACAGAAGGTAGGACTTTATACATTGGGAACGGTGTCCCTGGCTGCTCAGAGCCAATTTGGATACCAAGAGGTATCAAGCGCAGTAAGCAAACAATAACAAGCAAGGGATAACAGAAAGTAGGACTTTATACATTGGGAACGGTGTCCCTGGCTGCTCAGAGCCAATTTGGATACCAAGAGGTATCAAGCGCAGTAAGCAAAATAACAAGCAAGGGATAACAGAAAATAGGACTTTATACATTGGGAACGGTGTCCCTGGCTGCTCAGAGCCAATTTGGATACCAAGAGGTATCAAGCGCAGTAAGCAAACAATAACAAGCAAGGGATAACAGAAGGTAGGACTTTATACAATGGGAACGGTGTCCCTGGCTGCTCAGAGCCAATTTGGATACCAAGAGGTATCAAGCGCAGTAAGCAAACAATAACAAGCAAGGGATAACAGAAGGTAGGACTTTATACATTGGGAACGGTGTCCCTGGCTGCTCAGAGCCAACTTGGATACCAAGAGGTATCAAGCGCAGTAAGCAAACAATAACAAGCAAGGGATAACAGAAGGTAGGACTTTATACATTGGGAACGGTGTCCCTGGCTGCTCAGAGCCAATTTGGATACCAAGAGGTATCAAGCGCAGTAAGCAAACAACAACAAGCAAGGGATAACAGAAAGTAGGACTTTATACATTGGGAACGGTGTCCCTGGCTGCTCAGAGCCAATTTGGATACCAAGAGGTATCAAGCGCAGTAAGCAAACAATAACAAGCAAGGGATAACAGAAGGTAGGACTTTATACATTGGGAACGGTGTCCCTGGCTGCTCAGAGCCAATTTGGATACCAAGAGGTATCAAGCGCAGTAAGCAAACAATAACAAGCAAGGGATAACAGAAGGTAGGACTTTATACATTGGGAACGGTGTCCCTGGCTGCTCAGAGTTAACTTGGATACCAAGAGGTATCAAGCGCAGGTAGCAAACAATAACAAGCAAGGGATAACAGAAGGTAGGACTTTATACATTGGGAACGGTGTCCCTGGCTGCTCAAAGCCAACTTGGATACCAAGAGGTATCAAGCGCAGTAAGAAAATAATAACAAGCAAGGGATAACAGAAGGTAGGACTTTATACATTGGGAACGGTGTCCCTGGCTGCTCAGAGCCAATTTGGATACCAAGAGGTATCAAGCGCAGTAAGCAAACAATAACAAGCAAGGGATAACAGAAGGTAGGACTTTATACATTTTGAACGGTGTCCCTGGCTGCTCAGAGCCAATTTGAATACCAAGAGGTATCAAGCGCAGTAAGCAAAATAACAAGCAAGGGTTAACAGAAAATAGGACTTTATACATTGGGAACGGTGTCCCTGGCTGCTCAGAGCCAACTTGGATACCAAGAGGTATCAAGCGCAGTAAGCAAACAATAACAAGCAAGGGATAACAGAAGGTAGGACTTTATACATTGGGAACGGTGTCCCTGGCTGCTCAGAGCCAATTTGGATACCAAGAGGTATCAAGCGCAGTAAGCAAACAATAACAAGCAAGGGATAACAGAAGGTAGGACTTCATACATTGGGAACGGTGCCCCTGGCTGCTCAGAGCCAACTTGGATACCAAGAGGTATCAAGCGCAGTAAGCAAACAATAACAAGCAAGGGATAACAGAAGGTAGGACTTTATACATTGGGAACGGTGTCCCTGGCTGCTCAGAGCCAACTTGGATACCAAGAGGTATCAAGCGCAGTAAGCAAACAATAACAAGCAAGGGATAACAGAAGGTAGGACTTTATACATTGGGAACGGTGTCCCTGGCTGCTCAGAGCCAATTTGGATACCAAGAGGTATCAAGCGCAGTAAGCAAACAATAACAAGCAAGGGATAACAGAAGGTAGGACTTCATACATTGGGAACGGTGCCCCTGGCTGCTCAGAGCCAACTTGGATACCAAGAGGTATCAAGCGCAGTAAGCAAACAATAACAAGCAAGGGATAACAGAAGGTAGGACTTTATACATTGTGAACGGTGTCCCTGGCTGCTCAGAGCCAACTTAAATACCAAGAGGTATCAAGCGCAGTAAGCAAACAATAGCAAGCAAGGGATAACAGAAGGTAGGACTTTATACATTGGGAACGGTGTCCCTGGCTGCTCAGAGCCAACTTGGATACCAAGAGGTATCAAGCGCAGTAAGCAAACAATAACAAGCAAGGGATAACAGAAGGTAGGACTTTATACATTGAGAACGGTGTCCCTGGCTGCTCAGAGCCAATTTGGATACCAAGAGTTATCTAGCGCAGTAAGCAAACAATAACAAGCAAGGGATAACAGAAAGTAGGACTTTATACATTGGGAACGGTGTCCCTGGCTGCTCAGAGCCAATTTGGATACCAAGAGGTATCAAGCGCAGTAAGCAAACAATAACAAGCAAGGGATAACAGAAGGTAGGACTTTATACATTGGGAACGGTGTCCCTGGCTGCTCAGAGCCAATTTGGATACCAAGAGGTATCAAGCGCAGTAAGCAAACAATAACAAGCAAGGGATAACAGAAGGTAGGACTTTATACATTGGGAACGGTGTCCCTGGCTGCTCAGAGTTAACTTGGATACCAAGAGGTATCAAGCGCAGTAAGCAAACAATAACAAGCAAGGGATAACAGAAGGTAGGACTTTATACATTGGGAACGGTGTCCCTGGCTGCTCAGAGCCAATTTGGATACCAAGAGGTATCAAGCGCAGTAAGCAAACAATAACAAGCAAGGGATAACAGAAAGTAGGACTTTATACATTGGGAACGGTGTCCCTGGCTGCTCAGAGCCAATTTGGATACCAAGAGGTATCAAGCGCAGTAAGCAAAATAACAAGCAAGGGATAACAGAAAATAGGACTTTATACATTGGGAACGGTGTCCCTGGCTGCTCAGAGCCAACTTGAATACCAAGAGGTATCAAGCGCAGTAAGCAAACAATAACAAGCAAGGGATAACAGAAGGTAGGACTTTATACATTGGGAACGGTGTCCCTGGCTGCTCAGAGCCAATTTGGATATCAAGAGGTATCAAGCGCAGTAAGCAAACAATAGCAAGCAAGGGATAACAGAAGGTAGGACTTTATACATTGGGAACGGTGTCCCTGGCTGCTCAGAGCCAACTTGGATACCAAGAGGTATCAAGCGCAGTAAGCAAACAATAACAAGCAAGGGATAACAGAAGGTAGGACTTTATACATTGAGAACGGTGTCCCTGGCTGCTCAGAGCCAATTTGGATACCAAGAGTTATCTAGCGCAGTAAGCAAACAATAACAAGCAAGGGATAACAGAAAGTAGGACTTTATACATTGGGAACGGTGTCCCTGGCTGCTCAGAGCCAATTTGGATACCAAGAGGTATCAAGCGCAGTAAGCAAACAATAACAAGCAAGGGATAACAGAAGGTAGGACTTTATACATTGGGAACGGTGTCCCTGGCTGCTCAGAGCCAATTTGGATACCAAGAGGTATCAAGCGCAGTAAGCAAACAATAACAAGCAAGGGATAACAGAAGGTAGGACTTTATACATTGGGAACGGTGTCCCTGGCTGCTCAGAGTTAACTTGGATACCAAGAGGTATCAAGCGCAGTAAGCAAACAATAACAAGCAAGGGATAACAGAAGGTAGGACTTTATACATTGGGAACCGTGTCCCTGGCTGCTCAGAGCCAATTTGGATACCAAGAGGTATCAAGCGCAGTAAGCAAACAATAACAAGCAAGGGATAACAGAAAGTAGGACTTTATACATTGGGAACGGTGTCCCTGGCT
The DNA here is from genome assembly GCA_964056735.1 of Allodiplogaster pararmata. Classification (NCBI taxonomy): domain Eukaryota; kingdom Metazoa; phylum Nematoda; class Chromadorea; order Rhabditida; family Diplogasteridae; genus Allodiplogaster; species Allodiplogaster pararmata. The sequence continues at coordinate 41,208,667 of OZ057407.1, read as the reverse complement.
GCTCAGAGCCAATTTGGATACCAAGAGGTATCAAGCGCAGTAAGCAAAATAACAAGCAAGGGATAACAGAAAATAGGACTTTATACATTGGGAACGGTGTCCCTGGCTGCTCAGAGCCAACTTGAATACCAAGAGGTATCAAGCGCAGTAAGCAAACAATAACAAGCAAGGGATAACAGAAGGTAGGACTTTATACATTGGGAACGGTGTCCCTGGCTGCTCAGAGCCAATTTGGATATCAAGAGGTATCAAGCGCAGTAAGCAAACAATAACAAGCAAGGGATAACAGAAGGTAGGACTTCATACATTGGGAACGGTGCCCCTGGCTGCTCAGAGCCAACTTGGATACCAAGAGGTATCAAGCGCAGTAAGCAAACAATAACAAGCAAGGGATAACAGAAGGTAGGACTTTATACATTGGGAACGGTGTCCCTGGCTGCTCAGAGCCAATTTGGATACCAAGAGGTATCAAGCGCAGTAAGCAAACAATAACAAGCAAGGGATAACAGAAGGTAGGACTTTATACATTGGGAACGGTGTCCCTGGCTGCTCAGAGCCAATTTGGATACCAAGAGGTATCAAGCGCAGTAAGCAAACAATAACAAGCAAGGGATAACAGAAGGTAGGACTTTATACATTGGGAACGGTGTCCCTGGCTGCTCAGAGTTAACTTGGATACCAAGAGGTATCAAGCGCAGTAAGCAAACAATAACAAGCAAGGGATAACAGAAGGTAGGACTTTATACATTGGGAACGGTGTCCCTGGCTGCTCAGAGCCAATTTGGATACCAAGAGGTATCAAGCGCAGTAAGCAAAATAACAAGCAAGGGATAACAGAAAATAGGACTTTATACATTGGGAACGGTGTCCCTGGCTGCTCAGAGCCAACTTGAATACCAAGAGGTATCAAGCGCAGTAAGCAAACAATAACAAGCAAGGGATAACAGAAGGTAGGACTTTATACATTGGGAACGGTGTCCCTGGCTGCTCAGAGCCAATTTGGATATCAAGAGGTATCAAGCGCAGTAAGCAAACAATAACAAGCAAGGGATAACAGAAGGTAGGACTTCATACATTGGGAACGGTGCCCCTGGCTGCTCAGAGCCAACTTGGATACCAAGAGGTATCAAGCGCAGTAAGCAAACAATAACAAGCAAGGGATAACAGAAGGTAGGACTTTATACATTGGGAACGGTGTCCCTGGCTGCTCAGAGCCAACTTGGATACCAAGAGGTATCAAGCGCAGTAAGCAAACAATAACAAGCAAGGGATAACAGAAGGTAGGACTTTATACATTGGGAACGGTGTCCCTGGCTGCTCAGAGCCAATTTGGATACCAAGAGGTATCAAGCGCAGTAAGCAAACAATAACAAGCAAGGGATAACAGAAAGTAGGACTTTATACATTGGGAACGGTGTCCCTGGCTGCTCAGAGCCAATTTGGATACCAAGAGGTATCAAGCGCAGTAAGCAAAATAACAAGCAAGGGATAACAGAAAATAGGACTTTTTACATTGGGAACGGTGTCCCTGGCTGCTCAGAGCCAATTTGGATACCAAGAGGTATCAAGCGCAGTAAGCAAACAATAACAAGCAAGGGATAACAGAAGGTAGGACTTTATACATTGGGAACGGTGTCCCTGGCTGCTCAGAGCCAATTTGGATACCAAGAGGTATCAAGCGCAGTAAGCAAACAATAACAAGCAAGGGATAACAGAAGGTAGGACTTTATACATTGGGAACGGTGTCCCTGGCTGCTCAGAGCCAACTTGGATACCAAGAGGTATCAAGCGCAGTAAGCAAACAATAACAAGCAAGGGATAACAGAAGGTAGGACTTTATACATTGGGAACGGTGTCCCTGGCTGCTCAGAGCCAATTTGGATACCAAGAGGTATCAAGCGCAGTAAGCAAACAATAACAAGCAAGGGATAACAGAAAGTAGGACTTTATACATTGGGAACGGTGTCCCTGGCTGCTCAGAGCCAATTTGGATACCAACAGGTATCAAGCGCAGTAAGCAAAATAACAAGCAAGGGATAACAGAAAATAGGACTTTATACATTGGGAACGGTGTCCCTGGCTGCTCAGAGCCAACTTGGATACCAAGAGGTATCAAGCGCAGTAAGCAAACAATAACAAGCAAGGGATAACAGAAGGTAGGACTTTATACATTGGGAACGGTGTCCCTGGCTGCTCAGAGCCAATTTGGATACCAAGAGGTATCAAGCGCAGTAAGCAAAATAACAAGCAAGGGATAACAGAAAATAGGACTTTATACATTGGGAACGGTGTCCCTGGCTGCTCAGAGCCAACTTGGATACCAAGAGGTATCAAGCGCAGTAAACAAACAATAACAAGCAAGGGATAACAGAAGGTAGGACTTTATACATTGGGAACGGTGTCCCTGGCTGCTCAGAGCCAATTTGGATACCAAGAGGTCTCAAGCGCAGTAAGCAAACAATAACAAGCAAAGGATAACAGAAAGTAGGACTTTATACATTGGGAACGGTGTCCCTGGCTGCTCAGAGCCAATTTGGATACCAAGAGGTATCAAGCGCAGTAAGCAAAATAACAAGCAAGGGATAACAGAAAATAGGACTTTATACATTGGGAACGGTGACCCTGGCTGCTCAGAGCCAACTTGGATACCAAGAGGTATCAAGCGCAGTAAGCAAACAATAACAAGCAAGGGATAACAGAAGGTAGGACTTTATACATTGGGAACGGTGTCCCTGGCTGCTCAGAGCCAATTTGGATACCAAGAGGTATCAAGCGCAGTAAGCAAAATAACAAGCAAGGGATAACAGAAAATAGGACTTTATACATTGGGAACGGTGTCCCTGGCTGCTCAGAGCCAACTTGGATACCAAGAGGTATCAAGCGCAGTAAGCAAACAATAACAAGCAAGGGATAACAGAAGGTAGGACTTTATACATTGGGAACGGTGTCCCTGGCTGCTCAGAGCCAATTTTGATACCAAGAGGTATCAAGCGCAGTAAGCAAACAATAACAAGCAAGGGATAACAGAAGGTAGGACTTTATACATTGGGAACGGTGTCCCTGGCTGCTCAGAGCCAATTTTGATACCAAGAGGTATCAAGCGCAGTAAGCAAACAATAACAAGCAAGGGATAACAGAAGGTAGGACTTTATACATTGGGAACGGTGTCCCTGGCTGCTCAGAGCCAATTTGGATACCAAGAGGTATCAAGCGCAGTAAGCAAACAATAACAAGCAAGGGATAACAGAAGGTAGGACTTTATACATTGGGAACGGTGTCCCTGGCTGCTCAGAGCCAATTTGGATACCAAGAGGTATCAAGCGCAGTAAGCAAACAATAACAAGCAAGGGATAACAGAAGGTAGGACTTTATACATTGGGAACGGTGTCCCTGGCTGCTCAGAGCCAACTTGGATACCAAGAGGTATCAAGCGCAGTAAGCAAACAATAACAAGCAAGGGATAACAGAAGGTAGGACTTTATACATTGGGAACGGTGTCCCTGGCTGCTCAGAGCCAACTTGGATACCAAGAGGTGTCAAGCGCAGTAAGCAAACAATAACAAGCAAGGGATAACAGAAGGTAGGACTTTATACATTGGGAACGGTGTCCCTGGCTGCTCAGAGCCAATTTGGATACCAAGAGGTATCAAGCGCAGTAAGCAAAATAACAAGCAAGGGATAACAGAAAATAGGACTTTATACATTGGGAACGGTGTCCCTGGCTGCTCAGAGCCAACTTGGATACCAAGAGGTATCAAGCGCAGTAAGCAAACAATAACAAGCAAAGGATAACAGAAAGTAGGACTTTATACATTGGGAACGGTGTCCCTGGCTGCTCAGAGCCAATTTGGATACCAAGAGGTATCAAGCGCAGTAAGCAAAATAACAAGCAAGGGATAACAGAAAATAGGACTTTATACATTGGGAACGGTGACCCTGGCTGCTCAGAGCCAACTTGGATACCAAGAGGTATCAAGCGCTGTAAGCAAACAATAACAAGCAAGGGATAACAGAAGGTAGGACTTTATACATTGGGAACGGTGTCCCTGGCTGCTCAGAGCCAATTTGGATACCAAGAGGTATCAAGCGCAGTAAGCAAAATAACAAGCAAGGGATAACAGAAAATAGGACTTTATACATTGGGAACGGTGTCCCTGGCTGCTCAGAGCCAACTTGGATACCAAGAGGTATCAAGCGCAGTAAGCAAACAATAACAAGCAAGGGATAACAGAAGGTAGGACTTTATACATTGGGAACGGTGTCCCTGGCTGCTCAGAGCCAATTTTGATACCAAGAGGTATCAAGCGCAGTAAGCAAACAATAACAAGCAAGGGATAACAGAAGGTAGGACTTTATACATTGGGAACGGTGTCCCTGGCTGCTCAGAGCCAATTTTGATACCAAGAGGTATCAAGCGCAGTAAGCAAACAATAACAAGCAAGGGATAACAGAAGGTAGGACTTTATACATTGGGAACGGTGTCCCTGGCTGCTCAGAGCCAATTTGGATACCAAGAGGTATCAAGCGCAGTAAGCAAACAATAACAAGCAAGGGATAACAGAAGGTAGGACTTTATACATTGGGAACGGTGTCCCTGGCTGCTCAGAGCCAATTTGGATACCAAGAGGTATCAAGCGCAGTAAGCAAACAATAACAAGCAAGGGATAACAGAAGGTAGGACTTTATACATTGGGAACGGTGTCCCTGGCTGCTCAGAGCCAACTTGGATACCAAGAGGTATCAAGCGCAGTAAGCAAACAATAACAAGCAAGGGATAACAGAAGGTAGGACTTTATACATTGGGAACGGTGTCCCTGGCTGCTCAGAGCCAACTTGGATACCAAGAGGTATCAAGCGCAGTAAGCAAACAATAACAAGCAAGGGATAACAGAAGGTAGGACTTTATACATTGGGAACGGTGTCCCTGGCTGCTCAGAGCCAATTTGGATACCAAGAGGTATCAAGCGCAGTAAGCAAAATAACAAGCAAGGGATAACAGAAAATAGGACTTTATACATTGGGAACGGTGTCCCTGGCTGCTCAGAGCCAACTTGGATACCAAGAGGTATCAAGCGCAGTAAGCAAACAATAACAAGCAAGGGATAACAGAAGGTAGGACTTTATACATTGGGAACGGTGTCCCTGGCTGCTCAGAGCCAATTTGGATACCAAGAGGTATCAAGCGCAGTGAGCAAACAATAACAAGCAAGGGATAACAGAAGGTAGGACTTTATACATTGGGAACGGTGTCCCTGGCTGCTCAGAGCCAATTTGGATACCAAGAGGTATCAAGCGCAGTAAGCAAACAATAACAAGCAAGGGATAACAGAAGGTAGGACTTTATACATTGGGAACGGTGTCCCTGGCTGCTCAGAGCCAACTTGGATACCAAGAGGTATCAAGCGCAGTAAGCAAACAATAACAAGCAAGGGATAACAGAAGGTAGGACTTTATACATTGGGAACGGTGTCCCTGGCTGCTCAGAGCCAATTTGGATACCAAGAGGTATCAAGCGCAGTAAGCAAACAATAACAAGCAAGGGATAACAGAAGGTAGGACTTTATACATTGGGAACGGTGTCCCTGGCTGCTCAGAGCCAATTTGGATAACAAGAGGTATCAAGCGCAGTAAGCAAAATAACAAGCAAGGGATAACAGAAAATAGGACTTTATACATTGGGAACGGTGTCCCTGGCTGCTCAGAGCCAATTTGGATACCAAGAGGTATCAAGCGCAGTAAGCAAACAATAACAAGCAAGGGATAACAGAAGGTAGGACTTTATACATTGGGAACGGTGTCCCTGGCTGCTCAGAGCCAATTTGGATACCAAGAGGTATCAAGCGCAGTAAGCAAACAATAACAAGCAAGGGATAACAGAAGGTAGGACTTTATACATTGGGAACGGTGTCCCTGGCTGCTCAGAGCCAACTTGGATACCAAGAGGTATCAAGCGCAGTAAGCAAACAATAACAAGCAAGGGATAACAGAAGGTAGGACTTTATACATTGGGAACGGTGTCCCTGGCTGCTCAGAGCCAATTTTGATACCAAGAGGTATCAAGCGCAGTAAGCAAACAATAACAAGCAAGGGATAACAGAAGGTAGGACTTTATACATTGGGAACGGTGTCCCTGGCTGCTCAGAGCCAATTTTGATACCAAGAGGTATCAAGCGCAGTAAGCAAACAATAACAAGCAAGGGATAACAGAAGGTAGGACTTTATACATTGGGAACGGTGTCCCTGGCTGCTCAGAGCCAATTTGGATACCAAGAGGTATCAAGCGCAGTAAGCAAACAATAACAAGCAAGGGATAACAGAAGGTAGGACTTTATACATTGGGAACGGTGTCCCTGGCTGCTCAGAGCCAATTTGGATACCAAGAGGTATCAAGCGCAGTAAGCAAACAATAACAAGCAAGGGATAACAGAAGGTAGGACTTTATACATTGGGAACGGTGTCCCTGGCTGCTCAGAGCCAACTTGGATACCAAGAGGTATCAAGCGCAGTAAGCTAACAATAACAAGCAAGGGATTACAGAAGGTAGGACTTTATACATTGGGAACGGTGTCCCTGGCTGCTCAGAGCCAATTTGGATACCAAGAGGTATCAAGCGCAGTAAGCAAACAATAACAAGCAAGGGATAACAGAAGGTAGGACTTTATACATTGGGAACGGTGTCCCTGGCTGCTCAGAGCCAATTTGGATACCAAGAGGTATCAAGCGCAGTAAGCTAACAATAACAAGCAAGGGATAACAGAAGGTAGGACTTTATACATTGGGAACGGTGTCCCTGGCTGTTCAGAGCCAATTTGGATACCAAGAGGTATCAAGCGCAGTAAGCTAACAATAACAAGCAAGGGATAACAGAAAATAGGACTTTATACATTGGGAACGGTGTCCCTGGCTGCTCAGAGCCAACTTGGATACCAAGAGGTATCAAGCGCAGTAAGCAAACAATAACAAGCAAGGGATAACAGAAGGTAGGACTTTATACATTGGGAACGGTGTCCCTGGCTGCTCAGAGCCAATTTGGATACCAAGAGGTATCAAGCGCAGTAAGCAAAATAACAAGCAAGGGATAACAGAAAATAGGACTTTATACATTGGGAACGGTGTCCCTGGCTGCTCAGAGCCAACTTGGATACCAAGAGGTATCAAGCGCAGTAAGCAAACAATAACAAGCAAGGGATAACAGAAGGTAGGACTTTATACATTGGGAACGGTGTCCCTGGCTGCTCAGAGCCAATTTGGATACCAAGAGGTATCAAGCGCAGTAAGCAAACAATAACAAGCAAGGGATAACAGAAGGTAGGACTTTATACATTGGGAACGGTGTCCCTGGCTGCTCAGAGCCAATTTGGATACCAAGAGGTATCAAGCGCAGTAAGCAAACAATAACAAGCAAGGGATAACAGAAGGTAGGACTTTATACATTGGGAACGGTGTCCCTGGCTGCTCAGAGCCAACTTGGATACCAAGAGGTATCAAGCGCAGTAAGCAAACAATAACAAGCAAGGGATAACAGAAGGTAGGACTTTATACATTGGGAACGGTGTCCCTGGCTGCTCAGAGCCAATTTGGATACCAAGAGGTATCAAGCGCAGTAAGCAAACAATAACAAGCAAAGGATAACAGAAAGTAGGACTTTATACATTGGGAACGGTGTCCCTGGCTGCTCAGAGCCAATTTGGATACCAAGAGGTATCAAGCGCAGTAAGCAAAATAACAAGCAAGGGATAACAGAAAATAGGACTTTATACATTGGGAACGGTGTCCCTGGCTGCTCAGAGCCAACTTGGATACCAAGAGGTATCAAGCGCAGTAAGCAAACAATAACAAGCAAGGGATAACAGAAGGTAGGACTTTATACATTGGGAACGGTGTCCCTGGCTGCTCAGAGCCAATTTGGATACCAAGAGGTATCAAGCGCAGTAAGCAAAATAACAAGCAAGGGATAACAGAAAATAGGACTTTATACATTGGGAACGGTGTCCCTGGCTGCTCAGAGCCAACTTGGATACCAAGAGGTATCAAGCGCAGTAAGCAAACAATAACAAGCAAGGGATAACAGAAGGTAGGACTTTATACATTGGGAACGGTGTCCCTGGCTGCTCAGAGCCAATTTTGATACCAAGAGGTATCAAGCGCAGTAAGCAAACAATAACAAGCAAGGGATAACAGAAGGTAGGACTTTATACATTGGGAACGGTGTCCCTGGCTGCTCAGAGCCAATTTTGATACCAAGAGGTATCAAGCGCAGTAAGCAAACAATAACAAGCAAGGGATAACAGAAGGTAGGACTTTATACATTGGGAACGGTGTCCCTGGCTGCTCAGAGCCAATTTGGATACCAAGAGGTATCAAGCGCAGTAAGCAAACAATAACAAGCAAGGGATAACAGAAGGTAGGACTTTATACATTGGGAACGGTGTCCCTGGCTGCTCAGAGCCAACTTGGATACCAAGAGGTATCAAGCGCAGTAAGCAAACAATAACTAGCAAGGGATAACAGAAGGTAGGACTTTATACATTGGGAACGGTGTCCCTGGCTGCTCAGAGCCAATTTGGATACCAAGAGGTATCAAGCGCAGTAAGCTAACAATAACAAGCAAGGGATTACAGAAGGTAGGACTTTATACATTGGGAACGGTGTCCCTGGCTGCTCAGAGCCAATTTGGATACCAAGAGGTATCAAGCGCAGTAAGCAAACAATAACAAGCAAGGGATAACAGAAGGTAGGACTTTATACATTGGGAACGGTGTCCCTGGCTGCTCAGAGCCAATTTGGATACCAAGAGGTATCAAGCGCAGTAAGCTAACAATAACAAGCAAGGGATAACAGAAGGTAGGACTTTATACATTGGGAACGGTGTCCCTGGCTGTTCAGAGCCAATTTGGATACCAAGAGGTATCAAGCGCAGTAAGCTAACAATAACAAGCAAGGGATAACAGAAGGTAGGACTTTATACATTGGGAACGGTGTCCCTGGCTGCTCAGAGCCAATTTGGATACCAAGAGGTATCAAGCGCAGTAAGCAAACAATAACAAGCAAGGGATAACAGAAAGTAGGACTTTATACATTGGGAACGGTGTCCCTGGCTGCTCAGAGCCAATTTGGATACCAAGAGGTATCAAGCGCAGTAAGCAAAATAACAAGCAAGGGATAACAGAAAATAGGACTTTATACATTGGGAACGGTGTCCCTGGCTGCTCAGAGCCAACTTGGATACCAAGAGGTATCAAGCGCAGTAAGCAAACATTAACAAGCAAGGGATAACAGAAGGTAGGACTTTATACATTGGGAACGGTGTCCCTGGCTGCTCAGAGCCAATTTGGATACCAAGAGGTATCAAGCGCAGTAAGCAAAATAACAAGCAAGGGATAACAGAAAATAGGACTTTATACATTGGGAACAGTGTCCCTGGCTGCTCAGAGCCAACTTGGATACCAAGAGGTATCAAGCGCAGTAAGCAAACAATAACAAGCAAGGGATAACAGAAGGTAGGACTTTATACATTGGGAACGGTGTCCCTGGCTGCTCAGAGCCAACTTGGATACCAAGAGGTATCAAGCGCAGTAAGCAAACAATAACAAGCAAGGGATAACAGAAGGTAGGACTTTATACATTGGGAACGGTGTCCCTGGCTGCTCAGAGCCAATTTGGATACCAAGAGGTATCAAGCGCAGTAAGCAAAATAACAAGCAAGGGATAACAGAAAATAGGACTTTATACATTGGGAACGGTGTCCCTGGCTGCTCAGAGCAAACTTGGATACCAAGAGGTATCAAGCGCAGTAAGCAAACAATAACAAGCAAGGGATAACAGAAGGTAGGACTTTATACATTGGGAACGGTGTCCCTGGCTGCTCAGAGCCAATTTTGATACCAAGAGGTATCAAGCGCAGTAAGCAAACAATAACAAGCAAGGGATAACAGAAGGTAGGACTTTATACATTGGGAACGGTGTCCCTGGCTGCTCAGAGCCAATTTTGATACCAAGAGGTATCAAGCGCAGTAAGCAAACAATAACAAGCAAGGGATAACAGAAGGTAGGACTTTATACATTGGGAACGGTGTCCCTGGCTGCTCAGAGCCAATTTGGATACCAAGAGGTATCAAGCGCAGTAAGCAAACAATAACAAGCAAGGGATAACAGAAGGTAGGACTTTATACATTGGGAACGGTGTCCCTGGCTGCTCAGAGCCAACTTGGATACCAAGAGGTATCAAGCGCAGTAAGCAAACAATAACTAGCAAGGGATAACAGAAGGTAGGACTTTATACATTGGGAACGGTGTCCCTGGCTGCTCAGAGCCAATTTGGATACCAAGAGGTATCAAGCGCAGTAAGCTAACAATAACAAGCAAGGGATTACAGAAGGTAGGACTTTATACATTGGGAACGGTGTCCCTGGCTGCTCAGAGCCAATTTGGATACCAAGAGGTATCAAGCGCAGTAAGCAAACAATAACAAGCAAGGGATAACAGAAGGTAGGACTTTATACATTGGGAACGGTGTCCCTGGCTGCTCAGAGCCAATTTGGATACCAAGAGGTATCAAGCGCAGTAAGCTAACAATAACAAGCAAGGGATAACAGAAGGTAGGACTTTATACATTGGGAACGGTGTCCCTGGCTGTTCAGAGCCAATTTGGATACCAAGAGGTATCAAGCGCAGTAAGCTAACAATAACAAGCAAGGGATAACAGAAGGTAGGACTTTATACATTGGGAACGGTGTCCCTGGCTGCTCAGAGCCAATTTGGATACCAAGAGGTATCAAGCGCAGTAAGCAAACAATAACAAGCAAGGGATAACAGAAAGTAGGACTTTATACATTGGGAACGGTGTCCCTGGCTGCTCAGAGCCAATTTGGATACCAAGAGGTATCAAGCGCAGTAAGCAAAATAACAAGCAAGGGATAACAGAAAATAGGACTTTATACATTGGGAACGGTGTCCCTGGCTGCTCAGAGCCAACTTGGATACCAAGAGGTATCAAGCGCAGTAAGCAAACATTAACAAGCAAGGGATAACAGAAGGTAGGACTTTATACATTGGGAACGGTGTCCCTGGCTGCTCAGAGCCAATTTGGATACCAAGAGGTATCAAGCGCAGTAAGCAAAATAACAAGCAAGGGATAACAGAAAATAGGACTTTATACATTGGGAACAGTGTCCCTGGCTGCTCAGAGCCAACTTGGATACCAAGAGGTATCAAGCGCAGTAAGCAAACAATAACAAGCAAGGGATAACAGAAGGTAGGACTTTATACATTGGGAACGGTGTCCCTGGCTGCTCAGAGCCAATTTTGATACCAAGAGGTATCAAGCGCAGTAAGCAAACAATAACAAGCAAGGGATAACAGAAGGTAGGACTTTATACATTGGGAACGGTGTCCCTGGCTGCTCAGAGCCAATTTTGATACCAAGAGGTATCAAGCGCAGTAAGCAAACAATAACAAGCAAGGGATAACAGAAGGTAGGACTTTATACATTGGGAACGGTGTCCCTGGCTGCTCAGAGCCAATTTGGATACCAAGAGGTATCAAGCGCAGTAAGCAAACAATAACAAGCAAGGGATAACAGAAGGTAGGACTTTATACATTGGGAACGGTGTCCCTGGCTGCTCAGAGCCAATTTGGATACCAAGAGGTATCAAGCGCAGTAAGCAAACAATAACAAGCAAGGGATAACAGAAGGTAGGACTTTATACATTGGGAACGGTGTCCCTGGCTGCTCAGAGCCAACTTGGATACCAAGAGGTATCAAGCGCAGTAAGCTAACAATAACAAGCAAGGGATAACAGAAGGTAGGACTTTATACATTGGGAACGGTGTCCCTGGCTGCTCAGAGCCAATTCGGGTACCAAGAGGTATCAAGCGCAGTGAGCAAACAATAACAAGCAAGGGATAACAGAAGGTAGGACTTTATACATTGGGAACGGTGTCCCTGGCTGCTCAGAGCCAATTTGGATACCAAGAGGTATCAAGCTCAGTAAGAAAACAATAACAAGCAAGGGATAACAGAAGGTAGGACTTTATACATTGGGAACGGTGTCCCTGGCTGCTCAGAGCCAATTTGGATATCAAGAGGTATCAAGCTCAGTAAGAAAACAATAACAAGCAAGGGATAACAGAAGGTAGGACTTTATACATTGGGAACGGTGTCCCTGGCTGCTCAGAGCCAATTTGGATACCAAGAGGTATCAAGCGCAGTAAGCAAACAATAACAATCAAGGGATAACAGAAGGTAGGACGATAACAGACGGATCCAACGCGCCCAGAATGCCGGTCTCCGCGTAGTCACGGGCAATCTTCAGATGGCAGACACCGATCACTTACACAGAGAGTCCAAGGTCATGCGCACGAAGTCACACCTTCACATGCTCTCCGCTCAATACCTCGCCAGGACAATGGATCCAGCTCACAACCATCACGGCCTCTTGGAAAGTCATGCTCCACCACGCACCATGAAAAATGACCTTATCATGAGTTGCAAGCACACGGTCGAGTCCGCAGCCTCCACAGCAACAGACCCTCTCAACGGGAAACTCGTCGCAAACGCCATACACACAATGATGGTCTCCAGCGAACTTCAATCAATGAAAGGCGTCGTCATTCTCAGAGTTAGACCCCCGCCCGACATCAACGTGGAAGAATATGACCTTCCCCGCAGCACAAGATGTACACTCTCCCAGCTTCGATCCGGATTCAGCAGATTCACAAACTCGTATCTACACCGTATCGATGAGTCCATCCCAGACGTCTGCCCAACATACTCATCCACACCTCATGACGTCGCACACCTTTCCGATTGCATTGGCGACCCCACGACACTCTCACTCACCGACTTATGGGAGAAACCACGAGAAGTGGCAAACTTCTTGAAGATGTCTATTTATAAAAAAATTGACGATTTATACACAACGAAAGACGAAGCGAAAAAAATAATAAATAAAAAATATCACGTGGGCCTCGCTCTTCGATGACGACTACAACCGGCAACAACAACAACAACAACAGAAGGTAGGACTTTTTACATTGAGAACGGTGTCCCTGGCTGCTCAGAGCCAATTTGGATACCAAGAGGTATCAAGCGCAGTAAGCAAACAATAACAAGCAAGGGATAACAGAAGGTAGGACTTTATACATTGGGAACGGTGTCCCTGGCTGCTTAGAGCCAATTTGGATACCAAGAGGTATCAAGCGTAGTAAGCAAACAATAACAAGCAAGGGATAACAGAACGTATAATTTTAAACAGCATTGGGCACGGTGCCTGCCTCTGGATATTGAGAGCCGATTTGGTTACCAAGAGATGAATAGCATTATTAACGAAGGAAAACAAGCAAATGTTAACAAGAGAGAAGGTAATTTTTTTAATTTTAAATTTCGAAGCGGTTTTGGATAATAAAAAGTATCTACCATTATGTTATAAATTCAATCGAACGGCAAATTTTAATTCTTCACGCTGGTAAGTAACCTGCATAACAAGAGAAAAACTAGCAAGGGCTCGGAAAAGATGAACACCACAAGACAGAGTGGACCGTCGAACTAACCGAGACACATCTCCTTAGACTGTTCTCGAAGGAGACGCATGTAGGATGGCTGTAGTTTTTATAGGGCAATCAGACTAGTCTAGCTAATAGGCATCAGACTAACCTATGGACTACTCTTATCGGGGCCATCGAAGAAAGATGAGGAACTCAAGAGAGATTACAGACAATCAGAGAGGTTTGCGCCTGACAACGTATTATATAATGGCGTTAATGGAAAGATGTATTGCTCCCACAATATGATGAACGTCTCAAACAAAACTGCTGATGCTCTATATCATACCATTAAAAGATTTACTTACAAATCATTAGCTCTGTTTACTACCAATGTTCCCTTTTGTTCTGCTCTCTCCTCCTTACTCTTCCACTTTTTATCTTTGCCTCACTGTCTTTTTTATTTATTTTTTTGTCTTTCTTTTCTGTTTTTGTCATTTCTCTGCTGTTTCTCTTTTTTCTCTAGGTCTCTTCCTGTATTTTCTGTCTCGCGTTCTTTCTCGCTTTTCATCTCTCTGTTCTTTCTCTCTTTCTTTCTGTTTTTTCTCTCTCTATCACTGTTTATCTTTTTTACCCTTGTCTCTCTTCTTCTTCTTCTTCTTCTTCTTCCTAGCGTTTATCCCGCCGCCGGGCAGGGTCCGCTTTGTAGACTGCACCACGCCATTTCACCCGATCAGCTGCGTCTTCAGTCTTCAGCCCGGTCGTGTTCATGTCTACTTCGATGCAGTCTCGCCACCTAGTTTTGGGTCTGCCTCTGGGTCTTTTGCCCTCTACTTCGAGGTTCCAGGACGATTGAGAAACGGAATGGGGATTTGATCTTATCACGTGCCCGTACCATCTCAGCCTTGACTCTCGAGGCTTTTCAGATATAGGGGCGATGCCCAGACGATCTCGGATGGTTTCATTTCGCACCATGTCTAGACGAGTGAGTCCGAGGCTCCATCTCAGCATTTTCATCTCCATAACATGCAGCATCTGTATAGTCTTTGCTGTGCATGGAGAACATTCGAGGCCGTACAACGCTACTGGTCTGACAACTGATCGGTAAATTTTACTTTTCAGTCTGTCAGGCATTCGCTTGTCGCATAGTACACCGGTTGATTCTCTCCATTTGAGCCAGGCAGCATTGACTCTCGCAGCAACTGTAGCCTTGGGGTCTAGGTCTGCGGTGATGTAGAATCCGAGGTACTTGAAGCCATCCACTTTCCGGAGTTCGGTGTTCTTGACTTTGATGGTATTCGAGGTATTCGAAGTACTTTTTCCCATTTCCAAGTACTCAGTCTTTTGGAGGTTTAGTCGTAGACCATAGTCACTGAAGCGTTCGTTCCACTCTCCTAGCTGTTTCTCCAAGTCCTCTGTTGTGTTGGAACATAACACAACGTCGTCAGCATACAGTAGAGTTTTCGGAGGGCTTGTTTGTAGATCTCTGGTGATCGTGTCCATTATCAGTATAAAGAGCAGGGGGGAAAGGGCGGAACCTTGATGAACTCCTACAGCAACCTTGAATGACTCCGAAGTACCCGCTGGACTTCTCACGGTACTTCTAGAGTCAGTATACATCATTTGAATCCATCTTATGTACTCTTCTGGGACTAGGTGGTCTCGAAGAGAGAACCATATCAGCTCATGAGGCACACGGTCGAAAGCTTTCTCCAAGTCAAGGAAAGCGCAATGGACTGACTTCGCCTTTTCCCTGTGTTTCTCTAGATAAAGACGAATGGCGAAAATAGCATCTGTTGTTCCACTTCCTTTGACGAAGCCACACTGATTGACGGTTGTGCTTACAATTTTGCGGAGCCGTGCTTCGATGATCTTTTCCAAGATCATTGTGGTATGAGGAATGATTCTTATCGGCCGGTAGTTGGAGCATATTGTGACATCTCCTTTTCCTTTGTAGATGGGTATTGTAGATGATCTACTCCAGTCTTCGGGATACTCCAGGCGAGCAGTGGCTTTTTGAAAGAGGGTCGTAAGATGGAAAAGTCCACAATCACCTGCGAGTCTCCATGCAGAGGCGGCAAGATCATCTGGCCCACATGCCTTTCCGTGCTTCATTTTCTGAAGGGCTTCTCTTACTTCAATCTCTGAGATGGTGGGAACTGGTCCTTCTACTGGTAGGGACAGCGGGACGGGAGGGTGGTCGAACTCGATGTTCGAGATTTCCTCGAAGTGTTCTCTCCATCGCTGACAAATTTCGACATTGGATCGGAGTAGTATGCCGTCCCGGTTCTTGATTGTCCGCACGTGAGAAAGGTCTTTTGCTGCTGTGGCTCGTGCTTTGCAAATCCGGAAAATTTCCTTCTCTCCTTGAGGCGTGTCGAGCTTACTGTAGATTTCTTGGATGGCTGAGGAGCGTGCCTTCGCTACGGCTCTCTTAGCTTCTCTCTTCATACATAGGTACAGAGCTCGGTCAGCTTCGGTTCCGGATCGTTTCCATTGCTTGAGAGCCACTTTCTTCTCCTTGACAGCAGTTTGAACGTCTTCGTTCCACCACCATGTCTCCTTGTCTACAATGCGTTTGCGACCTGGTTTTGTTAAGCCCAGAGTGACTTCTCCTACCGCCTTCATCTTGTCTCGAACGAACCTCCAGTGCTCCTCAATGGAGTCAGGGAACGTTTTTTGGAGAGTGTCCGGGGATAGGGCGAGAAGAAGCTGATGCATGAAGCGAACCTTGTTGTCACGTACCTTCCACCATTTTATCCGAGAAACTTCGTTCAGAGGCTTTACGTTGCATTGCTTCTGGGAAAATCGGAGATCGATTATAACTGGATGGTGCTGCGAGGAGACGTTATCGCTCGGAATCACCTTGCAATCAGTGATGAGTCTCAGATTGGTTCTTTGCGTCATCCAGAAGTCGATTTGGGTTTTCCTTCCACCACTGCAATACGTGGTGAGGTGAGACTCTCGTTTGCAGAAGAAGGTATTGCAGATGGAAAGATCGTGCTCTTCGGCAAAACTCAAGATTCGCTCTCCTTCTGCATTCGGCAAACCATAGCCGTTGCCTCCATGAGCTCTCTTATGGGCTTCGCATCTTCTTCCTACGTGCCCGTTCAAGTCTCCTCCGATCATGAGAGTTTCTTCCGGAGAGCATTTTCTGATGACGTCATCGAAGTCTTCCCAAAACCCGTCTTTCTCGGAGTCGCTGCATCCTGCCTGCGGTGCGTAAGCACTGACTATTTTGAAGAGTTTGCCATTGCATTCCAAGGAGATGGACATCAAACGATCTGAGATTCGACAAACTTCCGTGACGGATGTGGCAAGGTAGGAGGCAGCGATAATTCCGACGCCATTGCGGGCTGCTGATGAAGTATTGCCCGAGTACCACAGCTTATACCTCCCGTCGAGCTGCTTTGCTTTCCCTCCTTTCCACCTAGTTTCCTGGAGGCATGTCAGATGTACTCTTCTTTTTGCCAGCATGTCACAGACTTCCATGGACTTCCCCGAGAGACTTCCGACGTTCAAGGTAGCTAGTCGGAGGCGTGTAGGCACTGCTATTTGATTAAACCGAGGACGCGGCCTATTATTCCTCGAAGACCCTCGCATATTTCTCACGTCGATCGGGATTCGACGCGCGTCGCTTGAAGGGGACGCCCTAGCATTGGGGTTACTCTGATGGTGCATCTTGGGGGGGATGCGACGGTTTCTTCATAGACCGGCTTGTCGCACGAACATCCAAGTCGATAGTTCAGCCTGACGTCCGTTTACGACCCTTTGGGCCACATAACCCGGGATTTTGGGCTATGTGGGCTAGAGGTTATTTTTTGGACACGCCTCTTGACCGTGTCCCTTAGGCCAGTGAGATAACAGTGAGCGAGCATTTTATAGGATGTGGGCTGCCCAGTTCCCACACCCACCCGCGACGCTCACTAGCCTAAGCCCCTCTTTGGTCAGCCATGGCAAAGCCACCAAGTCTCCCATCCGCCTGCGGGAGAGGCCCCACATACGCCATCGGGGTAATCAGCGCGTGGCCTTGTCTCTCTCTTTGTCTCTCTCTTTCACTATTTCTTTAACTCTCTTTTCCTTTCTTCCTCTCTCTCAGTATACAATCTCAAAGCTCGAAACTGCCCTTGTTTCCTGTTCTTAGCCCTTCTCTGTTTCTTCACATACCTAGTTTCACACAACACTCTACACTCTAACCCCCTTAATCGTGAGAAACATACTACTCTTACCTTCTTGACCCAGTTTTTCTTAATCCCACTTTTCTAGTTTTTGTTTCTTCCCGACTACCACTCAATATTCCCATGAGCAATTAACACAATCAGATCAAAAAAGGTTACCGTATTTTTAAATTATTTTTTATGGGACAAGGGCAATTGCTCCTGGGTTTGAAGATGAAGTGAATTCAGTTGGAAATGGGTGGACAATTCGGTTGAAAATGGCTGCACAGAGAAGAAAGAAAGGGGAAGTTCAGAGAATTAATTGATTACGGTAATTGAATACAATTGAATACGGAATACGGTAATTGAATACGGTATGTACATAGATTATATCAACATTTTTCGCTTATTTCACGGAAATTTGATAGAACTTAAGAACTGACTGGGTTTTGTCGAATCGTAGCAACACACATTTCATATCACATTGCAACTACCGAAAAATTCTGAATTAATCTTTTTCTTTTTTTAAAAGGTGTTATTAACGAATAAATAATTTGGTATACTTTTGCATGGTTATAATGCATATGAATGAATGAATGAATATAAAATATTCAGGTCATTTCTTGAATCGTGCACTGAAACGAGTTGAAGAAAGCCATGATTTGTTGTTACATCGTATTAACAAGGAATATTTTCCCATCATGTATAATATTTGATATTTGATGTATGAACAATAAAATTAGATAAATAAATAAAAGTGAATGATTTTAGTAGATGGCACATGATAAATTCACAAATGCTCAATCACACCATTTAAAAACAAAGAAGTCTGGTATAAAAGTAAACTACATATAACAAGATAAAAAGCAAATGAACCGGGGGGAATCGAACCCGGACACTTCTCTTTTTCTGACGGCGTTACCAATTCCCAAGAACGAATTGAAAAACATATCAAACAAACTGACTGCGAGTTCCACTAGGCTTTGCTCCACTTCAGCCTCCCATTCGTTGATGGAGTAGCCGATGCAGAGGAAGAAAGCAGTGCAGACCAGCAAGGAGTACACCGAGCACAGGAAGCAGAACCATAGGAGGGAGGAGGGCCGCACCACGAACCTGCATGGAATTTGCTACGCAGTCAAAAATGAGACAGTTCTAATCAATCGGAACTGCCTATGTACATGTATTTTGTACAAGCAAGCTCCCGTTTGTATTCTACACATTCAACTAGAAATAAGGAATACATATGTCTATAGAATACATTCGACGAAGTTAGCTCTGATTTACAACTCATCAAGCCGTTAGGGTCTATGATCTTCCCGTCTTGTGCACTCATTCTGTCTCTCTTTCCTTCTCTTCCTCTTTCTCTCTTTTTTCCTCTCTCTCGCTCCCCCCCTCTCACGACCTTTCCGTCTCTCTTTCTCTCCTCTCTCTCTAAACCTCTTTCTCGTTCCCCTTCTCTCTCTTTCAACTCTATCTCTATCTCTCTCTCTTTTTTCTTTCTTTCTTTCTTTATTTCTTGTTATCTACAGAGGCATTTTCTCACTGTCATCATAAACCTTTTCCGGCGCTATTGCTCTCTAGCGGCAAAATCAGAGTAATGAGTCTCGGCGAGATACTGAGTCTAAGATGTCATGTAACTATGCCCGTTTTATGATGTTTTGTGAAACTAAGAATCTAAATTTTCTTCAATTGATGCGACAGGTAATGAAAGAGTTCTGAACTATGGTTAAATTCTACGTTCGCCCCTACCTAGCACTTTTATACGCCCTTGTGATTCGATAGCCCCCCACACAACTGAAACTTTTCTGTGGAGGGTGAAAGTGAAATATATAAATTTGAGAAGTGGGGAGAAAGTATAATGTCAGTCTTTTACATAAGCCCCCGACAGAGGACGATTTCGGAAGAAAAAATGTTAAACTACAAAAGCCCTCCCTCCGCTGAATTTTGTTTTAACAACATACTCTCTTAAATCAAATCAATTTTAATATTTTTTCTTATGCCTAAGCAATCATTTCATAGAAAAATCAACATTCGTAAAAAGTGAAATTTAATCACGAATCGTGAAAAAGTGGTCCAAGGAAACATATAGCAACCCAAAATTTAGCGATACAGAATCCTATAACGCCCGGGTTCAGGAAAGTGGGAGGGGGGGGAGGCTGAAGTAAAATTTAACTTGAAGTATTCGTAACATTTATTCCCTTCAACTGCTGTTCTAACAAGTATTTTCTAGTTTTGAACTTTGAACTTTGAACTTTTTTTTACGCGAAAAAAATCACGTGGTGGATATATATATATATATATTATACAAAAACAAATTAAAAACGAAATAGTTAAAATAAAATAATATTCAAAAAATAACTTGTAGGCGAACACACAAGAGGAAGCTCTGTTGAAGAAGGACAGCTGTAACATCATTCGATATCTTTAGTGGTCTATTTGGAGGTAAAACTAGGCCACTTAAGTTACGCGACAAGAGTTCTGACGTTAGTTTCCATTTTCAAACTTAAGTTACGTGATAAGAGTTCTGACGTTAGTTTCCATTATCAAAAAGTAATTGTTAACCAAAGTTGAAGCAAAGTTAACTCCGTGTTTCGCTAATGATAATGGGTCTACTCGTTATGCAAAGAGCTCCAACTTCGACCATATTTACGATTGACCTGCTCAAACCAAGGGGTTAGAAAACGCTAGCAGTGCTTTTACACCGCTTCTGTGCCCAATAGCAATGTTTGAGAAAGAGACACTTAGTTTTATAGGTTAAGCCCCTGCAAATAATATCTAGGGAACTCATTCCCTGCCACAAGGCAGGAATAAGCCCGGTGAGAGTTATTATTATTAAACAATAAAAGTGCTGGTTTAAACACAGTAAAAATTTATTAAAGTTGTCATTATTCAAATTTTCATTTATTTTTCAAATTTGTTTTTTTGAAAATGATTGTTGAAGTTTCTTACTATTTGTTCTAAAGCTAGCTAGATCTGACAAAAAATGGTCAACTTTTTGATCAAGTATTTACGTATTTCATTCAAGTATTTACCATGAACTGCCAGAAGAGGCTGCAGAAATCTTTAAAGATGTAGGAAGGTTTGAGCATCGGGTTGCAACTGCTGAGACCCGTTATAAATGTTATTGTTGTTCAAATAGTTGAAGTTTATATTACAGAAATTCTTTTACAAAATCCGTGAGAATAATCTTTAAAATCCGGGGAGATTTTTAAGGAGTCAGGAAAAGTATAGGGAATCAGAGGGGCAATTCAATTGTAGTTCTTTGGAGAAATTCGAGGGCGAAAATGAAGAGTGGAGATATTCATCACATAACAGCCGCTCTGGAGGACGTAAATAGGGTAGGATTATTAGAAGGGGAGAGAGTTATTACATGCCCATCGCTTAGGGGGACGGGTGAAGGGGAACCTCTTAGGAAGACTTGCATAGAACAAATTTATTAATTAGTGAATTAATAGATGAATGAATGAATGATATAAAAGTTGAAATATAAATACTAATGATATATGTAAAACATCGCGTCTTGTGAAATTTGTGTGTCGTAACATGACAAAGAAAAAAGCATTCAAGAATTCAACTCGATACGATAATGATACCGTTATCGCAAAACGATTTGTTGTTGACATTCTTAATTTACATGAATTACCAAAACAGAAAATATACTAGAAGAGTGATATAGGCAACTGCGGTGTTGCGTTTAAGAGTCTTGAAAATCCGGTGAGCGTTTCCATCTCATAATTCTTAAAAGCCTGCGAGCTCTGAACGGCATCAAAGCAAGCGAGGGAAGGAAAAAGTAAATAAAGCAATCGAGCAAAGAAGAAGGGTGCGCCAAATATAGAAAAAGTGTATTCAATCAAATAAAATTCGTTTTTCTATCGAAGTTTTCACTCGCAGAGTAAAAAAACACTCACAAAAGTCATTTCAAAAGTAATTTTCGAAATGAATTTTTGAAACCGTTTCTCTTTTACCGTTCGTGAGTACATAACCTAATATGTAGCAAGGACGCATTCGTTTATATGTGCGATAGTGTTGATGAAAGGTTTATTGACATCGTTCTCTTCGTCACACATGCATCTGTCAACAAGAGCACTTACATGTTTATCACAATAAAAAAGCGGTTAGGAGTGTGTTGTTTCAAAAAAATAGTATACATACAGTAGTTAACCACACAACAAAGTGTCACACACTTTGTTGTGTGACTGAACAGGGAGAATGAGTCATACGTATTCTAATGAGGAGTAAATTAAGGATACCTCAGACTCTCTCTCTCGCATCTCTCTCTCTCTCTCTCTCGTCCTTTCTCTCACTCTTTCTCACGCTTTCTCTATATTTCTCTTTCTCACACTCTCTCTTTTCTCTCTCTATCTCCTCTCCGTCTCTTTCCATCGTTCCCGGCACATCTGCGCTTTGTATTCTCATGTTAATCTAGTTCCTATCCGCAAGCTCTTTTTTATGATCCTCTCTTTCTCCTCTATATCTTCCCATCTTTTCTCTTCCTCTCTTCCTTTATTTCTTGATTTCTCACTCTATCACCTTCAGCTTACAGCAACACTACCAACAGGTTCGACAATCCAGACCATACACTTGCATCATTCGCAGCTTTTTGTTCTTCTATCATTGTGTAGAACGCTGCGCATCTTTTGTTCTTCACTTGTGATGAGAGGCCTATTCACTGTATAGCGACAATATTTATTGATGAGAGGCCTCTTCACTGTTCAGCGTCAATATTGATTGATGAGAGGCCTCTTTACTGTTTGACGGCAATATTGATTGATGAGAGGCCTCTTCATTGTTCAGCGGCAATATTGATCGATGAGAGGCCTCTTTACTGTTCAACGGCAATATTGATTGATGAGAGGCCTCTTCACTGTTCAGCGTCAATATTGATTGATGAGAGGCCTCTTCATTGTTCAGCGGCAATATTGATTGATGAGAGGCCTCTTCACTGTTCAGCGTCAATATTGATTGATGAGAGGCCTCTTTACTGTTTGACGGCAATATCGATTGATGAGAGGCCTCTTCATTGTTCAGCGGCAATAATGATCGATGAGAGGCCTCTTTACTGTTCAACGGCAATATTGATTGATGAGAGGCCTCTTCACTGTTCAGCGTCAATATTGATTGATGAGAGGCCTCTTCATTGTTCAGCGGCAATATTGATTGATGAGAGGCCTCTTTACTGTTTGACGGCAATATGGATTGATGAGAGGCCTCTTCATTGTTCAGCGGCAATATTGATCGATGAGAGGCCTCTTTACTGTTCAACGGCAATATTGATTGATGAGAGGCCTCTTCACTGTTCAGCGTCAATATTGATTGATGAGAGGCCTCTTCATTGTTCAGCGGCAATATTGATTGATGAGAGGCCTCTTTACTGTTCAGCGGCAATATTAATTGATGAGAGGCCTCTTCATTGTTCAGCGGCAATATTGATCGATGAGAGGCCTCTTTACTGTTCAACGGCAATATTGATTGATGAGAGGCCTCTTCACTGTTCAGCGTCAATATTGATTGATGAGAGGCCTCTTCATTGTTCAGCGGCAATATTGATTGATGAGTGGCCTCTTTACTGTTCTACGGCAATATTAATTGATGAGAGGCCTCTTTACTGTTCAGCGGCAATATTAATTGATGAGAGGCCTCTTCATTGTTCAGCGGCAATATTGATCGATGAGAGGCCTCTTTACTGTTCAACGGCAATATTGATTGATGAGAGGCCTCTTCACTGTTCAGCGTCAATATTGATTGATGAGAGGCCTCTTCATTGTTCAGCGGCAATATTGATTGATGAGAGGCCTCTTTACTGTTCTACGGCAATATTAATTGATGAGAGGCCTCTTTACTGTTCAGCGGCAATATTAATTGATGAGAGGCCTCTTCATTGTTCAGCGGCAATACTGATCGATGAGAGGCCTCTTTACTGTTCAACGGCAATATTGATTGATGAGAGGCCTCTTCACTGTTCAGCGTCAATATTGATTGATGAGAGGCCTCTTCATTGTTCAGCGGCAATATTGATTGATGAGAGGCCTCTTTACTGTTCAGCGGCAATATTAATTGATGAGAGGCCTCTTCATTGTTCAGCGGCAATATTGATTGATGAGAGGCCTCTTCACTGTTCAGCGTCAATATTGATTGATGAGAGGCCTCTTCATTGTTCAGCGGCAATATTGAATGATGAGAGGGCTCTTCACTGTTCAGCGGCAATATTAATTGATGAGAGGTCTCTTCAGTGTTCAGCGGCAATATTGATTGATGAGAGGCCTCTTTACTGTTCAGCGGCAACATTAATTGATGAGAGGCCTCTTCATTGTTCAGCGGCAATATTGATCGATGAGAGGCCTCTTTACTGTTCAACGGCAATATTGATTGATGAGAGGCCTCTTCACTGTTCAGCGTCAATATTGATTGAAGAGAGGCCTCTTCATTGTTCAGCGGCAATATTGATTGATGAGAGGCCTCTTTACTGTTCAGCGGCAATATTAATTGATGAGAGGCCTCTTCATTGTTCAGCGGCAATATTGATTGATGAGAGGCCTCTTCACTGTTCAGCGTCAATATTGATTGATGAGAGGCCTCTTCATTGTTCAGCGGCAATATTGATTGATGAGAGGGCTCTTCACTGTTCAGCGGCAATATTAATTGATGAGAGGTCTCTTCAGTGTTCAGTGGCAATATTGATTGATGAGAGGCCTCTTTACTGTTCAGCGGCAACATTAATTGATGAGAGGCCTCTTCATTGTTCAGCGGCAATATTGATCGATGAGAGGCCTCTTTACTGTTCAACGGCAATATTGATTGATGAGAGGCCTCTTCACTGTTCAGCGTCAATATTGATTGATGAGAGGCCTCTTCATTGTTCAGCGGCAATATTGATTGATGAGAGGCCTCTTCACTGTTCAGCGGTAATATTAATTGATGAGAGGCCTCTTCATTGTTCAGCGGCAATATTGATTGATGAGAGGCCTCTTTACTGTTCAGCGGCAATATTAATTGATGAGAGGCCTCTTCATTGTTCAGCGGCAATATTGATCGATGATAGGCCTCTTTACTGTTCAACGGCAATATTGATTGATGAGAGGTTTCTTCACTGTTCAGCGTCAATATTGATTAATGAGAGGCCTCTTCATTGTCCAGCGGCAATATTGATTGATGAGAGGCCTCTTTACTGTTTGACGGCAGTATTGATTGATGAGAGGCCTCTTCATTGTTCAGCGGCAATATTGATCGATGAGAGGCCTCTTTACTGTTCAACGGCATTATTGATTGATGAGAGGCCTCTTCACTGTTCAGCGTCAATATTGATTGATGAGAGGCCTCTTCATTGTTCAGCGGCAATATTGATTGATGAGAGGCCTCTTTACTGTTCAACGGCAATATTGATTGATGAGAGGCCTCTTTACTGTTCAGCGGCAATATTAATTGATGAGAGGCCTCTTCATTGTTCAGCGGCAATATTGATCGATGAGAGACCTCTTCATTGTTCAACGGCAATATTGATTGATGAGAGGCCTCTTCACTGTTCAGCGTCAATATTGATTGATGAGAGGCCTCTTCATTGTTCAGTGGCAATATTGATCGATGAGAGGCCTCTTTACTGTTCAACGGCAATATTGATTGATGAGAGGCCTCTTCACTGTTCAACGGCAATATTGATTGATGAGAGGCCTCTTTACTGTTCAGCGGCAATATTAATTGATGAGAGGCCTCTTCATTGTTCAGCGGCAAGATTGATCGATGAGAGGCCTCTTTACTGTTCAACGTCAATATTGATTGATGAGAGGCCTCTTCACTGTTCAGCGTCAATATTGATTGATGAGAGGCCTCTTCATTGTTCAGCGGCAATATTGATTGATGAGTGGCCTCTTTACTGTTCTACGGCAATATTAATTGATGAGAGGCCTCTTTACTGTTCAGCGGCAATATTAATTGATGAGAGGCCTCTTCATTGTTCAGCGGCAATATTGATCGATGAGAGGCCTCTTTACTGTTCAACGGCAATATTGATTGATGAGAGGCCTCTTCACTGTTCAGCGTCAATATTGATTGATGAGAGGCCTCTTCATTGTTCAGCGGCAATATTGATTGATGAGAGGCCTCTTTACTGTTCTACGGCAATATTAATTGATGAGAGGCCTCTTTACTGTTCAGCGGCAATAGTAATTGATGAGAGACCTCTTCATTGTTCAGCGGCAATATTGATCGATGAGAGGCCTCTTTACTGTTCAACGGCAATCTTGATTGATGAGAGGCCTCTTCACTGTTCAGCGTCAATATTGATTGATGAGAGGCCTCTTCATTGTTCAGCGGCAATATTGATTGATGAGAGGCCTCTTTACTGTTCAGCGGCAATATTAATTGATGAGAGGCCTCTTCTTTGTTCAGCGGCAATATTGATTGATGAGAGGCCTCTTCACTGTTCAGCGTCAATATTGATTGATGAGAGGCCTCTTCATTGTTCAGCGGCAATATTGATTGATGAGAGGCCTCTTCACTGTTCAGCGGCAATATTAATTGATGAGAGGTCTCTTCATTGTTCAGCGGCAATATTGATTGATGAGAGGCCTCTTTACTGTTCAGCGGCAACATTAATTGATGAGAGGCCTCTTCATTGTTCAGCGGCAATATTGATCGATGAGAGGCCTCTTTACTGTTCAACGGCAATATTGATTGATGAGAGGCCTCTTCACTGTTCAGCGTCAATATTGATTGATGAGAGGCCTCTTCATTGTTCAGCGGCAATATTGATTGATGAGAGGCCTCTTCACTGTTCAGCGGTAATATTAATTGATGAGAGGCCTCTTCATTGTTCAGCGGCAATATTGATTGATGAGAGGCCTCTTTACTGTTCAGCGGCAATATTAATTGATGAGAGGCCTCTTCATTGTTCAGCGGCAATATTGATCGATGAGAGGCCTCTTTACTGTTCAACGGCAATATTGATTGATGAGAGGTTTCTTCACTGTTCAGCGTCAATATTGATTGATGAGAGGCCTCTTCATTGTCCAGCGGCAATATTGATTGATGAGAGGCCTCTTTACTGTTTGACTGCAGTATTGATTGATGAGAGGCCTCTTCATTGTTCAGCGGCAATATTGATCGATGAGAGGCCTCTTTACTGTTCAACGGCATTATTGATTGATGAGAGGCCTCTTCACTGTTCAGCGTCAATATTGATTGATGAGAGGCCTCTTCATTGTTCAGCGGCAATATTGATTGATGAGAGGCCTCTTTACTGTTCAACGGCAATATTGATTGATGAGAGGCCTCTTTACTGTTCAGCGGCAATATTAATTGATGAGAGGCCTCTTCATTGTTCAGCGGCAATATTGATCGATGAGAGGCCTCTTCATTGTCAACGGCATTATTGATTGATGAGAGGCCTCTTCACTGTTCAGCGTCAATATTGATTGATGAGAGGCCTCTTCATTGTTCAGCGGCAATATTGATTGATGAGAGGCCTCTTCACTGTTCAGCGGCAATATTAATTGATGAGAGGCCTCTTCATTGTTCAGCGGCAATATTGATCGATGAGAGGCCTCTTCATTGTTCAACGGCAATATTGATTGATGAGAGGCCTCTTCATTGTTCAGCGGCAATATTGATTGATGAGAGGCCTCTTCACTGTTCAGCGGCAATATTAATTGATGAGAGGTCTCTTCATTGTTCAGCGGCAATATTGATTGATGAGAGGCCTCTTTACTGTTCAGCGGCAACATTAATTGATGAGAGGCCTCTTCATTGTTCAACGGCAATATTGATTGATGTGAGGCCTCTTCACTGTTCAGCGTCAATATTGATTGATGAGAGGCCTCTTCATTGTTCAGCGGCAATATTGATTGATGAGAGGCCTCTTCACTGTTCAGCGGCAACATTAATTGATGAGAGGCCTCTTCATTGTTCAGCGGCAATATTGATTGATGAGAGGCCTCTTTACTGTTCAGCGGCAATATTAATTGATGAGAGGCATCTTCATTGTTCAGCGGCAATATTGATCGATGAGAGGCCTCTTTACTGTTCAACGGCAATATTGATTGATGAGAGGTTTCTTCACTGTTCAGCGTCAATATTGATTGATGAGAGGCCTCTTCATTGTTCAGCGGCAATATTGATTGATGAGAGGCCTCTTTACTGTTTGACGGCAGTATTGATTGATGAGAGGCCTCTTCATTGTTCAGCGGCAATATTGATCGATGAGAGGCCTCTTTACTGTTCAACGGCATTATTGATTGATGAGAGGCCTCTTCACTGTTCAGCGTCAATATTGATTGATGAGAGGCCTCTTCATTGTTCAGCGGCAATATTGATTGATGAGAGGCCTCTTTACTGTTCAACGGCAATATTGATTGATGAGAGGCCTCTTTACTGTTCAGCGGCAATATTAATTGATGAGAGGCCTCTTCATTGTTCAGCGGCAATATTGATCGATGAGAGGCCTCTTCACTGTTCAACGGCAATATTGATTGATGAGAGGCCTCTTCACTGTTCAGCGTCAATATTGATTGATGAGAGGCCTCTTCATTGTTCAGCGGCAATATTGATAGATGAGAGGCCTCTTTACTGTTCAACGGCAATATTGATTGATAAGAGGCCTTTTCACTGTTCAGCGGCAATATTAATTGATGAGAGGCCTCTTTACTGTTCAGCGGCAATATTAATTGATGAGAGGCCTCTTCATTGTTCAGCGGCAATATTGATCGATGAGAGGCCTCTTTACTGTTCAACGGCAATAATGATTGGTGAGAGGCCTCTTCACTGTTCAGCGGCAATATTAATTGATGAGAGGCCTCTTTACTGTTCAGCGGCAATATTAATTGATGAGAGGCCTCTTTACTGTTCAGCGGCATTATTAATTGATGAGAGGCCTCTTCATTGTTCAACGGCAATATTGATTGATGAGAGGCCTCTTCACTGTTCAGCGGCAATATTAATTGATGAGAGGCCTCTTCATTGTTCAGCGGCAATATTGATCGATGAGAGGCCTCTTTACTGTGCAACGGCAATATTGATTGATGAGAGGCCTCTTTACTGTTCAACGGCAATATTAATTGATGAGAGGCCTCTTCATTGTTCAACGGCAATATTGATTGATGAGAGGCCTCTTCACTGTTCAGCGGCAATAATAATTGATGAGAGGCCTCTTCATTGTTCAGCGGCAATATTGATCGATGAGAGGCCTCTTTACTGTTCAACGGCAATATTGATTGATGAGAGGCCTCTTCATTGTTCAGCGACAATATTGATTGATGAGAGGCCTCTTCATTGTTCAGCGGCAATATTGATTGATGAGAGGCCTCTTCGCTGTTCAGCGTCAATATTGATTGATGAGAGGCCTCTTCATTGTTCAGCGGCAATATTGATCGATGAGAGGCCTCTTTACTGTTCAACGGCAATATTGATTGATGAGAGGCCTCTTTACTGTTCAACGGCAATATTGATTGATGAGAGGCCTCTTCACTGTTCAGCGGCAATATTAATTGATGAGAGGCCTCTTCATTGTTCAGCGGCAATATTGATTGATGAGAGGCCTCTTCACTGTTCAGCGGCAATATTAATTGATGAGAGGCCTCTTCATTGTTCAGCGGCAATATTGATTGATGAGAGGCCTCTTTACTGTTCAGCGGCAACATTAATTGATGAGAGGCCTCTTCATTGTTCAGCGGCAATACTGATCGATGAGAGGCCTCTTTGCTGTTCAACGGCAATATTGATCGATGAGAGGCCTCTTTACTGTTCAACGGCAATATTGATTGATGAGAGGCCTCTTCACTGTTCAGCGTCAATATTGATTGATGAGAGGTCTCTTCATTGTTCAGCGGCAATATTGATTGATGAGAGGCCTCTTCACTGTTCAGCGGCAATATTAATTGATGAGAGGCCTCTTCATTGTTCAGCGGCAATATTGATTGATGAGAGGCCTCTTTACTGTTCAGCGGCAATATTAATTGATGAGAGGCCTCTTCATTGTTCAGCGGCAATATTGATCGATGAGAGGCCTCTTTACTGTTCAACGGCAATATTGATTGATGAGAGGTTTCTTCACTGTTCAGCGTCAATATTGATTGATGAGAGGCCTCTTCATTGTTCAGCGGCAATATTGATCGATGAGAGGCCTCTTTACTGTTCAACGGCAATATTGATTGATGAGAGGCCTCTTCACTGTTCAGCGTCACTATTGATTGATGAGAGGCCTCTTCATTGTTCAGCGGCAATATTGATTGATGAGAGGCCTCTTTACTGTTCAACGGCAATATTGATTGATGAGAGGCCTCTTTACTGTTCAGCGGCAATATTAATTGATGAGAGGCCTCTTCATTGTTCAGCGGCAATATTGATCGATGAGAGGCCTCTTTACTGTTCAGCGTCAATATTGATTGATGAGAGGCCTCTTCACTGTTCAGCGGCAATATTAATTGATGAGAGGCCTCTTCATTGTTCAGCGGCAATATTGATTGATGAGAGGCCTCTTCACTGTTCAGCGGCAATATTAATTGATGAGAGGCCTCTTCATTGTTCAGCGGCAATATTGATCGATGAGAGGCCTCTTTACTGTTCAACGGCAATATTGATTGATGAGAGGTTTCTTCACTGTTCAGCGTCAATATTGATTGATGAGAGGCCTCTTTACTGTTCAGCGGCAACATTAATTGATGAGAGGCCTCTTCATTGTTCAGCGGCAATATTGATCGATGAGAGGCCTCTTTACTGTTCAACGGCAATATTGATCGATGAGAGGCCTCTTTACTGTTCAACGGCAATATTGATTGATGAGAGGCCTCTTCACTGTTCAGCGTCAATATTGATTGATGAGAGGTCTCTTCATTGTTCAGCGGCAATATTGATTGATGAGAGGCCTCTTCACTGTTCAGCGGCAATATTAATTGATGAGAGGCCTCTTCATTGTTCAGCGGCAATATTGATTGATGAGAGGCCTCTTTACTGTTCAGCGGCAATATTAATTGATGAGAGGCCTCTTCATTGTTCAGCGGCAATATTGATCGATGAGAGGCCTCTTTACTGTTCAACGGCAATATTGATTGATGAGAGGTTTCTTCACTGTTCAGCGTCAATATTGATTGATGAGAGGCCTCTTCATTGTTCAGCGGCAATATTGATTGATGAGAGGCCTCTTTACTGTTTGACGGCAATATTGATTGATGAGAGGCCTCTTCATTGTTCAGCGGCAATATTGATCGATGAGAGGCCTCTTTACTGTTCAACGGCAATATTGATTGATGAGAGGCCTCTTCACTGTTCAGCGTCACTATTGATTGATGAGAGGCCTCTTCATTGTTCAGCGGCAATATTGATTGATGAGAGGCCTCTTTACTGTTCAACGGCAATATTGATTGATGAGAGGCCTCTTTACTGTTCAGCGGCAATATTAATTGATGAGAGGCCTCTTCATTGTTCAGCGGCAATATTGATCGATGAGAGGCCTCTTTACTGTTCAGCGTCAATATTGATTGATGAGAGGCCTCTTCATTGTTCAGCGGCAATATTGATTGATGAGAGGCCTCTTCACTGTTCAGCGTCAATATTGATTGATGAGAGGCCTCTTCATTGTTCAGCGGCAATATTGATCGATGAGAGGCCTCTTTACTGTTCAACGGCAATATTGATTGATGAGAGGCCTCTTCACTGTTCAGCGGCAATATTAATTGATGAGAGGCCTCTTCACTGTTCAGCGGCAATATTAATTGATAAGAGGCCTCTTTACTGTTCAGCGGCAATATTAATTGATGAGAGGCCTCTTCATTGTTCAGCGGCAATATTGATCGATGAGAGGCCTCTTTACTGTTCAACGGCAATATTGATTGGTGAGAGGCCTCTTAACTGTTCAGCGGCAATATTAATTGATGAGAGGCCTCTTTACTGTTCAGCGGCAATATTAATTGATGAGAGGCCTCTTTACTGTTCAGCGGCAATATTAATTGATGAGAGGCCTCTTCATTGTTCAACGGCAATATTGATTGATGAGAGGCCTCTTCACTGTTCAGCGGCGATATTAATTGATGAGAGGCCTCTTCATTGTTCAACGGCAATATTGATTGATGAGAGGCCTCTTCACTGTTCAGCGTCAATATTGATTGATGAGAGGCCTCTTCATTGTTCAGCGGCAATATTGATCGATGAGAGGCCTCTTTACTGTTCAACGGCAATATTGATTGATGAGAGGCCTCTTTACTGTTCAACGGCAATATTGATTGATGAGAGGCCTCTTCACTGTTCAGCGGCAAAATTAATTGATGAGAGGCCTCTTCATTGTTCAGCGGCAATATTCATCGATGAGAGGCCTCTTTACTGTTCAACGGCAATATTGATTGATGAGAGGCCTCTTCATTGTTCAGCGGCAATATTGATTGATGAGAGGCCTCTTCACTGTTCAGCGGCAATATTGATTGATGAGAGGCCTCTTCACTGTTAAGCGGCAATATTGATCGATGAGAGGCCTCTTTACTGTTCAGCGGCAATATTAATTGATGAGAGGCCTCTTCATTGTTCAACGGCAATATTGATTGATGAGAGGCCTCTTCACTGTTCAGCGGCAATATTAATTGATGAGAGGCCTCTTCATTGTTCAGCGGCAATATTGATCGATGAGAGGCCTCTTTACTGTTCAACGGCAATATTGATTGATGAGAGGCCTCTTCATTGTTCAGCGGCAATATTGATTGATGAGAGGCCTCTTCATTGTTCAACGGCAATATTGATTGATGAGAGGCCTCTTCACTGTTCAGCGGCAATATTAATTGATGAGAGGCCTCTTCATTGTTCAGCGGCAATATTGATCGATGAGAGGCCTCTTTACTGTTCAACGGCAATATTGATTGGTGAGAGGCCTCTTCACTGTTCAGCGGCAATATTAATTGATGAGAGGCCTCTTTACTGTTCAGCGGCAATATTGATCGATGAGAGGCCTCTTTACTGTTCAACGGCAATATTGATTGATGAGAGGCCTCTTCACTGTTCAGCGTCAATATTGATTGATGAGAGGCCTCTTCATTGTTCAGCGGCAATATTGATTGATGAGAGGCCTCTTCACTGTTCAGCGGCAATATTAATTGATGAGAGGCCTCTTCATTGTTCAGCGGCAATATTGATTGATGAGAGGCCTCTTTACTGTTCAGCGGCAATATTAATTGATGAGAGGCCTCTTCATTGTTCAGCGGCAATATTGATCGATGAGAGGCCTCTTTACTGTTCAACGGCAATATTGATTGATGAGAGGTTTCTTCACTGTTCAGCGTCAATATTGATTGATGAGAGGCCTCTTCATTGTTCAGCGGCAATATTGATCGATGAGAGGCCTCTTTACTGTTCAACGGCAATATTGATTGATGAGAGGTTTCTTCACTGTTCAGCGTCAATATTGATTGATGAGAGGCCTCTTCATTGTTCAGCGGCAATAATGATTGATGAGAGGCCTCTTTACTGTTCAACGGCAATATTGATTGATGAGAGGCCTCTTTACTGTTCAACGGCAATATTGATTGATGAGAGGCCTCTTCACTGTTCAGCGGCAATATTAATTGATGAGAGGCCTCTTCATTGTTCAGCGGCAATATTCATCGATGAGATGCCTCTTTACTGTTCAACGGCAATATTGATTGATGAGAGGCCTCTTCATTGTTCAGCGGCAATATTGATTGATGAGAGGCTTCTTCACTGTTCAGCGGCAATATTGATTGATGAGAGGCCTCTTCACTGTTCAGCGGCAATATTGATCGATGAGAGGCCTCTTTACTGTTCAGCAGCAATATTAATTGATGAGAGGCCTCTTCATTGTTCAACGGCAATATTGATTGATGAGAGGCCTCTTCACTGTTCAGCGGCAATATTAATTGATGAGAGGCCTCTTCATTGTTCAGCGGCAATATTGATCGATGAGAGGCCTCTTCACTGTTCAGCGGCGATATTAATTGATGAGAGGCCTCTTCATTGTTCAACGGCAATATTGATTGATGAGAGGCCTCTTCACTGTTCAGCGTCAATATTGATTGATGAGAGGCCTCTTCATTGTTCAGCGGCAATATTGATCGATGAGAGGCCTCTTTACTGTTCAACGGCAATATTGATTGATGAGAGGCCTCTTCACTGTTCAACGGCAATATTAATTGATGAGAGGCCTCTTCACTGTTCAGCGGCAATATTAATTGATAAGAGGCCTCTTTACTGTTCAGCGGCAATATTAATTGATGAGAGGCCTCTTCATTGTTCAGCGGCAATATTGATCGATGAGAGGCCTCTTTACTGTTCAACGGCAATATTGATTGGTGAGAGGCCTCTTAACTGTTCAGCGGCAATATTAATTGATGAGAGGCCTCTTTACTGTTCAGCGGCAATATTAATTGATGAGAGGCCTCTTTACTGTTCAGCGGCAATATTAATTGATGAGAGGCCTCTTCATTGTTCAACGGCAATATTGATTGATGAGAGGCCTCTTCACTGTTCAGCGGCGATATTAATTGATGAGAGGCCTCTTCATTGTTCAACGGCAATATTGATTGATGAGAGGCCTCTTCACTGTTCAGCGTCAATATTGATTGATGAGAGGCCTCTTCATTGTTCAGCGGCAATATTGATCGATGAGAGGCCTCTTTACTGTTCAACGGCAATATTGATTGATGAGAGGCCTCTTTACTGTTCAACGGCAATATTGATTGATGAGAGGCCTCTTCACTGTTCAGCGGCAAAATTAATTGATGAGAGGCCTCTTCATTGTTCAGCGGCAATATTCATCGATGAGAGGCCTCTTTACTGTTCAACGGCAATATTGATTGATGAGAGGCCTCTTCATTGTTCAGCGGCAATATTGATTGATGAGAGGCCTCTTCACTGTTCAGCGGCAATATTGATTGATGAGAGGCCTCTTCACTGTTCAGCGGCAATATTGATCGATGAGAGGCCTCTTTACTGTTCAGCGGCAATATTAATTGATGAGAGGCCTCTTCATTGTTCAACGGCAATATTGATTGATGAGAGGCCTCTTCACTGTTCAGCGGCAATATTAATTGATGAGAGGCCTCTTCATTGTTCAGCGGCAATACTGATCGATGAGAGGCCTCTTTACTGTTCAACGGCAATATTGATTGATGAGAGGCCTCTTCATTGTTCAGCGGCAATATTGATTGATGAGAGGCCTCTTCATTGTTCAACGGCAATATTGATTGATGAGAGGCCTCTTCACTGTTCAGCGGCAATATTAATTGATGAGAGGCCTCTTCATTGTTCAGCGGCAATATTGATCGATGAGAGGCCTCTTTACTGTTCAACGGCAATATTGATTGGTGAGAGGCCTCTTCACTGTTCAGCGGCAATATTAATTGATGAGAGGCCTCTTTACTGTTCAGCGGCAATATTGATCGATGAGAGGCCTCTTTACTGTTCAACGGCAATATTGATTGATGAGAGGCCTCTTCACTGTTCAGCGTCAATATTGATTGATGAGAGGCCTCTTCATTGTTCAGCGGCAATATTGATTGATGAGAGGCCTCTTCACTGTTCAGCGGCAATATTAATTGATGAGAGGCCTCTTCATTGTTCAGCGGCAATATTGATTGATGAGAGGCCT
Organism: Allodiplogaster pararmata; assembly: GCA_964056735.1. Taxonomy (NCBI): domain Eukaryota; kingdom Metazoa; phylum Nematoda; class Chromadorea; order Rhabditida; family Diplogasteridae; genus Allodiplogaster; species Allodiplogaster pararmata. The sequence goes on along the minus strand of OZ057407.1, from coordinate 41,173,456 downwards.
CTTTACTGTTCAGCGGCAATATTAATTGATGAGAGGCCTCTTCATTGTTCAGCGGCAATATTGATCGATGAGAGGCCTCTTTACTGTTCAACGGCAATATTGATTGATGAGAGGTTTCTTCACTGTTCAGCGTCAATATTGATTGATGAGAGGCCTCTTCATTGTTCAGCGGCACTATTGATCGATGAGAGGCCTCTTTACTGTTCAACGGCAATATTGATTGATGAGAGGTTTCTTCACTGTTCAGCGTCAATATTGATTGATGAGAGGCCTCTTCATTGTTCAGCGGCAATATTGATTGATGAGAGGCCTCTTCACTGTTCAACGGCAATATTGATTGATGAGAGGCCTCTTTACTGTTCAACGGCAATATTGATTGATGAGAGGCCTCTTCACTGTTCAGCGGCAATATTAATTGATGAGAGGCCTCTTCATTGTTCAGCGGCAATATTCATCGATGAGAGGCCTCTTTACTGTTCAACGGCAATATTGATTGATGAGAGGCCTCTTCATTGTTCAGCGGCAATATTGATTGATGAGAGGCCTCTTCACTGTTCAGCGGCAATATTGATTGATGAGAGGCCTCTTCACTGTTCAGCGGCAATATTGATCGATGAGAGGCCTCTTTACTGTTCAGCGGCAATATTAATTGATGAGAGGCCTCTTCATTGTTCAACGGCAATATTGATTGATGAGAGGCCTCTTCACTGTTCAGCGGCAATATTAATTGATGAGAGGCCTCTTCATTGTTCAGCGGCAATATTGATCGATGAGAGGCCTCTTTACTGTTCAACGGCAATATTGATTGACGAGAGGCCTCTTCATTGTTCAGCGGCAGTATTGATTGATGAGAGGCCTCTTCACTGTTCAGCGGCAATATTGATTGATGAGAGGCCTCTTCACTGTTCAGCGGCAATATTGATCGATGAGAGGCCTCTTTACTGTTCAGCGGCAATATTAATTGATGAGAGGCCTCTTCATTGTTCAACGGCAATATTGATTGATGAGAGGCCTCTTCACTGTTCAGCGGCAATATTAATTGATGAGAGGCCTCTTCATTGTTCAGCGGCAATATTGATCGATGAGAGGCCTCTTTACTGTTCAACGGCAATATTGATTGATGAGAGGCCTCTTCATTGTTCAGCGGCAATATTGATTGATGAGAGGCCTCTTCATTGTTCAACGGCAATATTGATTGATGAGAGGCCTCTTCACTGTTCAGCGGCAATATTAATTGATGAGAGGCCTCTTCATTGTTCAGCGGCAATATTGATCGATGAGAGGCCTCTTTACTGTTCAACGGCAATATTGATTGGTGAGAGGCCTCTTCACTGTTCAGCGGCAATATTAATTGATGAGAGGCCTCTTTACTGTTCAGCGGCAATATTGATCGATGAGAGGCCTCTTTACTGTTCAACGGCAATATTGATTGATGAGAGGCCTCTTCACTGTTCAGCGTCAATATTGATTGATGAGAGGCCTCTTCATTGTTCAGCGGCAATATTGATTGATGAGAGGCCTCTTCACTGTTCAGCGGCAATATTAATTGATGAGAGGCCTCTTCATTGTTCAGCGGCAATATTGATCGATGAGAGGCCTCTTTACTGTTCAACGGCAATATTGATTGATGAGAGGTTTCTTCACTGTTCAGCGTCAATATTGATTGATGAGAGGCCTCTTCATTGTTCAGCGGCAATATTGATCGATGAGAGGCCTCTTTACTGTTCAACGGCAATATTGATTGATGAGAGGTTTCTTCACTGTTCAGCGTCAATATTGATTGATGAGAGGCCTCTTCATTGTTCAGCGGCAATATTGATTGATGAGAGGCCTCTTTACTGTTCAACGGCAATATTGATTGATGAGAGGCCTCTTTACTGTTCAACGGCAATATTGATTGATGAGAGGCCTCTTCACTGTTCAGCGGCAATATTAATTGATGAGAGGCCTCTTCATTGTTCAGCGGCAATATTCATCGATGAGAGGCCTCTTTACTGTTCAACGGCAATATTGATTGATGAGAGGCCTCTTCATTGTTCAGCGGCAATATTGATTGATGAGAGGCCTCTTCACTGTTCAGCGGCAATATTGATTGATGAGAGGCCTCTTCACTGTTCAGCGGCAATATTGATCGATGAGAGGCCTCTTTACTGTTCAGCGGCAATATTAATTGATGAGAGGCCTCTTCATTGTTCAGCGGCAATATTGATCGATGAGAGGCCTCTTTACTGTTCAACGGCAATATTGATTGATGAGAGGCCTCTTCATTGTTCAGCGGCAATATTGATTGATGAGAGGCCTCTTCATTGTTCAACGGCAATATTGATTGATGAGAGGCCTCTTCACTGTTCAGCGGCAATATTAATTGATGAGAGGCCTCTTCATTGTTCAGCGGCAATATTGATCGATGAGAGGCCTCTTTACTGTTCAACGGCAATATTGATTGGTGAGAGGCCTCTTCACTGTTCAGCGGCAATATTAATTGATGAGAGGCCTCTTTACTGTTCAGCGGCAATATTGATCGATGAGAGGCCTCTTTACTGTTCAACGGCAATATTGATTGATGAGAGGCCTCTTCACTGTTCAGCGTCAATATTGATCGATGAGAGGCCTCTTTACTGTTCAACGGCAATATTGATTGGTGAGAGGCCTCTTCACTGTTCAGCGGCAATATTAATTGATGAGAGGCCTCTTTACTGTTCAACGGCAATAATGATTGATGAGAGGCCTCTTCACTGTTCAGCGTCAATATTGATTGATGAGAGGCCTCTTCATTGTTCAGCGGCAATATTGATTGATGAGAGGCCTCTTCACTGTTCAGCGGCAATATTAATTGATGAGAGGCCTCTTCATTGTTCAGCGGCAATATTGATCGATGAGAGGCCTCTTTACTGTTCAACGGCAATATTGATTGATGAGAGGTTTCTTCACTGTTCAGCGTCAATATTGATTGATGAGAGGCCTCTTCATTGTTCAGCGGCAATATTGATCGATGAGAGGCCTCTTTACTGTTCAACGGCAATATTGATTGGTGAGAGGCCTCTTCACTGTTCAGCGGCAATATTAATTGATGAGAGGCCTCTTTACTGTTCAGCGGCAATATTGATCGATGAGAGGCCTCTTTACTGTTCAACGGCAATATTGATTGATGAGAGGCCTCTTCACTGTTCAGCGTCAATATTGATCGATGAGAGGCCTCTTTACTGTTCAACGGCAATATTGATTGGTGAGAGGCCTCTTCACTGTTCAGCGGCAATATTAATTGATGAGAGGCCTCTTTACTGTTCAACGGCAATAATGATTGATGAGAGGCCTCTTCACTGTTCAGCGTCAATATTGATTGATGAGAGGCCTCTTCATTGTTCAGCGGCAATATTGATTGATGAGAGGCCTCTTCACTGTTCAGCGGCAATATTAATTGATGAGAGGCCTCTTCATTGTTCAGCGGCAATATTGATCGATGAGAGGCCTCTTTACTGTTCAACGGCAATATTAATTGATGAGAGGCCTCTTTACTGTTCAACGGCAATAATGATTGATGAGAGGCCTCTTCACTGTTCAGCGTCAATATTGATTGATGAGAGGCCTCTTCATTGTTCAGCGGCAATATTGATTGATGAGAGGCCTCTTCACTGTTCAGCGGCAATATTAATTGATGAGAGGCCTCTTCATTGTTCAGCGGCAATATTGATCGATGAGAGGCCTCTTTACTGTTCAACGGCAATATTGATTGATGAGAGGTTTCTTCACTGTTCAGCGTCAATATTGATTGATGAGAGGCCTCTTCATTGTTCAGCGGCAATATTGATCGATGAGAGGCCTCTTTACTGTTCAACGGCAATATTGATTGATGAGAGGTTTCTTCACTGTTCAGCGTCAATATTGATTGATGAGAGGCCTCTTCATTGTTCAGCGGCAATATTGATTGATGAGAGGCCTCTTTACTGTTCAACGGCAATATTGATTGATGAGAGGCCTCTTTACTGTTCAACGGCAATATTGATTGATGAGAGGCCTCTTCACTGTTCAGCGGCAATATTAATTGATGAGAGGCCTCTTCATTGTTCAGCGGCAATATTCATCGATGAGAGGCCTCTTTACTGTTCAACGGCAATATTGATTGATGAGAGGCCTCTTCATTGTTCAGCGGCAATATTGATTGATGAGAGGCCTCTTCATTGTTCAGCGGCAATATTGATTGATGAGAGGCCTCTTCACTGTTCAGCGGCAATATTGATTGATGAGAGGCCTCTTCACTGTTCAGCGGCAATATTGATCGATGAGAGGCCTCTTTACTGTTCAGCGGCAATATTAATTGATGAGAGGCCTCTACATTGTTCAACGGCAATATTGATTGATGAGAGGCCTCTTCACTGTTCAGCGGCAATATTAATTGATGAGAGGGCTCTTCATTGTTCAGCGGCAATATTGATCGATGAGAGGCCTCTTTACTGTTCAACGGCAATATTGATTGATGAGAGGCCTCTTCATTGTTCAGCGGCAATATTGATTGATGAGAGGCCTCTTCACTGTTCAGCGGCAATATTGATTGATGAGAGGCCTCTTCACTGTTCAGCGGCAATATTGATCGATGAGAGGCCTCTTTACTGTTCAGCGGCAATATTAATTGATGAGAGGCCTCTTCATTGTTCAACGGCAATATTAATTGATGAGAGGCCTCTTCATTGTTCAGCGGCAATATTGATCGATGAGAGGCCTCTTTACTGTTCAACGGCAATATTGATTGATGAGAGGCCTCTTCATTGTTCAGCGGCAATATTGATTGATGAGAGGCCTCTTCATTGTTCAACGGCAATATTGATTGATGAGAGGCCTCTTCACTGTTCAGCGGCAATATTAATTGATGAGAGGCCTCTTCATTGTTCAGCGGCAATATTCATCGATGAGAGGCCTCTTTACTGTTCAACGGCAATATTGATTGATGAGAGGCCTCTTCATTGTTCAGCGGCAATATTGATTGATGAGAGGCCTCTTCACTGTTCAGCGGCAATATTGATTGATGAGAGGCCTCTTCACTGTTCAGCGGCAATATTGATCGATGAGAGGCCTCTTTACTGTTCAGCGGCAATATTAATTGATGAGAGGCCTCTTCATTGTTCAACGGCAATATTGATTGATGAGAGGCCTCTTCACTGTTCAGCGGCAATATTAATTGATGAGAGGCCTCTTCATTGTTCAGCGGCAATATTGATCGATGAGAGGCCTCTTTACTGTTCAACGGCAATATTGATTGATGAGAGGCCTCTTCATTGTTCAGCGGCAATATTGATTGATGAGAGGCCTCTTCATTGTTCAACGGCAATATTGATTGATGAGAGGCCTCTTCACTGTTCAGCGGCAATATTAATTGATGAGAGGCCTCTTCATTGTTCAGCGGCAATATTGATCGATGAGAGGCCTCTTTACTGTTCAACGGCAATATTGATTGGTGAGAGGCCTCTTCACTGTTCAATTCAATTTCAATTTCAATTTTATTACGTGAAAACATTACATGCAGCAACGCATAAATTAATCACGTGGTACGAGATTAAACAATTGAATTGTTTGAATTACATAAATAGGTGAAACAATGCAGATTACATCCAGGCAAACATATATCATTCATCAACACTATTAATTTCGGTGAATATACGAGCTGATCGTATAGAGAAGGCATTTCTTCTGCAAATAGTTCTCGGAGCAGGGTGGATTATTTTGAAAAATGCGCCTCTAGTGTTGGACGCTCTTATTTCAAAGTTGTGGTGCGTCCTGTCAGAGAGTACTTTTTTCCCAAATATCAGTTTCAAGAGTAGTTTGAGGTCGTTAGATTCTCTAACAGAGAGAAGAGATACTAGGCCTAGTTGATTGTTTCTCGTCTGACTACTTGGCATATTATTAAACGAACAACCAAAGCACCGGCGAAAAACGCGACGCGTAAAATAATTTTGAACCTTCTCTAGTACAGCTATGTCCTTAGCGAAATGTGGGGAGTAAACAGTTGTACAGTGTTCTACAATAGATTTAATGTATATCTTGTAAGCGTTAACAAGTACATCCGGTTTACGACTCTTGAGAACTTTAAGAATAAGATGACATTTACGCTTTGCTTTCTGAGCTATTGTTGAGCAATGAGCAGAAAAAGTCAACTTGTTGTCTACAATAAATCCTAAATCACGAATCTCGTTGAGGTAGGGTAGGGAGTGACTATTTATAGAATATGGAAAATGAGGGGAACTCTGGGTACCAATTCTTAACACAGCACATTTTGGTAGAGATAAAGGCAATTGCCAAGCGTCGCACCACTCCACTATGGTATCAATCGAGTGTTGCAGTGTTGTATGAGAGTCTGTTTTAGAAAAAGACTTATAAACTTTCATGTCGTCTGCAAAAACTTTAATTTTACAATTAGAAGAAGTTATCATATTCACTATATCAGATGTATAAATGATGAATAATAATGGGCCTAAGACACTGCCTTGGGGAACACCACTGGTAACCATGAAACTATTAGAAAGTGATTGATTAACTCGAACTTGGTAGGTTCTATTACCTAAATAAGCTTCGATCCACGATATAATTCTGGGAGGGAGTTGAATGGACTTTAGTTTATAAATAAGTTTAGAGTGAGAAACTTTATCGAAGGCTTTCTCAAAATCGAAATAAATGATATCTGTGAACTTTTTCTGGTCTACGGCTACAGAACAGTCTTCAAGGAACAGTAACATCAACTGTTCTATTGATCTCTTATGGCGAAACCCGAATTGATCATCTGGCAAAATCTGGTTTATCTCACAATGTTTCTCTATTTCTTTACTCAACACTTTCTCGAATATACGGGAAAATAGTGATGTTATACTGATGGGACGGTAATTGGAAGGACTACTGTAAGGAGGCTTCTTCTTAACTGGTGTGACTATGGAATGTTTCCATCTGTTCGGGATTTCAGATGTAAGGAAAGATTGGTTATAAATTATTTCAAGCGGAATAGACAGAGGGACAGCGATTTTCTTGATAAAAAGCATATTCAGATGATCTGGGGTAGTACAAGAAGACATTGGGTATTTCTCTATTAGTCTACAAATATCATGACGCGTAAACAAGGGTTCTTCTAGAGAGGATGCTCTCAAGACTGAATTATGAGAGAGTGGAGGAAGCTTACCATTGTCTATGGTGTATGACTTCTGGAAGAATTCTCCAAGAAGATTTGCTTTTTCTAAGTCTTTAGATACTGAGATGCCGAGTTCATTCACCAAAGTGTCGACACCGCTTTGTTTCTGGGATGTATTAGACCTTATATACTTGAATCACAAGTTTTTGTTCTTACTATTAACAATGTTCTTTTCTACATTTAGGTTGAATTTATCTACAAACTTTTTGCATTTCTTACTGGCTTTAACATAAATGTCATAGTCCTCACTTAGTCCACTAGAAATATAGTTGTTCCAGAAAAGAAAACGCTTTTCTTGAGCTCTCTGAATATGCGTTGGAAGAGATGCATGGGTCGCTAGAGAGACCTTCTGGATAGGAGCGAATTGCTCGGAAAAGTCCTCTAGTATGGATAGTAACAATTCGTACATTGAGTCTGTATCTTTGATGGGGTTGAATAAGCAATGCCAATCTAAATTACATAATGAAGATGGTTCAGTTCAGCGGCAATATTAATTGATGAGAGGCCTCTTTACTGTTCAGCGGCAATATTGATCGATGAGAGGCCTCTTTACTGTTCAACGGCAATATTGATTGATGAGAGGCCTCTTCACTGTTCAGCGTCAATATTGATTGATGAGAGGCCTCTTCATTGTTCAGCGGCAATATTGATTGATGAGAGGCCTCTTCACTGTTCAGCGGCAATATTAATTGATGAGAGGCCTCTTCATTGTTCAGCGGCAATATTGATTGATGAGAGGCCTCTTTACTGTTCAGCGGCAATATTAATTGATGAGAGGCCTCTTCATTGTTCAGCGGCAATATTGATCGATGAGAGGCCTCTTTACTGTTCAACGGCAATATTGATTGATGAGAGGTTTCTTCACTGTTCAGCGTCAATATTGATTGATGAGAGGCCTCTTCATTGTTCAGCGGCAATATTGATCGATGAGAGGCCTCTTTACTGTTCAACGGCAATATTGATTGATGAGAGGTTTCTTCACTGTTCAGCGTCAATATTGATTGACGAGAGGCCTCTTCATTGTTCAGCGGCAATATTGATTGATGAGAGGCCTCTTTACTGTTTGACGGCAATATTGATTGATGAGAGGCCTCTTCATTGTTCAGCGGCAATATTGATCGATGAGAGGCCTCTTTACTGTTCAACGGCAATATTGATTGATGAGAGGCCTCTTCACTGTTCAGCGTCAATATTGATTGATGAGAGGCCTCTTCATTGTTCAGCGGCAATATTGATTGATGAGAGGCCTCTTTACTGTTCAACGGCAATATTGATTGATGAGAGGCCTCTTTACTGTTCAGCGGCAATATTAATTGATGAGAGGCCTCTTCATTGTTCAGCGGCAATATTGATCGATGAGAGGCCTCTTTACTGTTCAGCGTCAATATTGATTGATGAGAGGCCTCTTCATTGTTCAGCGGCAATATTGATTGATGAGAGGCCTCTTCACTGTTCAGCGTCAATATTGATTGATGAGAAGCCTCTTCATTGTTCAGCGGCAATATTGATCGATGAGAGGCCTCTTTACTGTTCAACGGCAATATTGATTGATGAGAGGCCTCTTCACTGTTCAGCGGCAATATTAATTGATGAGAGGCCTCTTTACTGTTCAGCGGCAATATTAATTGATGAGAGGCCTCTTTACTGTTCAGCGGCAATATTAATTGATGAGAGGCCTCTTCATTGTGCAACGGCAATATTGATTGATGAGAGGCCTCTTTACTGTTCAACGGCAATATTAATTGATGAGAGGCCTCTTTACTGTTCAGCGGCAATATTAATTGATGAGAGGCCTCTTCATTGTTCAACGGCAATATTGATTGATGAGAGGCCTCTTCACTGTTCAGCGGCAATATTAATTGATGAGAGGCCTCTTCATTGTTCAGCGGCAATTTTGATCGATGAGAGGCCTCTTTACTGTTCAACGGCAATATTGATTGATGAGAGGCCTCAATTCAATTCAATTCAATTCAATTCTTTATTCCAGTCAAACATTTACAAAGAAGTATGCATGACAAGGATACTGCCACGGATGTGAGTTCAGTGTTTAGATAGATAAGTTGAGTATTCACAGAAGAAACAAAAAAAAACTATTCAAGGAGAAAGATAAGTCTAAATACGTAGACGTGTTTTAGGGACTATGATATCAACTGTTAAATTCTGTATAGATTTCTTGAAAGCAATGGAGGATTTTAATGTTACTACATTTTCAGGCAAATTATTCCAGATATCAATAACACGAGAGGCACAAGTGTTATTCGAGTGTGAGTTTCTGAAGGGAAGTACTAATCGTAGTGAGTGCGATGACCTATTAGGATAAGGTGAGGGTAAGATCGTAAATAGAGAAGAGTAATCCATCACAAAGTTGCCATGAATACATTTGTGCACGAAACAAAGATCAGCAATAGTTCTTCTGTATTCAAGGGTGTTGAGGTTAAGTAAATGAATACGAGAACTGTAACTCAAATTAGTTTGGCCAGTTCTATATAGTATTCTACGTGTGAAGGTTCTCTGAACCCTTTCCAGATCATTAACTAGGCCAATAGACACAGGGGACCAGATTTCCGTCCCATACTCGAGTATAGGCAGAATATAGGACTTGTATGCTCGTATTAAGACCGGAATAGAAGATGTTTTAAAAGCCATTAAGATTAGATTTATGCACTTGAGAGCCTTATTTACGGTTACATTAATATGGTTAGTAAAACTGAGCTTCTCATTGAAAAGTATGCCCAGGTCTTTGATTGTACTAGATGAAGGTAGTATATTGCCGTTAATGAAGTATATTGACTTTGGATTACGAGGGCCACAGTTGGTAACGAAGCATTTAGGTATGGAGATGGTAAGGCTCCAATTAAGAGCGTAGTCAACAATCGAGTTAATAGCTGCTTGCATTAAAATTGGGCATTCAGAAAAAAGTTTTATGTCATCAGCATACAAAAAACAATGTACACCATGAGGTATAACATCGACAATATCATTAATAAAGATTGAGAAGAATAATGGCCCCAAGGAACTGCCTTGGGGTACACCATTAGGATAAGTTCTACTGTTAGATAGTGAGGAAGCGATTAGAACTCGAGAACTACGGTTAGTGAGAAACGATTCAATTAGTCTGAGAAAGGAAGAATTAATTCCTAGTGATGCTATTTTGTGAATTAGTAGTCTATGGTTAATTGAATCAAAAGCCTTAGAAAAGTCTATAAGACAAATATCAAAGGACTTATTCTGTGCAATGAGAGAGAGATAAAGGGAATGCGAATGAACTAAAGAAGTAACAGTTGAACGTTTGTGTCTGAAGCCAGATTGACAGGGATTCAAAAGACTATTCGATTCGAGATGATTGTAAACAGTGTCATGTATGAACTTTTCAAACAACTTCGAAAGCGAACAAACGAGTGTTATTGGTCGAAAATTGTTAATATCAGAATTACTGCCTTTTTTGTGAATTGGAATGATGATGCCTTCTTTCCATTTGGAAGGGTAATATCCTGCGTTGATACTATTAGAGAAAATGATTGATAGTGGAATTGTTAACGAATGGTGACAATTCTTGACTAACAAATTAGGAACAGAGTCAGGTGAGCTGTTAATTCTAGGGCGAATCTTGCTAATTAATTTATTTATGTCAAACGGTGAAACAGGATGAGTACACTCGAGAACATGCAAAGGGCGAGATTTTGGAAGGGGAAAATGAGTAGTTACAGAATCGAGTGAATTGAAAAAATCAGAGAAAGCATTTGCTACTTCCAGAGGATCCGTCAAAGTTTGATTTTGTACTTTGAGAGCGGATGGGCTAGTTTTAGTTTTGATACGGTTAGATAGAGAACGAAAGAATAGCTTATAATTCTTAGGCATCGCTAGAGATTCTTCTCTCTTGCACTCAAATTTGAAAATTTCTCTATGCAACTTGTTACAATAGCGTTTGGTTAAGGACGATTGTGATGAACGCTTTTTTGATCTCTGAAGAAAACTATATATCTGACGGATTTTACGCGGGTATCGGAAATGGGGTTTTAGAGGCTTTTTGTGAGGAACGTGGAGCAAGATAAGGTTAGTGATAGTATCAGTGAGTGCTTCAACACATTCATCAAGGAACGTGGAGCAAGATAAGGTTAGTGATAGTATCAGTGAGTGCTTCAACACATTCATCAAGGAACGTGGAGCAAGATAAGGTTAGTGATAGTATCAGTGAGTGCTTCAACACATTCATCAAGGAACGTGGAGCAAGATAAGGTTAGTGATAGTATCAGTGAGTGCTTCAACACATTCATCAAGGAACGTGGAGCAAGATAAGGTTAGTGATAGTATCAGTGAGTGCTTCAACACATTCATCAAGGAACGTGGAGCAAGATAAGGTTAGTGATAGTATCAGTGAGTGCTTCAACACATTCATCAAGGAACGTGGAGCAAGATAAGGTTAGTGATAGTATCAGTGAGTGCTTCAACACATTCATCAAGGAACGTGGAGCAAGATAAGGTTAGTGATAGTATCAGTGATTGCTTCAACACATTCATCAAGGAACGTGGAGCAAGATAAGGTTAGTGATAGTATCAGTGAGTGCTTCAACACATTCATCAAGGAACGTGGAGCAAGATAAGGTTAGTGATAGTATCAGTGAGTGCTTCAACACATTCATCAAGGAACGTGGAGCAAGATAAGGTTAGTGATAGTATCAGTGAGTGCTTCAACACATTCATCAAGGAACGTGGAGCAAGATAAGGTTAGTGATAGTATCAGTGAGTGCTTCAACACATTCATCAAGGAACGTGGAGCAAGATAAGGTTAGTGATAGTATCAGTGAGTGCTTCAACACATTCATCAAGGAACGTGGAGCAAGATAAGGTTAGTGATAGTATCAGTGAGTGCTTCAACACATTCATCAAGGAACGTGGAGCAAGATAAGGTTAGTGATAGTATCAGTGAGTGCTTCAACACATTCATCAAGGAACGTGGAGCAAGATAAGGTTAGTGATAGTATCAGTGAGTGCTTCAACACATTCATCAAGGAACGTGGAGCAAGATAAGGTTAGTGATAGTATCAGTGAGTGCTTCAACACATTCATCAAGGAACGTGGAGCAAGATAAGGTTAGTGATAGTATCAGTGAGTGCTTCAACACATTCATCAAGGAACGTGGAGCAAGATAAGGTTAGTGATAGTATCAGTGAGTGCTTCAACACATTCATCAAGGAACGTGGAGCAAGATAAGGTTAGTGATAGTATCAGTGAGTGCTTCAACACATTCATCAAGGAACGTGGAGCAAGATAAGGTTAGTGATAGTATCAGTGAGTGCTTCAACACATTCATCAAGGAACTTGGAGCAAGATAAGGTTAGTGATAGTATCAGTGAGTGCTTCAACACATTCATCAAGGAACGTGGAGCAAGATAAGGTTAGTGATAGTATCAGTGAGTGCTTCAACACATTCATCAAGGAACGTGGAGCAAGATAAGGTTAGTGATAGTATCAGTGAGTGCTTCAACACATTCATCAAGGAACGTGGAGCAAGATAAGGTTAGTGATAGTATCAGTGAGTGCTTCAACACATTCATCAAGGAACGTGGAGCAAGATAAGGTTAGTGATAGTATCAGTGAGTGCTTCAACACATTCATCAAGGAACTTGGAGCAAGATAAGGTTAGTGATAGTATCAGTGAGTGCTTCAACACATTCATCAAGGAACGTGGAGCAAGATAAGGTTAGTGATAGTATCAGTGAGTGCTTCAACACATTCATCAAGGAACTTGGAGCAAGATAAGGTTAGTGATAGTATCAGTGAGTGCTTCAACACATTCATCAAGGAACGTGGAGCAAGATAAGGTTAGTGATAGTATCAGTGAGTGCTTCAACACATTCATCAAGGAACTTGGAGCAAGATAAGGTTAGTGATAGTATCAGTGAGTGCTTCAACACATTCATCAAGGAACGTGGAGCAAGATAAGGTTAGTGATAGTATCAGTGAGTGCTTCAACACATTCATCAAGGAACTTGGAGCAAGATAAGGTTAGTGATAGTATCAGTGAGTGCTTCAACACATTCATCAAGGAACTTGGAGCAAGATAAGGTTAGTGATAGTATCAGTGAGTGCTTCAACACATTCATCAAGGAACGTGGAGCAAGATAAGGTTAGTGATAGTATCAGTGAGTGCTTCAACACATTCATCAAGGAACGTGGAGCAAGATAAGGTTAGTGATAGTATCAGTGAGTGCTTCAACACATTCATCAAGGAACTTGGAGCAAGATAAGGTTAGTGATAGTATCAGTGAGTGCTTCAACACATTCATCAAGGAACGTGGAGCAAGATAAGGTTAGTGATAGTATCAGTGAGTGCTTCAACACATTCATCAAGGAACTTGGAGCAAGATAAGGTTAGTGATAGTATCAGTGAGTGCTTCAACACATTCATCAAGGAACGTGGAGCAAGATAAGGTTAGTGATAGTATCAGTGAGTGCTTCAACACATTCATCAAGGAACTTGGAGCAAGATAAGGTTAGTGATAGTATCAGTGAGTGCTTCAACACATTCATCAAGGAACGTGGAGCAAGATAAGGTTAGTGATAGTATCAGTGAGTGCTTCAACACATTCATCAAGGAACTTGGAGCAAGATAAGGTTAGTGATAGTATCAGTGAGTGCTTCAACACATTCATCAAGGAACGTGGAGCAAGATAAGGTTAGTGATAGTATCAGTGAGTGCTTCAACACATTCATCAAGGAACTTGGAGCAAGATAAGGTTAGTGATAGTATCAGTGAGTGCTTCAACACATTCATCAAGGAACGTGGAGCAAGATAAGGTTAGTGATAGTATCAGTGAGTGCTTCAACACATTCATCAAGGAACTTGGAGCAAGATAAGGTTAGTGATAGTATCAGTGAGTGCTTCAACACATTCATCAAGGAACGTGGAGCAAGATAAGGTTAGTGATAGTATCAGTGAGTGCTTCAACACATTCATCAAGGAACTTGGAGCAAGATAAGGTTAGTGATAGTATCAGTGAGTGCTTCAACACATTCATCAAGGAACGTGGAGCAAGATAAGGTTAGTGATAGTATCAGTGAGTGCTTCAACACATTCATCAAGGAACGTGGAGCAAGATAAGGTTAGTGATAGTATCAGTGAGTGCTTCAACACATTCATCAAGGAACGTGGAGCAAGATAAGGTTAGTGATAGTATCAGTGAGTGCTTCAACACATTCATCAAGGAACGTGGAGCAAGATAAGGTTAGTGATAGTATCAGTGAGTGCTTCAACACATTCATCAAGGAACGTGGAGCAAGATAAGGTTAGTGATAGTATCAGTGAGTGCTTCAACACATTCATCAACAATGAGACATGAAAACATGAGCGTCCAATCAATGCTCGAGATATGAAAATTAATGGCCGCACAATTGGCCTTACTCCAGACAGGTCTAGTTAGTAAAGGTTTGCATGCTTTCATATTACATTTGGATACAGAGAAGGATATTGATGCGTGATCACTATTTGCAAAAGGAGGTATGGTCTTGCAATCAATGATGATATCTCTATTACAAAGTACATAGTCGAGTATATTGTGAGCACGTGTCGCGGAAACTACATGCTGGGTGAAATGATTATCACATGTTAATTGTAAAAAAGATTGAGAGATAAAACAGTTAGTGGGTGCTGATAGAGAGGGCCAGTGAATATGAGGGAGATTGAGATCTCCACATAGTAAAGTAGGATATGACAAAGAGCAGTGATGAGAGATATAGGATATGAAACTATCGACAGAATTTCGAGAAGTGTTAGGTGAACGATAGGACGAAATAAGCCTTATGGCAGGGAAAGAGAGATGAAGAGAAGAGTTAGGATATATATCAACGATTACGCATTCAATACAGTTATGTGAGTAATGGTCAATCAAAACGGAAGAAATGGAGTTATGCACTAATATTGCAGTGCCTCCACCGCGATCTTGGTTCCGATCGCTTCTAAATAAATTAAAGGGAAGATTGTCAGTGAGAATAGAGTTAGGATCTGAGTTAGAGAGCCAGGTTTCCGATAAAAACAAAATGAAAGCACCAGATTGACGAAGTAAATGATACAAATCATACAGCTTGTTCTTAACGGATCTACAGTTAAATGCTAGACAATGTAAATGCTTCGATGAACTCACACCCTTCCCGGCCTATGGTGAAAAACGCTTGGGTGCGTTAATTCTCCGACGGCATTTTCTGACATTGGACTGCAGAGGAGCGGCAGGATTAGTGGAGATCACGGGGGAAGTACTAGCAGATATAGTAGTAGAGCGGGGAGGGCTGTGAGATCTGTCGATGGGGAAGCGAAGAGGACGAGACGTCGTAGTAGAGATTGCTTTAGTCGAGGGGCCTAGTAGAGAGACGTCAGACTGTTTCATGACCTGTTGAGTGGAGAAAACATGACGAGGGGTGCGAGACGGTCTATCGAAGACAGGAGGAATATGGACGAGATGTGCATCGACCACTTTGACGGGAGGATGTGTGGGGTCATTGTGAATGCGATGACATTCTCTTTCAGCAATCAATTCGATGGGAGATAAGTCTGCCCTTGCGTAGCAACCAGAAGGAAGAGGTTTTTTTGTTTTCCTATAGAGTTGCAGGAAGACGTTGCGCTTGTCGGAAGAGGAAAACTCAATCTTCAGAGGTCGACCATTAACGAAGCCAAGGCGAGGTTTGCTGGCGGGGTGACGATGAAATGTTATCAGTCCCCTTTCGAAAACGTCTTGAAGAACGTCAGATCCAAGTTTCTCGAGAAGTCTAGAGATCGTGTCGAGATCTCTAGCTGTAGTTTCGTCCTCCGATTTACCCTCTTTCAGTTTGAGAATGACTGCTCTTCTAGACTTTCAGTCGAGCATGGTCTTGTCACGAACAGTAGACTCAACCACTGCTGAGTAGAGATGGGGCCAAAGCGTTGCTGGAGACATCCGGTACTTAAGTTCAGCCATTTGACTACTAATTAGTTGAAGTTGACTTGCCTGATCCGCAATCATTTTGTGGAGAGGTAAGACAGCTTTAGTGACGATCTCTTGCAGAATAGAGCTGACGTATGGAAGTGGCACCATGGGAATGTCGATTTCCATGAGTTTGGGTTTATTTTTTATATTTGATAAGAGAGGGTGAAGGAGGTCACCACTCATCATGAGACACAAACGATCTATGAGACACAAACGATCTATGAGACACAAACGATCTATGAGACACAAACGATCTATGAGACACAAACGATCTATGAGACACAAACGATCTATGAGACACAAACGATCTATGAGACACAAACGATCTATGAGACACAAACGATTTATGAGACTGTTATTTACTGTTCAACGGCAATATTGATTGATGAGAGGCCTCTTCATTGTTCAGCGACAATATTGATTGATGAGAGGCCTCTTCATTGTTCAGCGGCAATATTGATTGATGAGAGGCCTCTTCATTGTTCAACGGCAATGTTGATTGATGAGAGGCCTCTTCACTGTTCAGCGTCAATATTGATTGATGAGAGGCCTCTTCATTGTTCAGCGGCAATATTGATTGATGAGAGGCCTCTACACTGTTCAGCGGCAATATTAATTGATGAGAGGCCTCTTCATTGTTCAGCGGCAATATTGATCGATGAGAAGCCTCTTTACTGTTCAACGGCAATATTGATTGATGAGAGGCCTCTTTACTGTTCAACGGCAATGTTAATTGATGAGAGGCCTCTTTACTGTTCAGCGTCAATATTAATTGATGAGAGGCCTCTTCATTGTTCAACGGCAATATTGATTAAGACGAGATAAGACGAGACGATAAATTGAGAATGGAAGTGCTCGAGCAGAGATACAAAGTGAAGGTCTACCAAGAGTGTGAGATCAACAAGATGTTGCGTCGGGACGAGGAAATGAAGACATTCTTCATGAAGCATCGCGTGCTAGTAAGTGTTTATTCTTGTTTTTATCTTGAATGACTTACATATGAATGTTCGATTGAGGAGCCTCTTGATATCCACGATGCTTTCTTTGGCGGAAGAACTGAAACGTTCAAGCTACACGCGAAATGTCAAGAAGGATGGAGCATCCGCTATCTTGATATTTGCAGGTTATTGATTATCTCTTTGTTCTAGTCTTTCTTTTAAGTTCAACAATCTGCTTTCAGTTTATACCCATTCACCAATAAGTACAAGCCATACCCGATCGGAGTTGGAGTTTACGTTTCTGGAGAGCATATCCTGTGTCCAATCAACCAACCACAAGATTTGAGAGTCAACGGATTCCTCAAATGCAGAGTGGGTTTTTTAGACACTACGTGTAGCGCTCTTTATTTATTTATTTATTACATGTTGTTCATATAATATACAATGATAGTACACAAACATCATGTGGGTTATAGTGATTCCAACAAGTTGGAAGATAATAAGCATTAAAGGAACAAACCAAACATTAGATCATAAACATTACAACTGAACACATGAACACATTGAGCGGAACAATATTATAAATACTAAACACTTGAATTTAATTCAGTAAACAGACGAGCAGATCTTATTGCGAATGAATTTATACGACAAATTGTTTTCGGGGCACGAAAATGTAATTTGAAGTTAGATCCACGTGTCGCGGATTGTCTTAAATTATAGAAATGGGGTTTTCTGTCTGAAAGAGTTGTTTTTCCCCCTATTAGTTTTAAAAGTAAAATCAAATCGTTCGATTCTCTTATGCTTTCCAATGAAAGAAGGCCTAATTTTTTGTTTCTAATTTGACTGTTTGGCATGTTTATGTAATCAGTACCAAAGCAGCGATAGAAAACTCGGCGAGTGAAAAAGTTTTGGACGTTTTCCAATTTTCTAATATCTTTAACGAAATGGGGGGAATAGACAGTGGTACAATGTTGAAGAATAGATTTGATATAAATGTTATAGGCATCAATGAGCAACTTTTAGAATGAGATAGCATTTACGTTTGGCTTTCGATGCGATTATAGAGCAATGAGAAGAAAAGGTTAATATATTATCTACAATGAAACCTAAATCACGGATCTCATGACAATATTCAAGGTTGGATCCGTTCAATGAGTTGCTTTTCCTCTTCTGTTGCTTTTAAAATCCTAATGTTCAGGTGTTGGCACCACCCAAACTACATCTACCGGTTCTGTGTATGAGAGTGGGGGAAAGTGTATCTACGCTGTATGCCAACAATGTGCTCTGGAGAGGTCATCAGAGAGAAGTTCATGCTTGCATACAGATGAGGAGAGAGCTTTCGAAGGAACATGGGCCACGGAGGAGATCAAGCTCGCCTTGAGAAATGGCTATAAAGTGCTGAAGGCCTATGAGGTAATCACTTTTCATGTGTCTTCTAATCAATCACCGTCTTTCATCACTAAAATTCAGGGAAGACATTATGAGGACTGGAGTCAATACGAGATGAACCCTGAAAGCGGACAAGTACGCCACGGCATTCTCTCCGAGTACATGAACACTTTTGTGAAGCTCAAAACGGTTAGTGATTTTAATTATTGTTTATTAGTGTTCTTGATTCTTATCGTTTATGGCATTTTCAAGAATGAAGTTGTTTGAAGGAAGCAAGCGGATGGCCCAGAGATGTTGGCAATGACGTCATGAAGCAGGCAGAATACATTGAGGCCTTCAAGGAGAGAGAAGGAGTGACGCTCGATCCGTCAAAGATGGTGCCAAACAGTGCAGCAAGACAAGTCGCAAAGCTGATGCTAAACTCCTTGGTAAGATTCTTCCTGTTGTATTAAATAATTACAAACATTTTATTTTGGATTTTCAGTGGGGGAAACTCGGAGAACGATCGGGAAGGAAACAACAGGAAATGATTGTCTCCCCCGAAAGACTGCACAACCTTCTGATCGAGGCCGAGACCGAGGTTGGGGACATTATTGTCCTCACCGATGAGAAGCTTTGGGTCTCCTTCAAAAAGAAGACTGGCCATTCCGAACCGATAAGCACTACATCCTTGGCGTCGGCAGTGCTCACGACGGCTTACGCGAGAGTGAAACTCTACGAAATCATCTCGCGAGGGAATACCCCCAGACTGCTGTATTGTGGTTTGTTTAAATCCATTCGTTATTCTTAGCTGTATATTCCGATTCTTTTTGTTTCACCCCTTTTTTTAATTTTTAGACACGGACTCGGTCATCTACCTACACAAAGACAGTGAGGTGGACCCTCTCGAAGAACTGAAGGGGAACTTTCTCGGGGATCTGACGGACGAAATCCCCGGAAGAGGAACAGAGTTCGTCTCGCAAGGACCAAAGACGTATGCTTACAAATACGTCACGGACGAGGGCCTGGTGAGTAACTTACACACTTTTCTCCATATCTATACTATTTTAGAGAAGAATGTCTTGTTTTATTGCAGGAAAAGACTGTTGTGAAGTGCAAAGGCTTCCCTCTCACCTCTGACGCATCCCAGAAGATTCATTTCGAACAGATGCGTCAGTTCGTGAGGAAAATGAAATATGGAGAAAGAATAAACCCTGTCACGATCACCTATGATCGCATTGTAAACAAGAGAAATCACACGGTTACATCCTTAGCCCAAGAAAAGAGATTAAAAGCCGTTTTTGACAAAAGAGTTATTCTCAAAAATTCATATTGCACTTTTCCATATGGTTACAGAGAATAGCACAATAAAATAAAATAAAAATGTTTTAATCTGCTTGTCTTTGTGTGGTGTTTCTCTAGTGTCTAGTGGGTGTGTAAGAAGCTATGTACCTTGTATATAAAAATACCTTACTTATAGAAGGCTAAATGTTCTTTTATACTTTTGTTATAACGGATATGTATAAAATCGAGAGTAATTTCATAACAACGATCGTCGAATAACTATGTGTTTGACTCTCTCACAGTTGGTGGAGCTTTAAAAAAAACTTAACTCAGTCCGAACTTGCTGATACTCGATAATTTTATGGTTTTCCTAAATAACGTGATGCTGTGAAAGTATTAACTGTAACTTTCAATCAATTACTTCCATTGTGCAATCTTTTTTTTTTGTTCTTGAGTGATTCATAATTTGAATATAAACTCTTGTTACTTTCGTATGTTCAAAAACATACGTAGGATTGGCTATCTGTAATCTTGCCTCTACCCAGCCATTAGACTATTTTTTATGTATGTAGTATTACGTGACCTCTTTTTTTCAAAACAGAAAAGCTTCATCTGCTTACAAGTGTGTGTTTTTACTTTGACTGATCCAGTTATTTGTTACCTGCTCAAACGGAGCGAGTAGGTGAACAAAGTATCAAGAGCTTTGCTTGCATGTCTAAAGGCAAAGTACGAGAACTACACAAGTTGACAGATAACTTAATTATATGTCCAATTGAGGTTTTTTAACATTATTTTAGGGAAGAATACTTCTTACATGTGAAAATATGCGAAAAAAAACTGTTCATAACTCGTGTCAGTTTTACGAAAAAAAATGATCGTTCAAGAAGAGCACCAGAGATACAGGTAGAAGGTGGTTTCATATGACTCCCCCCTATTAATACTCTTCAGTCTGACGATAAATTTGTTCCCAAATACTCTCATACAACGAGATTGTATTGGTGTCAGTTAACTATCAAGTCGTGTTACTTTTAGGAAAGTTTTCACTTAAGCTATGTATTTGATAAAGAATTGCAACCAACTCAGATGTAGCACAAAGAAAACAACATGTGTTCTCAACTGCCAATAGTACAAACAAATACTTCCTACAGATGCCGCTCCTATCCACTGATTGAAACTAAGATTGTGATTTCAAACAGTAAAAAAAATGAGTCGTCGTTTTTTTTGTGGGGATATAACGTGAATGAAAGTGTAAGAATACGCGGCAGAAAAGCGCGTGAAGATACTACGTACAAGAAGCAGAGAGTCAGATACATACTTTTAAGAGAGGGTAGTAAGAAGTTAGAAAAAAGAGATAGTAAGATAATTGGAATATGTTAAGAGAGAGAACGCCATCGGTCACAGTAAAATTCTCTGAGAGAAGGTGGGAAGGGTAGAGAGAGAGAGAGAGAGAGAGAGAGAGAGAGAGAGAGAGAGAGAGAGAGAGAGAGAGAGAGAGAGAGAGAGAGAGAGAGAGAGAGAGAGAGAGAGAGAGAAGTGTTCTGTAAAACTAGAGACGACCGACGGTTAGAGAAAAAACTTGTCACTCTGACGCGAAGACACGAAGCCCTCGAAACACACTGGCAACAGTGGCCATTCGTGACTCTACAGCCCTAAGAGCCTGTCACGGATGGAGCCGGATTATCCAGTCCAGAATCGAGCGCGACCTCAGGTGGCGGATAGAGGGACGCCTCCCTACGAAGAATTCGTGCTGGGAGGTAGCGGGAGAAATCCCGCCGCGGACCAAAACTGGGTAGTATAGCTCGTCAAAGGAGGGCGATGCCGGACCGGCCTGGGCATGTCACCGGACAAAACATCAGCCGATACTCCGCTATACTTTTCAATGGCGAGTCGAGGCGCCAGTAAAATAACCTCTTGCCCTTCTCCGGTTAACGAATGGGTCTCGCCAAGAGGATCGCCGACTGCGGTGCGAGTGTAGACGGAGAAACTCTCTCCGGACTCAAAAGGATCCTCACCACCAACCTATCCCAAAAGGACTCCCCTCGACAGGACCTATGGGCAAGACAACAACAACAAGACACGAAGCCAAAAGTGTGTAAAAAAAAAAACCAGATTGTTAGAGAAAAAAAGCGTCAGAGCGTGCGAAGAAATAGTTTGTAAAACAACAGACGGTTAAAGAAAAAACGCGTAAGAGTGCACAAAGAAATAGTGTGTAAAAAGAGAGACGGTTAGAGAAAAAGACTTGAGAAAAAAAGACAAGAAATTTTTTTTTACTTCAGAGATAAAAACATAAATTAAAATGAATTAAAAAAAAAATATTCGAAAGTTTTTCATATTGTTTTTAAAATGACCGTTACAACTTGTAATGACCTTTAGAAATTATATATACCGTAATCTTCAAGGTTGTTGTTCGGAGGGTCACATAGATAAAAAGGGGTCACAGACGCCTCCACATCACACAGAAACGACATGGATTGGATGCTCGACAGAAGCTTCTTCGACATCAACGGTGCAAAGATCTGTTGCAACGATGTGCGCGGGCCGAGCATTTTCGTACGCTATGGACTGATGAAAAAATATTCACCATTGAGATGTCGGTGAATTCTCAAAACGACAGAATACTTGCTCACGATCGTAGTGGAGCAGCTGAGCATGGAATCACAGTCGGAAGAAGCAGCCACCCCAAGTACCTCATGGTTTGGGGAGGTGTTTGTGCAACGGGCAAAACGCCGTTGGTTTTCGTCGACCCTGGTGTGAAGATAGATGCCAACTTCTACGTAAAGAAAATCCTCGAAGACGTGGTAGAGCCCTGGAGTAGGACACACTATAATGGAGCTGATTGGACCTTTCAACAGGACTCGGCACCTGCCCACAAGTCCAAAATCGCACAAGAGTGGTTGCGCACACACACCCCAAACTTCATAAGTACTTCCGAATGGCCATCGAATTCCCCCGACCTGAACCCGCTCGACTTCAGCGTCTGACGCGCCATGCAGGCAAAGGTCGGAGCTATCCACCACCACACTCTCGATTCTCTGCGTGCCGCCCTTCTGAAGGCATGGGACGAACTCGACAACGACTACCTGCGGTCACTGGCAGGTGGATACGAGCGTCGTCTTAAGGCATGCGTTCGCACCAGAGGCTTCCATATCGAACATGATTGTGCATAACTGTTGGTTATATATTGTGATAAAGTATGTTATGATACCAAGATATGAATTTTGTTTTGAAAGAAAAGACATTTACATTTGTCCAGGTAATTTATGGTCACCCTGTAGTAACTCGCTCGTTCTCATCTTTGTCCACTTCCTTCTTATTTCTATTTTCTCTTTTTTTCCTCAGCTTTTTCATTTTCTCAGTTTTCTCTAGATCTTTTTCCGGATGAACGTACCCTTTTTGTTGGGAAATTATAAAGAAAATAGTGTCAAGTGTTCCAGGATAACACTGTTTTCTTTATCGACTTCCACCAAAAATGGTACGTGCATACGGGCCCTTGACTCTTTATCTTGTAAAATTTCCCAATGAAAAAGTGATTGGGAAATTTACTTAACTGTGAACCTCATGGTTTCTTATCGATTTCAAAACTCGCAATGTGCAAGATAATAATATTATATCATACTCCTCATAATGAACACCCTCTCCAATCCATGCTGGTTCCCGATAGCTTTGGTCCTTTCCCTCAATCATTCAGTGCTCAATTGGTCACATATTCAGACCTCATAGCCAGTATGATAACTCTTAACCACAGATTTATAAACTCTGTCCAACTGATGTATACTGTATTTCAAATGATGCGTACTGTATGTTCAGATGATTCCAACCCCTTTCCTAATTTGAACTCATAAAATATAATTTATCATCTTTTTGAACTCTGTAAAATCGTCCTCACAGTCGCATCAAAAGTGTACATTGCACATACTTTGTAACACCGAGAATTCAAGAATATGACAGTTTGTTTGACATATGTATTTGCCACAACTACAGAACTGAAGAGACATATTGACACAATTTTCATACCCTTGGAGAGAATTTGACAGTAAGACACACTTTGAATAGACGCGAAACGACCGAGCAACGCCACTCTGCCTATACGTACATCTCTCCAGTGGTCGAGTAGATCATACCTAGACTACGGATTGAGAGAGAAAGGTAAACGGGAACGATTCAGTGTGGAACGGAATGACAAAGAACAATAGAGCTCTTTTCGGAAGCTTGGGCGCATACTTTTAAACGAACAGATAAAATGCTGAACTTCAGCTCAGGTACCGGCTTGAGTGTAGGTAGACAGAGATAAAAGTGATGGATTGAAAAAATAGAAAATAGAGAGAAAAAGAGAGGTATAGAGAGAAGAAAAAATCAGTTGAGAACGAGAGAGAAAGACAGAAAATCAAGAAAATAATAATAATAATAAATAGTGAAAGAGAGCGTTGGAACAAGAATTTTTCTAGGATTTTGAAAGTAAGTGATTCAACTATAACTGAGTTCAGAGTGAGTAAAAATATAACAATGAAGAACAATAACTTTATAAACATCGGGTATTAACGGGAAAGAAAAAAAAATTGGGGAGTAGGCGAATACGGTCGGTTTTAAACGAAAAATAGGCTTGATTAACTCACGAGAATGAGGGGGAAAAGGTATGAATTACGGGGGGGGGGGGATAATTACCCAGGCCTAATTATTAGAATTCATTCTTAAAAATCATACCGGAATATGGACTTTTCTGATACACGCAGATCAAAATGCATGTTCAGCTTCAATATTTTGACCAAAAACGTATAATAAAAACTTTCTCGTTCAAAAACCACAAATATATAATGAAAAGTTTATGTGGAATAACATTAAACTCTCCAGAATGAGAGAACTATAACTCCAACTATGATTAGAAAAAGCAAATGATGAAAGATAACAGCACCCTACGAACGCGTCGAATGTATCATATTAGAACAGATCGGGCGACACAGTGAAATTGTTCCACTTGCAGGGAAAACTCAAAGGAGGGGCTCAATTCTGGGTTTCATCCACAAAAAGGAGCAGGGACTACATGTAAAGGAGCGACTATAAGCGAATGAGCAGGGGAACCAACCAAATGGGCGGGGCTAATAACAAATGGGAACAGCTACATCAGTATAGCACAAACATGATAGTACATAGTCTTTAGGTAATTTTGATTAAGTACAATCTTCATTATTCGTTTTGACCTACCCTTTCGTGAGATGAAAATAATCATTTGATCAATTTACATAGGTACAAGGCACAAAACGTCTCTCAAACATTCGATTCTTACTGAAAAGAAATATCTGTTTGTGAACCATTTATTCATCTTTGTACAAAATCCGTGCAGAGAGGAAAAGTGGCTGAAACCTGAGGTAAATACAGCTCACTTCTTGAGGTGAAGAAGCTTATATTTTATGAGACCTATAAAATAGGCGGGTCATCAGTATAGATGGATCTTCCATAGGCGGGTCATCAGTATAGATGGATCTTCCATAGGCGGGTCATCAGTATAGATGGATCTTCCATAGGCGGGTCATCAGTATAGATGGATCTTCCACGAAGATCCCACAAGATAGGAGAATAAGGGGGCATTAGTTATGATTCTTCACTTCTTTTTCCTCGTCTCGCTCTTTTCTGAGAGACTCTTCAGAGTAGGCGTCATTTCCATATCGAGACTGCTTCTGAAATAGAAATAAATTGAACATTTTTTAAACATCTATTCAATCTCGGTTAATTCATACCAACAAAGCAAGGTTAAACATAAAACACTCCTTCACACTACAAACCATGAACAGAAAAAAACACGGACAAAACCTTCATCCTCATGGTGCCTACATCTTATTCTTTACACCAAGTCTGATGATGAACCTTGCTATTAAAAAAGGAAACTTTGTCAACAAGCGTTAATTAAAAAACAAAACTAGTATATTCGCCAACAAAACTCTTTGCTTCCAGGACCTGTTAATGCGTAGGGTACCATTCATAAATCTTAGACTCGTTCTTCAGAATATATGGGCCATACATAAGAACATGACCCATCTCTGATATTATATTAATTTTCACCACAAACCAGCGATTAGACATGAACATACACCGTATTCCCAAACACGAAAAGGAACACCACGGCGTAGTATTCCTATTCGGACTCCTGACCGATTACTCGCTCACAGCACGCAGAAGACACACAAATCACCTTCTCCATCCCAGAAAATAGGACTGACCAAGATTCAGAACTCACTTGAAGGAGTCAAAGGCCATCTTTAGCTTTAAAGCCTAGAATGAGAAGATCTTCTTGACTGCCCATAAAATAAAATGAACGGATTCAGTCGGAATTGACAGAAAAAAACTGACGCTGTCCTCTCTATTGTCACTCTTGGCTTGCCATTTCTACTCGGGGAGCGATCAATAGCATCCTGCAATCCGCAACTCGTTGTAACTTGAATAAGAAACCTTGACATGATCCAATACTTAACGAAACTCAGTGAAAACATGAATTAAAAGGAAAAACAATGTATAATTAAACAATTTAATGAATGAATAAATGAAAGGTGCAGTGGCTACAGTACCTGAGGAATAGGAGGAATGGATATCTTCGCATTGTAAACCCGCCACTTCTCTTCGAGCTCATTCTCACTCTTCTTCAGTCGCACCTTTGAAAATCGATAGTCAAAAAGCTGATAATCGTTTCCGAACATTTCACTTTTTAAATAGCGCGTGACCAATTGTAAATAAGAGTATTCCCTCCTCCTCGTTCATCTCAAATGAAATCCATCGCACGGGAAAAAAGCTCGCACTCGGCTGGAACTGAACCTCCGCTGCCTAACCGGGGCTTGTAGAGAGTTAACCAATACACAAACCGAGCAAACATTGTCTCATGCGATTTCCTGCTATGTCTAAGGCACGATGGCCGGTCTTTCTTGTCACGCATGCTCATAAAGCAATTGCGTCATGAAAGGTGTGTAACTCCACAATTCATGATAAAGACAGAAAGATGATGGTAGAGAGAAGATCAATTGTTTATCTTTGTTAATCGTTTTAAGCAACGATGGGCTAAAAAAATGATCTTCGAGTTATAGTCACATTCCTTCCAATGATATCTTGGCTAACCTCGGAAGGTTATACCTTCGAGTTATAGTTACATCCCTCCCAATGATATATTGGCTAACCTCGAAAGGTTATACCTTCGAGTTATAGTTATATTTCTCCGAATGATATCTTGGCTAACCTCAAAAGGTTATACCTTCGAGTTATAGTTATAGCTCTCCGAATGATATCTTGGCTAACCTCAAAAGGTTATACCTTCGAGTTATAGTTATAGCTCTCCGAATGATATCTTGGCTAACCTCAAAAGGTTACACCTTCGAGTTATAGTTATAGCTCTCCGAATGATATCTTGGCTAACCTCAAAAGGTTATACCTTCGAGTTATAGTTATAGCTCTCCGAATGATATCTTCGCTAACCTCAAAAGGTTATACCTTCGAGTTATAGTTACATCCCTCCAAATAAAGTTTTTGGCCAACCTCAAAAGCCCTTTCCCTTTCAGCGAGAGCTCTTTCTCGTTCGCTCAACTCTGTTTCCTTCTGCCTGAGGGCTTCCTGAGTCTGCGACAGGCTGACGATAGTCTGCCAAATATTCATTCATGCATTTATTCATCCACCTATCCATGTATTCATTCATTCTATCATTTACTTATGAATCATTCACTCCTCTATTCAATTCATTCATCGAACTTTTAATTCATTCACCCTTTCAATATCAAATATGCAGATCTCATAGGTAAAACATGTTTTGATTTTTCAATAGTTCGATCGCTGGAGTAGGTTTAAAGTTTCATTTTCAACTTTTTCATTTTCAACAAATGTATTTCCTCTAATGTATAACTGAAGACGGCTCATCTTTACCGTCTGGCACCTCTCGGTATGTCCATGAGGCACATGAATTCTTTACGAAACAATCTACCGGTAAAACTTTATTCTTCTAAAATTTCTACTTTCATCTCTCGTACAATATCAATTTGTATATTTCTACCTGAAGAACTGATATCCTCTCCTAATAGTATCACTCTTTTCTATTAAAGTTAGAAAGCTGAGTAAAGATCTGATTCTACCTAACCCCATTATTTCTGATCATTAATCCTTTATATTGAAAATGTATATCGAGAATGTATGTTGTTGAGTAATTATCATTTTATTTAGAGCCGGTCATTACTTGTGTAAATCACTGAAAAGAATGGAGAGAAGTTCAGTCACAATTGAGAGTTTAACATTTACATCCTAAAAACCAAGAGCCACTCACCCCCCCCCCTCCATGTTCTCGAACTTATCCTCCTCAACCTTCCTCAGAAGCAATTCAAAGTTACACGGAATAAATGAAATGAAACTTTACGAAACAGGTTGAGGCTGAGATATGGCTAAGAAAACGGTCTTGTTAAGTAGAGGAATAAAGATTTTTGCTTTCAATTCAGCTGTGAACTCTGATAGTCATTTCGAGTGAGGGAGGGGGTCGGTAGGTCGGTCGCCTTAGATAGTTTTTTAGCCAGTTGGCAATTTACCTATGATAGATCTTAGTCATTTTACAATTTACCCAATGTTTTATACTTCTCCTTTCTGAAACTCAAAAAAGCTGCTTACATTGGCGATTGCTGCAGTCTTAGGGTCACTGAGATGAGAAGGCGCCGTCATTTGACCGATGCTCTTTCTGCACTCCAGACACGCATGCACACTAAAAAGAAGCCGCAGAAGTATTCAAAACTTTCTATTCAGCCCAATTTTTCACGTTAACCCATTTTCCACGCTAATAAATTTTTTTTAAAAATCACATATAAAGATTAAACTTTGTAAAATAATCTACTAAAAGGTTAAAACAAATTATTCGACTCCGCCTACACCTTCACCCTCCGCTTTATTTGACTCCGCACATACCTTCACATTCCGCTTTATTTGACTCCGCACACACCTTAACCGTCCGCTTTATTTGACTACGCACACACCTTCACCCTCCGCTTTATTTGACTACGCACACACCTTAACCCTCCGCTTTATTTGACTACGCACACACCTTCACCCTCCGCTTTATTTTACTCCGCACACACCTTAACCCTCCGCTTTATTTGACTCCGCACACACCTTCACCCTCCGCTTTATTTGACTACGCACACACCTTAACCCTCCGCTTTATTTGACTACGCACACACCTTCCCGCTCCGCTTTATTTGACTACGCACACACCTTCACCCCCCGCTTTATTTGACTCCGCACACACCTTAACCCTCCGCTTTATTTCACTACGCACACACTTCACGTCCCCCCCCGCTTTATTTGACTCCGCACACACCTTAACCCTCCGCTTTATTCGACTACGCACACACCTTCACCCTCCGCTTTATTTGACTACGCACACACCTTCACCCCCCGCTTTATTTGACTCCGCACACACCTTAACCCTCCGCTTTATTTCACTACGCACACACTTCACGTCCCCCCCCGCTTTATTTGACTACGCACACACCTTAACCCTCCGCTTTATTTGACTCCGCACACACCTTCACCCTCCGCTTTATTTGACTACGCACACACCTTAACCCTCCGCTTTATTTGACTACGCACACACCTTCACGCTCCGCTTTATTTGACTACGCACACACCTTCACCCCCCGCTTTATTTGACTCCGCACACACCTTAACCCTCCGCTTTATTTCACTACGCACACACTTCACGTCCCCCCCCGCTTTATTTGACTCCGCACACACCTTAACCCTCCGCTTTATTCGACTACGCACACACCTTAACCCTCCGCTTTATTCGACTCCGCCTACACCTTCATCCTCCGCTTTATTTGACTCCGCACACACCTTCACCCCTCACTTTATTTGACTCCGCACACACCTTTACCCTCCGCTTTATTTGACTCCGCACACATTTTAACTCTCCGCTTTATTTGACTACGCACACACCTTCACCCTCCGCTTTATTTGACTCCGCACACAACTTCACCCTCCGCTTTATTTGACTCCGCACACACTTTCACCCCCCGCTTTATTTGACTCCGCACACACCTTAACCCTCCGCTTTATTCGACTACGCACACACCTTAACCCTCCGCTTTATTCGACTCCGCCTACACCTTCATCCTCCGCTTTATTTGACTCCGCACACACCTTCACCCCTCACTTTATTTGACTCCGCACACACCTTCACCCTCCGCTTTATTTGACTCCGCACACATTTTAACTCTCCGCTTTATTTGACTACGCACACACTTTCACCCTCCGCTTTATTTGACTCCGCACACAACTTCACCCTCCGCTTTATTTGACTCCGCACACACCTTAACCCTCCGCTATATTTGACTACGCACACACCTTCACCCTCCGCTTTATTTGACTACGCACACAACTTCACCCTCCGCTTTATTTGACTCCGCACACACCTTAACCCTCCGCTATATTTGACTACGCACACACCTTCACCCTCCGCTTTATTTGACTCCGCACACAACTTCACCCTCCGCTTTATTTGACTCCGCACACACCTTAACCCTCCGCTATATTTGACTACGCACACACCTTCACCCTCCGCTTTATTTGACTACGCACACACCTTCACCCCCCGCTTTATTTGACTCCGCACACACCTTCACCCTCCGCTTTATTTGACTACGCACACACCTTCACCCCCCGCTCTATTTGACTCCGCACACACCTTAACCCTCCGCTTTATTTGACTCCGCACACACCTTCACCCTCCGCTTTATTTGACTCCGCACACACCTTCACCCTCCGCTTTATTTGACTCCACACACACCTTAACCCTCCGCTTTATTTGACTCCGCACACACCTTCACCCTCCGCTTTATTTGACTCCGCACACACCTTCACCCTCCGCTTTATTTGAATCCGCACACACCTTCACTTTATTCGACTCCGCACACACCTTCACCCTCCGCTTTATTTGACTCCGCACACACCTTAACCCTCCGCTTTATTTGACTACGCACACACCTTCACCCTCCGCTTTATTCGACTCCGCACACACCTTCACCCCCCGCTTTATTTGACTACGCACACACCTTCACCCCCCGCTTTATTTGACTCCGCACACACCTTAACCCTCCGCTTTATTTCACTACGCACACACTTCACGTCCCCCCCCGCTTTATTTGACTCCGCACACACCTTAACCCTCCGCTTTATTCGACTACGCACACACCTTAACCCTCCGCTTTATTCGACTCCGCCTACACCTTCATCCTCCGCTTTATTTGACTCCGCACACACCTTCACCCCTCACTTTATTTGACTCCGCACACACCTTCACCCTCCGCTTTATTTGACTCCGCACACATTTTAACTCTCCGCTTTATTTGACTACGCACACACCTTCACCCTCCGCTTTATTTGACTCCGCACACAACTTCACCCTCCGCTTTATTTGACTCCGCACACACTTTCACCCCCCGCTTTATTTGACTCCGCACACACCTTAACCCTCCGCTTTATTCGACTACGCACACACCTTAACCCTCCGCTTTATTCGACTCCGCCTACACCTTCATCCTCCGCTTTATTTGACTCCACACACACCTTCACCCCTCACTTTATTTGACTCCGCACACACCTTCACCCTCCGCTTTATTTGACTCCGCACACATTTTAACTCTCCGCTTTATTTGACTACGCACACACCTTCACCCTCCGCTTTATTTGACTCCGAACACAACTTCACCCTCCGCTTTATTTGACTCCGCACACACCTTAACCCTCCGCTATATTTGACTACGCACACACCTTCACCCTCCGCTTTATTTGACTACGCACACAACTTCACCCTCCGCTTTATTTGACTCCGCACACACCTTAACCCTCCGCTATATTTGACTACGCACACACCTTCACCCTCCGCTTTATTTGACTCCGCACACAACTTCACCCTCCGCTTTATTTGACTCCGCACACACCTTAACCCTCCGCTATATTTGACTACGCACACACCTTCACCCTCCGCTTTATTTGACTACGCACACACCTTCACCCCCCGCTTTATTTGACTCCGCACACACCTTCACCCTCCGCTTTATTTGACTACGCACACACCTTCACCCCCCGCTTTATTTGACTCCGCACACACCTTAACCCTCCGCTTTATTTGACTCCGCACACACCTTCACCCTCCGCTTTATTTGACTCCGCACACACCTTCACCCTCCGCTTTATTTGAATCCGCACACACCTTCACTTTATTCGACTCCGCACACACCTTCACCCTCCGCTTTATTTGACTCCGCACACACCTTAACCCTCCGCTTTATTTGACTACGCACACACCTTCACCCTCCGCTTTATTCGACTCCGCACACACCTTCACCCCCCGCTTTATTTGACTACGCACACACCTTCACCCCCCGCTTTATTTGACTCCGCACACACCTTAACCCTCCGCTTTATTTCACTACGCACACACTTCACGTCCCCCCCCCCGCTTTATTTGACTCCGCACACACCTTAACCCTCCGCTTTATTCGACTACGCACACACCTTAACCCTCCGCTTTATTCGACTCCGCCTACACCTTCATCCTCCGCTTTATTTGACTCCGCACACACCTTCACCCCTCACTTTATTTGACTCCGCACACACCTTCACCCTCCGCTTTATTTGACTCCGCACACATTTTAACTCTCCGCTTTATTTGACTACGCACACACCTTCACCCTCCGCTTTATTTGACTCCGCACACAACTTCACCCTCCGCTTTATTTGACTCCGCACACACTTTCACCCCCCGCTTTATTTGACTCCGCACACACCTTAACCCTCCGCTTTATTCGACTACGCACACACCTTAACCCTCCGCTTTATTCGACTCCGCCTACACCTTCATCCTCCGCTTTATTTGACTCCACACACACCTTCACCCCTCACTTTATTTGACTCCGCACACACCTTCACCCTCCGCTTTATTTGACTCCGCACACATTTTAACTCTCCGCTTTATTTGACTACGCACACACCTTCACCCTCCGCTTTATTTGACTCCGAACACAACTTCACCCTCCGCTTTATTTGACTCCGCACACACCTTAACCCTCCGCTATATTTGACTACGCACACACCTTCACCCTCCGCTTTATTTGACTACGCACACAACTTCACCCTCCGCTTTATTTGACTCCGCACACACCTTAACCCTCCGCTATATTTGACTACGCACACACCTTCACCCTCCGCTTTATTTGACTCCGCACACAACTTCACCCTCCGCTTTATTTGACTCCGCACACACCTTAACCCTCCGCTATATTTGACTACGCACACACCTTCACCCTCCGCTTTATTTGACTACGCACACACCTTCACCCCCCGCTTTATTTGACTCCGCACACACCTTCACCCTCCGCTTTATTTGACTACGCACACACCTTCACCCCCCGCTTTATTTGACTCCGCACACACCTTAACCCTCCGCTTTATTTGACTCCGCACACACCTTCACCCTCCGCTTTATTTGACTCCGCACACACCTTCACCCTCCGCTTTATTTGACTCCACACACACCTTAACCCTCCGCTTTATTTGACTCCGCACACACCTTCACCCTCCGCTTTATTTGACTCCGCACACACCTTCACCCTCCGCTTTATTTGAATCCGCACACACCTTCACTTTATTCGACTCCGCACACACCTTCACCCTCCGCTTTATTTGACTCCGCACACACCTTCACCCCCCGCTTTATTTGACTCCGCACACACCTTAACCCTCCGCTTTATTTCACTACGCACACACTTCACGTCCCCCCCCCGCTTTATTTGACTCCGCACACACCTTAACCCTCCGCTTTATTCGACTACGCACACACCTTAACCCTCCGCTTTATTCGACTCCGCCTACACCTTCATCCTCCGCTTTATTTGACTCCGCACACACCTTCACCCCTCACTTTATTTGACTCCGCACACAACTTCACCCTCCGCTTTATTTGACTCCGCACACATTTTAACTCTCCGCTTTATTTGACTACGCACACACCTTCACCCTCCGCTTTATTTGACTCCGCACACAACTTCACCCTCCGCTTTATTTGACTCCGCACACACTTTCACCCCCCGCTTTATTTGACTCCGCACACACCTTAACCCTCCGCTTTATTCGACTACGCACACACCTTAACCCTCCGCTTTATTCGACTCCGCCTACACCTTCATCCTCCGCTTTATTTGACTCCGCACACACCTTCACCCCTCACTTTATTTGACTCCGCACACACCTTCACCCTCCGCTTTATTTGACTCCGCACACATTTTAACTCTCCGCTTTATTTGACTACGCACACACCTTCACCCTCCGCTTTATTTGACTCCGCACACAACTTCACCCTCCGCTTTATTTGACTCCGCACACACCTTAACCCTCCGCTATATTTGACTACGCACACACCTTCACCCTCCGCTTTATTTGACTACGCACACAACTTCACCCTCCGCTTTATTTGACTCCGCACACACCTTAACCCTCCGCTATATTTGACTACGCACACACCTTCACCCTCCGCTTTATTTGACTCCGCACACAACTTCACCCTCCGCTTTATTTGACTCCGCACACACCTTAACCCTCCGCTATATTTGACTACGCACACACCTTCACCCTCCGCTTTATTTGACTACGCACACACCTTCACCCCCCGCTTTATTTGACTCCGCACACACCTTCACCCTCCGCTTTATTTGACTACGCACACACCTTCACCCCCCGCTTTATTTGACTCCGCACACACCTTAACCCTCCGCTTTATTTGACTCCGCACACACCTTCACCCTCCGCTTTATTTGACTCCGCACACACCTTCACCCTCCGCTTTATTTGACTCCACACACACCTTAACCCTCCGCTTTATTTGACTCCGCACACACCTTCACCCTCCGCTTTATTTGACTCCGCACACACCTTCACCCTCCGCTTTATTTGAATCCGCACACACCTTCACTTTATTCGACTCCGCACACACCTTCACCCTCCGCTTTATTTGACTCCGCACACACCTTAACCCTCCGCTTTATTTGACTACGCACACACCTTCACCCTCCGCTTTATTCGACTCCGCACACACCTTCACCCCCCGCTTTATTTGACTCCGCACACACCTTCACCCTCCGCTTTACTTGACTCCGCACACACCTTCACCCTCCGCTTTATTTGACTCCGCACATACCTTCACCCACCGCTTTATTCGACTCCGCACACACCTTCAACCTCCGCTTTATTTGACTCCGCACACACCTTCACCCTCCGCTTTATTTGAATCCGCCCACACCTTCACCCTCCGCTTCATTCGACTTCGCCTACACCTTCATCCTCCGCTTCATTTGACTCCGCACACACCTTCACCCTCCGCTTTATTTGAATCCGCCCACACCTTCACCCTCCGCTTTATTTGACTCCGCCTACCCCTTCACCCTCCGCTCGCTCTCTAAGCGTCTATCCCTTTCCTTATTCTAGTAAATGTCGTTCATCTTTGCATACTCCCTTTTCAAAATCAAGCACTCAATTTTTTTGGAAAATTCTTCAAATTCTAGGTTACACAGTTTGGAAATTTTTTTTTGGAAAATCCAGAAAAAAATTTTGGAAAAAAAACAGAAATTTTTTTTGGAAAATTCTTCAAATTCTAGGTTACACAAAAGCTATTCTTCCGGGCGGGATCGAACCCAGGGAGCGCTCCCGGTTTGAGTCGAGATGGTCTGGGTTCGATCCCGCCCGGAAGAATAGCTTTTTTCTGTGCGATAGTTCAATCATTTTTGGAAAATGTTTCTGAGATGCTTATGTCTCGGTACTTATCTACATGATAACGCATTGACTACTCTCATTAAACAACAAAACTAAACCAGTAAGAGAAGATTCCATGGATCAAGTCAAGTTGTTCTGAGACAGTTACAAACAGCGGTTTTTAGTGTGCAAGAAAAAGGTACATACGCCCAACGAAAGCGGTAAAAAATTTCTTACATGAGTGTCCCCACTTACGAATTTTCAAACAGAGGGCCTCGAAAATTTTTTTGTTTTACTTAAGGGTCCGCCCTTATGATTTGGAAAAACAGAGGCCCGTCGAAAAAAGGTTTGACTTGACTATTTAGTCCCTGGTTACAACCGGCAAAAACAACAACTACTCATATTACTATTGAATAACGACTCGTATCTGACTATCGAGCTCCATAGCAAACTCGTTCTAATATAGCATCACTCGCATGGCGACTCGTTAAATTTAAAAGACTTATGACGCACAATTTGATCTCGTGGTGCAGCTTCTCATTCTGATACTTCAATCGGAGAACATCATCGACGAGTTTGATGCAAGCCTGTCGAGACTCCGTCGGTATCGTCAGCTAAATTCGCATATTCAATCAATCAATGTTTATTCTTTGAGCATACATACATTTGTATGGTACATGGATGATTTTTGTTATACACAAGTATTGTAATAAAAGTTTGTAACATTTAACTCAGCCTCGTCAGTCGTCTCCTCACAATCACATCTGATACGAATATATGACTAAAAAGCTCCTTCTCCTCAAACATTCCCTATTTCATTCCTTACGTATGCAACTTCGATGTG
>OZ057407.1:40991206-41136941 GCA_964056735.1 Allodiplogaster pararmata | reverse complement strand
ATTGAATGATTGAAAGAGAGACCTAATGAATGATTGAAAGAGAGACCTATTGAATGATTGAAAGAGAGACCTATTGAATGATTGAAAGAGAGGCCTATTGAATGATTGAAAGAGAGACCTATTGAATGATTGAAAGAGAGACCTATTGAATGATTGAAAGAGAGACCTATTGAATGATTGAAAGAGAGACCAATTGAATGATTGAAAGAGAGACCTATTGAATGATTGAAAGAGAGACCTATTGAATGATTGAAAGAGAGACCTATTGAATGATTGAAAGAGAGACCTATTGAATGATTGAAAGAGAGACCAATTGAATGATTGAAAGAGAGACCTATTGAATGATTGAAAGAGAGACCTATTGAATGATTGAAAGAGAGACCTATTGAATGATTGAAAGAGAGACCTATTGAATGATTGAAAGAGAGACCTATTGAATGATTGAAAGAGAGACCTATTGAATGATTGAAAGAGAGACCAATTGAATGATTGAAAGAGAGACCTATTGAATGATTGAAAGAGAGACCTATTGAATGATTGAAAGAGAGACCTATTGAATGATTGAAAGAGAGACCTATTGAATGATTGAAAGAGAGACCTATTGAATGATTGAAAGAGAGACCTATTGAATGATTGAAAGAGAGACCTATTGAATGATTGAAAGAGAGACCTATTGAATGATTGAAAGAGAGACCTATTGAATGATTGAAAGAGAGACCTATTGAATGATTGAAAGAGAGACCTATTGAATGATTGAAAGAGAGACCTATTGAATGATTGAAAGAGAGACCTATTGAATGATTGAAAGAGAGACCTATTGAATGATTGAAAGAGAGACCTATTGAATGATTGAAAGAGAGACCTATTGAATGATTGAAAGAGAGACCTATTGAATGATTGAAAGAGAGACCTATTGAATGATTGAAAGAGAGACCTATTGAATGATTGAAAGAGAGACCTATTGAATGATTGAAAGAGAGACCTATTGAATGATTGAAAGAGAGACCTATTGAATGATTGAAAGAGAGACCAATTGAATGATTGAAAGAGAGACCTATTGAATGATTGAAAGAGAGACCTATTGAATGATTGAAGGAGAGACCAATTGAATGATTGAAAGAGAGACCAATTGAATGATTGAAAGAGAGAACCTATTGAATGATTGAAAGAGAGACCTATTGAATGATTGAAAGATAGACCTATTGAATGATTGAAAGAGAGACCTATTGAATGATTGAAAGAGAGACCTATTGAATGATTGAAAGAGAGACCTATTGAATGATTGAAAGAGAGACCAATTGAATGATTGAAAGAGAGACCTATTGAATGATTGAAAGAGAGACCTATTGAATGATTGAAAGAGAGACCTATTGAATGATTGAAAGAGAGACCAATTAAATGATTGAAAGAGAGACCAATTGAATGATTGAAAGAGAGACCAATTGAATGATTGAAAGAGAGACCTATTGAATGATTGAAAGAGAGACCAATTGAATGATTGAAAGAGAGACCTATTGAATGATTGAAAGAGAGACCTATTGAATGATTGAAAGAGAGACCAATTGAATGATTGAAAGAGAGACCAATTGAATGATTGAAAGAGAGACCTATTGAATGATTGAAAGAGAGACCTATTGAATGATTGAAAGAGAGACCTATTGAATGATTGAAAGAGAGACCTATTGAATGATTGAAAGAGAGACCTATTGAATGATTGAAAGAGAGACCTATTGAATGATTGAAAGAGAGACCTATTGAATGATTGAAAGAGAGACCTATTGAATGATTGAAAGAGAGACCTATTGAATGATTGAAAGAGAGACCAATTGAATGATTGAAAGAGAGACCTATTGAATGATTGAAAGAGAGACCTATTGAATGATTGAAAGAGAGACCTATTGAATGATTGAAAGAGAGACCAATTAAATGATTGAAAGAGAGACCAATTGAATGATTGAAAGAGAGACCAATTGAATGATTGAAAGAGAGACCTATTGAATGATTGAAAGAGAGACCAATTGAATGATTGAAAGAGAGACCTATTGAATGATTGAAAGAGAGACCTATTGAATGATTGAAAGAGAGACCAATTGAACGATTGAAAGAGAGACCAATTGAATGATTGAAAGAGAGACCTATTGAATGATTGAAAGAGAGACCTATTGAATGATTGAAAGAGAGACCTATTGAATGATTGAAAGAGAGACCTATTGAATGATTGAAAGAGAGACCTATTGAATGATTGAAAGAGAGACCTATTGAATGATTGAAAGAGAGACCAATTGAATGATTGAAAGAGAGACCTATTGAATGATTGAAAGAGAGACCTATTGAATGATTGAAAGAGAGACCTATTGAATGATTGAAAGAGAGACCAATTAAATGAATGAAAGAGAGACCAATTGAATGATTGAAAGAGAGACCAATTGAATGATTGAAAAAAGATGATACATAAAAAACATCAAAAATAGGCGATACCACATAAACAGATAACCTTATGCCATGTTTTTTTGAAAGCGCACAAAAACTTGAACAGACTTAACTCATTTTGCGGGTCTGAAAAAATCTCCTGAGAACCCAGCTTCCATTTCTCCGAAAAGGTGCTTTCTTATTCTACCAAGATAAATTGATGACATCATAAGCACCAGGATGTTTCTCTGACCCGCACTGCGGGTGAAAAAAATCTATTTCCTCTCTAAAAGCCCCTAAAAACATTGAAATATATGCGCTTGGAAAAATTTTTCTCGGATTTTCCGTACGAAAAGTCCAAATCTTGGCAAAATTGAACTTCAAACTCTATAATTTTAAAAATCTATGCACTCGAAAAAAATTTTGTGGGTGCTAAGAAACACCCTGATAAGCACTACATGAGCTCTAGCACAATCTGAATTTAAAAAAACTCTATCGGATTTTACTAATTTTGGGACGGTACCGTACAAAACATATCCGGAAATTCCCATGTCTCTACATTCTCTCTCAATATTCACTACAAAATTTCTGAAACTATTTTTCTTACTTTGCAATAGGCTCTTACTTATTTGTCTGTGTAAAATAACTTGATTACAATCAGGCGTTGAATGAGGCTGGTCTAAGGCATGTTTGTACGCGCCGAGCGAGTTGTAAAAGAAGTGGGGAGAGGCAAAAAGAGTGGAATCAGAAGTAGAGGAAAAGTAAAAGAGAACGGAAAAAAGAGAGAATGTAGATCACTTTTGGCGCGAACATGTATGCGCTAAACTAGCCTGTCCAGCTACTATTTAACCCATGATTATAACTATGAGTTATGATAACAATGAAGTATAACAATAAGAATAACACAATATCAAACCTCTTCCATGTCGTGGAAAAGATTCCACAGGTCAAACTCACTGGCAGCCATGCAGTTTTCCGTCACTGAAACATTTTACAAGTAAACTCAAACACTGAAAGTAAATATAGTGACAATTCCTGCTTTAATACTTCTTCAATTTTTAATGGATTTTTACGACAAAAAATTCATGCTTAAAGATTTCGTAACAACCGCTTTTTGGATAGCGTTTATGTTTGCGCATAGATTTCACCCGCAGTGCGGGTTAGATAAACACCCTGATAACAAAAATGACTTCTCTTTATCTATCTTCCTCGTTTTCTCTGAGAACATCAATCAATAGTTCATACTACAAATATACGAAGCCAAAAACTTTTTATTACGTCAAATGTCTAACATTTCGCAATAGAAGTAGATCGTTCACATCTCAACTCCTTGTATAGTTGCTTGATTGTTTGTCGGATCTAAAAGCTTAACAAGTCGATTTGATTACAGGAAATCAATGAATGAGGTGAATACATACATAGAAAGAAAGACAGAATATAGAAGTCGAAAAGGAAACAGAAGAGAAAAAGCTGAAAGACACAGAATAAGAAAAGAGAGAAGGAAAAACAGAGGAAATGAGAGAGACAAAAAAAGCGAAGAGGGAGAAGAATAGAGAGAGAAAGAAGGAAAAGAAAAGAGAGAGGACAAGACAGACAGGAAAATAGAGAGGTAAATGGAGAGGAAAAGAGAAAAAAAACGAGAGAGAGAGAGAGAGAGAGAGAGAGAGAGAGAGAGAGAGAGAGAGAGAGAGAGAGAAACAGATAGTAAGAGCCTCTCATTGTCAACCTGCACATCCAAGTCTTCTTGAGTACGGTATGTCAGCTCATTCAGGAGCTTTCTGAGGTCATCCGCGAACTTCTTCCGATCAGCGAAGCTCTTCTCGAGGGCAACCAGGTCCGATGTCTTGTAATCCTCTGCAACAGCCTTTTTTATTCTTCTAATAACATCTTGCTATATTAGTGTTTCTCATGTATAACACTCAATCTTTTATTCTCGGTCTTCGTAAGATCGTATACATAGTTACTTTTCATTTCTGCATGGCCATAGGCGATATACACTCCAAAGTAAAACGAACAGAGTGAAAGAATCCGCTTCAAGCAAGATATGGGCATGTTAGACTCTTGGTATTCAATAAAAAAACAACAACTGACCACCTTGTCGGTAAGTTCATTGTGTTCCAACACTCACAATTTAATGTTCCTTTTTACTATCAAACGTTTTAGCGGCTATATTATAGTGAGTCTTCTACCGTATACACCTGACTAACCAAACACTGATTGTATCCTGCGCAGGCAGTCTTCCATCTGCTCTCTAGCCTTTCTTTCCGCCGCCAAAGCCTTCTCTCTTTCCTTCTTCTCTTTTTGTGTCATGGCCTTGTTCTCTTCCTTTTCAGGAGCACGACGAACTGAAAAAATATCTCTCTTACCCCCGCTCATTCCCTCCTCGCGACGGGGTACGCGCTCTCCTGGGATGCGGGATAGACCTATTCTGGTAGAACCAGTGGCTGCCTCCTAGATCCCTGCTAGTGTGTGTAGCAGAAGTGGGAGATTCAGATTCCTTGCATGAACACTACCAACATTTCTTGGTTTGGGTGGACCTGTCCAGGGTGGGAGTCGAACTTGAGGCTCTTCGCACATAACTCGAGCACACTACCATTATGGTCGCGACGGAGGTCACCTACACGCGGTGCGACTGTGGACGACGCTACATGGCGTCGGACCCAATGGACCTCCAAAACAAAACTTCCCAATGGAATCTCCCGCAAGGGACAACGAGGACGGCTTCCCCCGAAACCTCATTTTTTCTAACACGGATCAGAAAGACCCAGCGTCTCTGATCCGAATACTCCTCCAAATCGCTGGTATCGAGACTAACCCAGGCCCAAGATGGCCTTGTTCTGTATGCTCTCTCAACGCGCCTTCGAATTGTGTTAATTGTAGCAAATGTAAGAAATGGGTACATTTCCGCTGTTCCAACCTTAACAATCTTAATGATTGGAACCCCCAATGGAGATGTAGAACTTGTGAGAGAGCCCCGATCCAGCAGACTGCCTCCCAGACGGTAGCTAACCTGAGGATAATCCAATGGAACGCTAATGGACTGAGAGCCCGACTAACCGAGCTAGAGGACCTTTTACATGAGTTGAATATTCACGTAGCACTCATCCAAGAAACCAAAATGGATGCTAGTATTCCATCTCCGAATATCGTAGGTTACACGATCATAAGAAAAGACCGCTCCAACTTTGGAGGCGGACTTGCGATACTAGTCAAAGAGAATATTCGCTATGCTAACGTGACCTCCCCAACAACGGACCAGACAGCCGAAACACTCAGCGTGGACGTGCCAACCGACCAAGGAACCATAAGAATCTGCAACATTTACATCCCACCTCGATCGTCCTGCCCCAACACATACGCGCCGAACTTCAACCGACTCCTAACACAGAAGAAACCATTCATTGTCGGTGGAGACTTCAACGCACACAATAAAGTTTGGAGTGAAGGTACGGAGGATAGCAGAGGAGATGAACTATGCGACTTCATTGACGACAGCGATCTTGTATGTCTCAACAACTCAAAGATGCCCACAAGACAAAAAGCATCACCAGACATCACTCTCGCCTCGAACGACATAGCCATCGACTGCAACTGGT
Organism: Allodiplogaster pararmata; assembly: GCA_964056735.1. Taxonomy (NCBI): domain Eukaryota; kingdom Metazoa; phylum Nematoda; class Chromadorea; order Rhabditida; family Diplogasteridae; genus Allodiplogaster; species Allodiplogaster pararmata. The sequence goes on along the minus strand of OZ057407.1, from coordinate 41,130,936 downwards.
CAACAATCAACAGAATGAACTCTGACCACCTCCCATGCCTGATTGACGTCGAAACACAGCCATCCAACATCTCAAACGCACGTTGTTATACAAATTACAACAAAGCGAATTGGGAAGGCTTCGAAAGGGACATCAACAAGATTCTCATGGATTTCCCATTCGCCGGCAACTCAGTTCAGATGCACAAATTCCTGACCACCACCTTGACCAAAGCGGCTAAGAACAACATTCCCCGTGGAAAGGTGCCAAAATACACGCCTCACTTGAGCGAAGATGTGAAGAAGCTGATTACAGAACGGGACCAAATGAGGAGGGACAATCCTACGGACCCCTCACTCCCCTCAATAATGGCCGAAATCTCCTTCCGCATCAACCTCGAAAAGAGGAAGGCTTGGGAAAAGTACATATCTGAAATTAGCCACAACGAACCGGGCAACAAACTCTGGAAAACGATAAAGGCTATCGACGGCAAATCAATAAAACCGACGCACTTGACCATCACCCACGACGGGAAAAGTCTATGCCCAACATCTGCCTCAAACGCTTTTGCCAGAAAATTAGCTAAACAAGCCCCTAAAGAGGTCGACAAATCAGCAAGAAGCACAACACGACTAATTAAAGGCCTCAAACGGACAGACGCTCCCCAAATTTCCCTGGCACAGATCGAAGAAGCAATCAAGAAAACCAAAGGTTCCAAATGCCCAGACAGTGAAGGCATCTGCCCTCTACTACTCAAAATGGCCGGTGAAAACTTCAGAAAATGCCTCTGCATCCTCTTCAATAACACGCTGCAAACAGGTATTATCCCGTCCAGATGGAAAGATGCAAAAGTGATAATGTTACCTAAACCAGGAAAGGACTCCAGCAACCTGAACGGCTATAGACCAATATCAATACTATCACCTATAGCCAAAACATTCGAACGGGTCTTATTACCATTTCTGGCGGAAGGCTTTCAAATCGCTGACTGGCAACATGGATTCCGCAAAGAGCACTCGACTACTACCGCACTCCTGGAAATAACCGGGAAAATAACAAACGGCTTCAATCGGAAACCACCCCCGGACCGCACTCTCGTGGTCGCCCTTGACCTCACTGCAGCATATGACTTAGTGAACATATCCCTTCTCTGCAAGAAACTCACTGAAACGAATATGCCAAGAGCCATCGTCCGATGGATGTCCAGCTACCTAAGAGGCCGTACAATCAAGGTAGATTTCCAAGGAAAAAGCAGTCGACGTCTCACATGCAGATCTGGTGTTCCACAAGGAGCAGTGCTCAACCCCCTCTTATTCAATCTCTACATAAACAACCTCCCGCAACCCACAGGAAACACGCAGATGACAGCCTACGCCGACGACATATCAATTCTCTCCTCAAGCCCCTGTATTGAAACCTGTGAAGATCAGATCAACCACTTCCTACCGAAACTCGTAGAAGAATTGGAACAACGTAAAATGATCATATCCAAGGAAAAGACTACGGTCACTCTTTTCACAACCCATACAGGCGAATGTAAAAAAGAACCCAAGGTAGAAATCCACGGAACCCTTTTGCCGACAACTAAAACACCCAAGATACTCGGTGTCGTCTTAGACCAACTCGGCACCTTCCGACAACATGCAGAATACCTTAAACAGAGAACGGCCAAAAGACTGAATATACTACGTGCCCTCGGAGGAAGAACATGGGGCCAACAGAAAAACACCCTTCTTGCAACCTACAAAACAATGACCAGATCCGTTCTCAACTACGCCGCACCAATTTACTCCCCTCAATTGGCCGAGACGAACTGGAAAAAACTACAGGCAAACCAAAATAGAGCAATTCGGATAGCAACAGGAAACCTAGTAATGGCCGGCACAGAGCACTTAGCTCTAGAAAGCGAAATGTTACCCATAAAGGAGCACAACACGATGCTTACCAAGCAATTCGTTGCAAGAGCAAGACTCCTCCCAAACCACCCCTCCCATCGTCGATGCATGGAACCCAAACCACCTAGAACTATTCGTAAACATGCCAAGGACTTAGAAATTATGCTAGTAGACAGTGATCAGAAAGCCGCACTTAAAAGAATACATACTGAAACTGTTAGAAATTTCATTAGATCTTGCTCCCCTAACCCAGTTCTAGGTAAGAAACCTCCCAGAATCCATAAATCAACGAATCAACTTCCCAGGGAACAACAAATAACATTATCGCAACTACGTAGTGGCTATGCAAGTTCCCTTAACAGCTACCTACACAGAATAGGAGCTGCCCTATCACCTCTTTGCCCAAAATGTTTAGAAGAGCCACATACAACTAGTCATTTATTCTCGTGTCGCTGTGACCACACACTTTTAAGAAGTATAGATTTGTGGAATAGCCCGACGTCTGTTGTTAAGTTCTTATACCAGTGATTCCTTTCTCTCTCAAAAAAAAAAAAAAAAAAAAAAAAAGGGGAAAAAAAATAAAATAAATAAATAAATAAATAAAAAAAATAAAAAAATAAAAAATAAATAAAAATAAATAAAAATAAACCCCGAGAGAGAAAGAGAAATAATGTAATTAGATAAATGATGTAAGTAAGGTTATTGTTTTCTGAGCCATGTCAAAGAAGACCTCGTCTACCCAGCCGGAGACCTACGGCGGGCAATCTACAACAACAACACTACCATTATGCCACGCACTGAAATTTTCCGTCATGTAACTAACTGATAAAGAAAAGGGAATAAAGGATAGAGAGAGAAATAAAGAAAAAGAGTCGAGCATGACAGAAAAAAAGGAAAATAAAGGAAGTAGCGAAATAGAATTAGAGAAAGGAGGGAGAAAAAGAAGAAAAAAGAGAGTGAACGAAAAATCTGACCGTCGACTGCATTAATGATGGCAGACTGCACAGACTCCAGAAACTTCTTCCTACAAAACAAACCATTTCAATTTTCTATTTCTCCGAGTTTCTCTTACCAATCCTTTTCAAAGCCCCTAACCCATTCTTCGTGAAGCTCCTTACCAATCTGTTCTGAAGCCTCCAATTTATCTGTTATGAAGGCCCTAACTGATATGTTCAGAAGCCCCTAACCGATCAGTTTTGTTGTAGAACTCGAGTTGCATTAGCGCCGGACAACCGCTCTTCTCATTGGCAATAATGAAGAGTGAGGTAGTCTTTTGGACTTCTCTCTCCACGATGTTTTTGACCGCCAGCACAGACTGGTCCTCAACCGATCATCCTTTTTACGCGGTTAGGTCTTTGTAGAGGGATATGGAAACGATTGATAACCCTCAAACACTTTTTGCAGTGTTTCAACTCGAACACACTTTTTATGCTCCGTTCTTTTTGTTCGTCGGAATGACGTTCTTCAAAACTTTTGAACTGTGACCTTAACTGTGACCTCAAGCGTTTCACCAAGTTCTTTTGGATCAAATCAAGAGTTTTTATCAAATTCACTCCTCTCTTTTCAACTTTTCCCATTTTCAAACGCCTTCACCCGATTGAGTTTTCAGCATCAGGCGTTACCTTTTCATCCTTCACATTTTACTGGTTCCATGACTTTTCGCACCGCGACAACTCGCTCCCGGATTTCGCAAAAAAAAATTCTCAAAATGTCTAATTATGTGGCTGATCGTTGTATACGGTCTCGTATTATACGAAGCCGTACGGCTTTGTTAGCGTCACCTTCACCTGAGCCCAAGAACGACTTCCAATGAAAAAATACATGTGAATATTTTGACTGTGAAATTAAAGGTGTGTATTGTCATGGTGCGAAATGTCGTGAAACCCGTTCTACTAATTAACAACTTAACCCGGCAAGGAGCCTGTAAAATTTTACCGCTGAAGGAATAAAGTTCAGCTTGGAGTTCTTTCTCTGCAGCACTACGAAGATGTCGTCGAAGAGTGCCAGTGTCACTAAAAACATCTTATGTTACCAAAGAGTGCGAATGTAACTGCTCGATACAAAAAAAGAGCCAATGTCTCGAAAAACATCTGAAACACGCTCAGTCATTGGCAGAGAAACGACCTTTAAGAGAACCACCTAATTCTGACCCTACAGCAGCTCATCATAACTGAAGGTCTTTTTGACTAAACCACCCAGGACACATTGCTGTTCCATGTGATAGTTCTGAGTCGGCGACAGCCTTTACAAACTTCTCAATCTGTTTTTTTCCGATAAGGCCTAACGCCCCACCAATTCTCGACTACCATACCCAAAACTTTTACCGTACGCAAAACGTTTTACCGCCTTCAAAGACTATGAAAACGGAATAATCTCGTGACAATAACCCACTATTTAAAAAAAGTTTTACAGAGCAATAAATATATCTTAGGATCTTGTCCTGTGATTGGAAACGTAAGACCGGTCAAAGGTCGAAATAGAGGGGCGCTATCTTACAATGGGACAATACCCATTCAGTCTTGAATCAGGGTGTTTCTTAGCACCCACACAACTTTTTTCGAGTGCATAGATTTTTGAAATTTCACAGTTCAACATTCAATTTTTATAATAATTAGGACGTTCCCTACGAAAAATCCAAAGAAGTTTTTATACAAGCGCATAGATTTCAATGTTTTTTTGGATTTTGGAGAGCGCATAGATTTTTTACCCGCAGTGCGGTTCAGTTAAACATTCTGGTCATGATCGTAAACATGAAAGAATTCTTTTAGAATAGATAGTAACCAGTCTGTTTCTTTCCACCCCCAGAAATAGTGTGTATATCAAGATTACTCATGATGAAGGAGCAAGAGGCCTTTGATAGTCCGCTATAGCGTGTGATGTTGAGGATGCAGACGATCCGAGCATTTGTATCACTAGATTTCTTGGATAGCACATAGATTTGTGCATTGACTTTACCCGCACAGCGGGTTGGAGAAACACAATGATAGAAACCAGGCATTCCATTCGTCCTCACCACCAGAAGAGCGTCTCCGATGAAGATAATCTTCCTTGTTTCTCCATTCTCAAATGTGTCTTTTTTGAGGTCGTCCAACTGCAAATAATTAAAATAAGCTAATTCTACTTGAGATTTAACTGAAAATTTAAATTAGAACATTGCTTCAGGAAAATTAACAAAAATTAAATATAACTTCAATTAATATTAATGATAAGTCACAAAAATCCTCTCCAGTTTCTCGAGACCTATGTTTTGGTTTGAACCTACCTCGTTCACCATCTCCTTGTCACTAACTAAATGTTCACCTTTCTTAATCTTGTTTTCTTTCTCTCTTTCAATTTCTCAGCCTTTTACCTTTTTGGGGTCTTTTCATTATTCTAGGCCATCCGCTTGTCGAGCGGTTGACTTGACTTCATCAATTCCACATCTCTATATCATTTCCACATATGCATCAACGAAATTTTATGATTAGGAAACCAGCAGTCAAGATTCTCTACTTCCAAATTACGCTAATACAAAGAACTATCTATATATTTTATCTGCATCCGAGAATGCGCATTGGTAATCAAACATCATAGGCAATAAATTTGTTTGAAGAAAAAAAAAAGACAATTGAGAGCTATGGCATATGAAGGCTAGATACTTCATTAAATGCGAAACACTATTCTATTAACAGACAATTTTTTTACGGAAAGCTTTGAGAGACTTTTCCTGAAGAAGATCAATAGGTAACTTGCTAAATATTCGAGAAACTCGCAAAGAGAAGCTGTAGTACCTAGCAGTGTTACGAGTTTTTTCAACTTGAATACCACTAGGATTAGTTCTTGTACAACGTCCTTCTTTAAATATGCGGTTTCTATCAATTATGGACTGGTTCTGCATAATCTTCCAACCCATGACAACGTCGTTTTGATATCTCCTATCGGCCAAGTTTGTTAGGCCTAGACATCATAGCCTAGTTTCATAAGACGGAAGAGCCTGAGGGTACATTTTGTTCGGAAAACAACGATAATATACAATGCGTGTAAAAATTCTCTGAACATTTTCTACCGTTGTCGAATCTTTCGAGTAGTGAGGATTCCAAAGCGTCGAAGCAAAGTCTAGGTGAGGCATTACATAAATTTTAAAACATTTGACCAATATAGATGAATCATGGACAGAGATGGCTCTAAGAAATGAGAACATAGCCTTTCGAGCTTTGGCCACCCTATCAAGTACAGTGTCATTACGACGTAGGGATGCGGCCAATTGGATGCCCAAATCACGCACTTGTGGTACTCTGTCGATCGATATCTGATTGATGACATATGTAGTACACGGATTACTGGAACCAATATGTAAATGGAAGGACTTAGACGGTGAAAGAGTCAACTGATTGGAAAGGCACCAGTTATGAACACAGTCAAGAGCTTCTTGTAGTTCTTCTTTTTTCTCGTTCATATCTCCCTTGTTATAAGAGACATATAATTTAATATCATCGGCATAAGCCTGGTTCTTCACATTCGGAAAACAATCGAGAACATCATTAATGTCGGCGATATATAAAGTAAACAGAAAAGGATCTAGTACAGAGCCTTGAGGAACTCCGGAGGTCACTGGCAGTGATTTCGAAAACGATTTACCTATTCGAACCGAAAAACTACGCTCCGTCAGAAATGATTGTAACCAGGAAAGCAATGGATCGTTGATGCCGTAATATTTGCATTTGTGGAGGAGTTTCGGAATACTTATGGAATCGAATGCCCTAGAAAAGTCTAAATAAATAACATCCGTACACTGGCCGATTGATAAAGCATTAGTCCAATCATCGTCACAAACTAAGAGATTAGTGACAACAGATGCACCTACTCTGAATCCATGTTGGTTACTAGGGATTATGTTGTTTTTCGTGCAATGATCAACAAGAATGTCTCGAACTAGGCGTTCCATAGTTTTAGAGGCTGGAGAAAGAATGGAAATGGGACGATAAGATGAAGAAAAACTAGGATCTTTACCAGGTTTCGGAATTGCAGAAATGAAGGAATGCTTCCATATTTTGGGAGTAGATTGGAGCATGATGCACATGTTATAAATGTGCGTCAGGGGGAGACACAGTGATGAGGCACATTTCTTAAACATTATCTGAGGAATATCATCACTACCTGTACTACCAGTAGATTTAAGTTTCATAAGTTGCCTAAGAACAACATGCGGTAAGAAAACTTCTAAATTCGAAAGAGGAGGGAAAGGCCTATCAGGGAAAGAAGGAGTAACTGTGTCAGCCGTTATGAAAGAAGAGGCAAATTCACTTGCTCTGAGAACAAAAACTGCATCATTCTTTCATGGTTTTTGGCGTCAAAAACAACTCGAGAAGATCCAAATTATTTGTTTATAATCTGTGTTTGTCGTGAATATTGAGAAATATTCTGTTGGAGAAAAATAGAAGGTAAAACCAACGGTGAACTGGGATTTCTTGTCTCCTTCAACGAGCGTCGTCTTTCCAGAAGAATCGAGTTCGGATCGAATTTTCTCCCATTTCTTTGTCATGTGACACCGCTGTAAAATAAACATTGCTATAAAATAGAATGATACTCATTCAAAACGAAAACAATGTCACAAATTTGTCAACTAAAAAAGCACTTATACCAAATTTTCTACTGGATGAAAGATTGTGAGATGAAGCTTGTTGCGATAAATGTTATTATAACATTCATTTCATGCAGGCGTTGAATGAGACAGGTCTAAGGCATGCTTGTACGCGCCAAGCGAGTTAAAAAAAGATTGGGGAAAGGCAGAGAGAATGAAAAGAGAAGTAGAGGAAAACTAAAATAGAACGGAAGGAGAAGAGAATGTAGATCATTTTCGGCGCGAACATGTATGCGCCAACATAGCTGGTCCGGTAACCATTTAACCCCTGATTTCATGATTTTCCTTCAATAATTTGACGTTCCATATTTCTACTGACTTCTTGGACTTTTATATATAAGGAATAGGATGAATAAAAAAATATATACAGAAATAACTTTAGAGATAAATCAAGAATGAATAATTTAACGTAGAAAGTGACCACGGGTAAAATATGTCTTAATTTCTCAATAGGTCGATCACCCGAGTAAGTTGAAATTTTCACTTTTATCTTGACAAAACCTGATTGGGTTGAGTTGACTTATGAAGCTTTTAATTTGAAAGAAAAAAAACAAAGTTTTTTTTAATAGTTTTACTTGTTTAAAGTTTTTTAATACGTTTTTTGACTTGAGTGTGAGAGTTGGTCGGTAGGTCTGTCGCCCCCAACAAATAAAATTGACTGTTGACAGTTTACCTATGAAAGTGACCAAAATTAGAGTCTTACTAACCTCGAGGCCCTTATTTATTCGATCGGCGAAGCCTTTCGCAACCTGTAAAAATGTGTTTTTCATAAACTTGATTTTAAAAAAAGCTACGATTCGCTGCGAGTCTCCATTTTTTCTTCATAATTTCACATCACTACGGCTATTAATCCAACTTATAGACACATACGAAATTTTTTGATTTTCACGTTGAATGCGCGTCTTCGGTCGTTTTGTCATTGTTCACCTTACCTCCACCCCTGATTGTCATTGTTCACCTTACCTCCACCCCTGATTGTCATTGTTCACCTTACCTCCACCCCTGATTGTCATTGTTCACCTTACCTCCACCCCTGATTGTCATTGTTCACCTTACCTCCACCCCTGATTGTCATTGTTCACCTTACCTCCACCCCTGATTGTCATTGTTCACCTTACCTCCACCCCTGATTGTCATTGTTCACCTTACCTCCACCCCTGATTGTCATTGTTCACCTTACCTCCACCCCTGATTGTCATTGTTCACCTTACCTCCACCCCTGATTGTCATTGTTCACCTTACCTCCACCCCTGATTGTCATTGTTCACCTTACCTCCACCCCTGATTGTCATTGTTCACCTTACCTCCACCCCTGATTGTCATTTTTCACCTTACCTCCACCCCTGATTGTCATTGTTCACCTTACCTCCACCCCTGATTGTCATTGTTCACCTTACCTCCACCCCTGATTGTCATTGTTCACCTTACCTCCACCCCTGATTGTCATTGTTCACCTTACCTCCACCCCTGATTGTCATTGTTCACCTTACCTCCACCCCTGATTGTCATTGTTCACCTTACCTCCAACCCTGATTGTCATTGTTCACCTTACCTCCACCCCTGATTGTCATTGTTCACCTTACCTCCACCCCTGATTGTCATTGTTCACCTTACCTCCACCCCTGATTGTCATTGTTCACCTTACCTCCACCCCTGATTGTCATTTTTCACCTTACCTCCACCCCTGATTGTCATTGTTCACCTTACCTCCACCCCTGATTGTCATTGTTCACCTTACCTCCACCCCTGATTGTCATTGTTCACCTTACCTCCACCCCTGATTGTCATTGTTCACCTTACCTCCACCCCTGATTGTCATTGTTCACCTTACCTCCACCCCTGATTGTCATTGTTCACCTTACCTCCACCCCTGATTCAGGAACATAGCTTTTCACAAGGTCGTCAACGTCAGATTCTGCTATCAAGCCTACCACTTATTTTATCAAGCCTACCACTAAGTAGCTCCACCGCTCCAAAACTGTTTAAAATCTTCTTTTAATATCGTGATTTCCCAAAATGATAAAGTACTCTAGTGCCATGATTCCAAAATATTGTAGCGTACTTCATTACAGTATCGCCTATAACATACCGTACTCTATTACCGTATTTCCATAGGATTGAACTACCTCTTCGGCAGCACGATGTCTGTCTCTGCCACCCTCTGCCTTGTCCGTCTTGGCGACATGTTGCATGAGCAAATGATACTTTGTCGGCCGATTCATGATCATAGTTATGACGTCCTTATAGGGAAAGGCTTTGTAGAGCGCGTTCGTTTGTGTCTTCTGAATCAGGCTAGCTTATCATCCATAAGAACAAGGTTTTGAAAACTGAACCATTTTTCGGGAGCTGTTAGCAACCAATATTACTACCGGGTACTGGGGAACAGAGTTTTGAAGTTGAAGAAATACTGAAAAGGAGGAGTGCGAAAAAGAAAAAAACTGTGGAAGAGGGAAATTTTTTTATTGAATTTAGAGTTGGTGAGTAATAATGAGAGAGAATATAGATAGAAAAGAGAGTGTAGTTCACCTCAGAGGCCGTATGCATGGAAAACAGATTATAACAATCTGGATTAGTCAAATCCAAGGATTGAAAAATCCAAAAAAGTTTTTGAAAAATTAGGATTGTGAAAATCGGTATGCATGGATGTCAGATTTCTTAAACTTGGATTATTGTCAAAAAGGACGCGGAAAGACAAGCGTAAGCACAAAATGCACTCTAAAAACTGTAATTGTCGATAACTAAATGCACTCTAAACACTATAATTGTCGAATATTAGTTTTGTTATATAATTACAACATTTTTTCAATTAATTTCGTTGTTTTTGTTGTTGTTATGTTTTCATTGTTTGTTTGTTTAAAGCCGAGTTGAATGTTGAATGTAAAATTTGATGGAATTGATATATAAAATATTAATATGAACATTTTCAACATGTTTTAAATCAATCTGTTAGATGAAAGGTGATTTTTAGTAATCTTTGTATTCTATTTGGGACTTCTGCACTTTAGCCCCCTCTCCCCCCCCCTCCCAGAGGTTCCATGGGTCAGTTCAATTGAGTCATGTTCTTGATACGGCCTCGTTAGCGTAAACTTTTACTAAGCCTAAGCGCTTTCTGATGTAAAAATAACTTTTTTTTAATGTAAAAATAACTTTTGAAAATGTAAATGAGTCAGTAGTATGACCCATGGAACCTCTGGGAGGGGGCCTAAAGTGCAGAAGTGCCCTTTATTTGTATGCGCTATACGTTCCTCTGTAATTAATACATGTTACCATGAAATAAACATAAAAGAAGCACTAAGCAAGAGAACATGCAAAAAATATGTAAAATTCCGTTCCGTTTTACTTTCAATACACACTTCAAAAAGAGCAACATGAACGGAATGGGTCAAATTGAGCCGAGAATCCTTTCGGATTGCTCGCTAACCCACCTCCGGAGTAGGGTTACGAATTTTGTCGGATCATCTCAAATCCAAAAGTATTATAGCTTCCATGCATACCGGATTAGTGAAATGTATTTGGATAACTTCTAATCCAAGCTCTTAATCCTTTTGGATTGCTCCATGCATACGGCCTCAGGAAGTTTTCCTCTAACAACACGTCATTACTGCAACAACATTCAAACTATCAAATTACATCCTGCATTTTCTCAACTTTGGATGTTCAAAAAAAAAAACTGCTGAAACTTTCCCACATTCTTCAAACATATTTACGTCAGTCAGTGCACATTTAATACGCAATAAAATGTTTTCACTGGACATCATGAAAGATTTTGTCGTCCGTGGAGGGTCAGAACAAAAATCTAGTGATAACAGCTCCCTATAGGCTACTTAAATTTGATTTACGAGAAGGTTTAGATTTACGAGAAGGTATAGGTTCACGAGAAGGTTTAGATTTACGAGAAGGTCTAGATTTACGAGAAAGTCTAGATTTACAAGAAGGTATAGATTTACGAGAAGGTTTAAATTTACGAGAAGTTATAGATTTACGAGAAGGTCTAGATTTACGAGAAGGTCTAGATTTACAAGAAGGTCTAAATTTACGAGAAGTTCTAGATTTACGAGAAGTTCTAGATTTACGAGAAAGTCTAGATTTACGAGAAGGTCTAGATTTACGAGAAGGTCTAGATTTACGAGAAGGTCTAGATTTACGAGAAGGTCTAGATATACGAGAAGGTCTAGGTTTACGAGAAGGTCTAGATTTACGAGAATGTTTAGATTTACGAGAAGGTCTAGATTTACGAGAATGTTTAGATTTACGAAAAGGTCTAGATTTACGAGAAGGTCTAGGTTTACGAGAAGGTCTAGATTTACGAGAATGTTTAGATTTACGAAAAGGTCTAGATTTACGAGAAGGTCTAGATTTACAAGAAGGTCTAGATTTACGAGAAGGTTTAGATTTACGAGAAGGTTTAGGTTTACGAGAAGGTCTAGATTTACGAGAAGGTCTAGGTTTACGAGAAGGTCTAGATTTACGAGAATGTTTAGATTTACGAGAAGGTCTAGATTTACGAGAAGGTCTAGATTTACAAGAAGGTCTAGATTTACGAGAAGTTCTAGATTTACGAGAAGGTCTAGGTTTACGAGAAGGTCTAGATTTACGAGAAGGTCTAGGTTTACGAGATAGATTTACGAGAAGGTTTAGATTTACAAGAAGGTCTAGATTTACAAGAAGGTCTAGATTTACGAGAAGTTCTAGATTTACGAGAAGGTCTAGATTTACAAGAAGGTCTAGGTTTACGAGAAGGTCTAGATTTACGGGAAGGTCTAGATTTACGAGGAGGTCTAGATTACCAAGAAGGTCTAGATTTACGAGAAGGTCTAGATTTACGAGAAGGTCTAGATTTACGAGAAGGTTTAGATTTACCAGAAGGTCTAGATTTACGAGAAGGTCTAGATTTACAAGAAGGTCTAGTTTTACGAGAAGTTCTAGATTTACGAGAAGTTCTAGGTTTACGAGAAGGTCTACATTTACGAGAAGGTCTAGATTTACGAGAAGGTCTAGATTTACGAGAAGGTCTAGATTTACGAGAAGGTCTAGGTTTACGAGAAGGTCTAGGTTTACGAGGTCTGGATTTACGATAATCGAGCTAGAGGATAAGAGCAGAGAAAAGCGAGAGATCAAGGAATATGAAAAGTTAAGACAGACTCGTTATCATCTCACTGATCAGTTCAGAGTAGCCGTTTTTCAGTACAAGTAAACTAAGCTAGTGATTGAAAAACTCATGGAAGTCCTTCAAAATATAAAAAAACGGACCTGCAAAAAGTCGCGGAACTTGGCATTCTTCTCCTTCATCTGTTCATAGAACGTCTCCGCGCTCTCCTTGGCTGCGCCCAGGGTCGTGTAGGCATCCACGCAGCGGGCTGTTCGCTCTCCAGATTCTGCCAGCTGCAATTCTCAATTTGAAAGAGGAACTCGCGACAGATCTCTATCCGAGTGCTTCTCCAACCCACAATTTTAGTGGAATCAATGCGCGAATATAAGCGCTCTTTAAAACAGGCTCGTGATACAATTTCTCTGTTCTGACGACCTTTTTTCTTCGCCACTCTCGGATTCTCTCCGAAGGCTGTCGTTCCTTGATGATTAGTCTTTTGAACTACACCCTTTTTGGCGCGTGGTACCAAACAGTTTGTGATAAATTCGTGCAAGTATAACAATACAATTTATTTGAAAGCTTTGCATGTACACTATTTGTAGTAAGTGCGAGAAACCTAAGATAGCGATTGCCACTCGAAATCATAAATGGTAGTGTCTAGCTCTCATGTAAGATTTAAAGAACAAGGCAAGAACAAGGAACAAGGCTTCAAGAACAAGGAACAAGGCTTTAAAAGAACAAGGCAATTGAGCCTTCTAGTTAGTATCGCACAAAATAGTATTGTGTCAGAGTGGTGTATTGGTTACGTTTGCTCTCGCTTAGAAAAAAAAAACGGCTAAGTTGGATGGCGCTCGGTGAACTAGCTCTTTCACATGCGATGATTTAATCAATCGTAGCAGTGTCTAACCTCTTGTGATATGATATCCGCGACGCTGTTTACTCTCTTGCTCTCCTTTTGTCTAACGAGGAGTCTCTCCAGTAGATGTAAATGGAAGGCAAGCATCGCATCCAGCACTTCCGGAATGAGTCGATCCACATCCACTGCCGACATTATGTGCTCATCCAGGAGGCGGAGGCGATAGCCCTGCAGAACAGAGAGGGGATAGCAGGTTGTTTCTTAGAACTCACAAAACTTTTTCGAGCGCATAGATTTTTTTATTTATTTCAGAGTTCAACATTCAAATTTTCCAATGATTTGGACTTTCCGTACGAAAAATCCAAGAAAAAATGTTTCAAAGGCGTAGATTTATAAGTTTTTCGAGGTTTTTGGAGAGTACATAGAATTTTTTCACCCGCAGTGCGGGTCAGAGAAACACCCTGGGGGTTCGAATAATCAAGTCCCACGGTGTTATCCCGGGCCTCTGATTTGCAATTCTGTGGATCTCTGTTTCCATCTCTCCGAAAGTTCTCAACGTTAAAGCCTCATATTTCAAGAAAAAACAATGCGTTGCCTACGGCGGGGCACTGCTAAGCCATATTGTTTGCTTCCGGCACGCCTCGGTGTCTTTTTCGGACATAACATAGAACCCTCGAGATATACAAAGTTGTTGTTGTTGTCTTGCCCATAGGTCCTGTCGAGGGGAGTCCTTTTGGGATAGGTTGGTGGTGAGGATCCTTTTGAGTCCGGAGAGATTTTCTCCGTCTACACTCGCACCGCAGTCGGCGATCCTCTTGGCGAGACCCATTCGTTAACCGGAGAAGGGCAAGAGGTTATTTTACTGGCGCCTCGACTCGCCATTTAAAAGTATAGCGGAGTATCGGCTGATGTTTTGTCCGGTGGCATGCCCAGGCCGGTCCGGCATCGCCCTCCTTTGAAGAGCTATACTACCCAGTTTTGGTCCGCGGCGGGATTTCTCCCGCTACCTCCCAGCACGAATTCTTCGTAGGGAGGCGTCCCTCTATCCGCCACCTGAGGTCGCGCTCGATTCTGGACTGGATAATCCGGCTCCATCCGTGACAGGCTCTTAAGGCTGTAGAGTCACAAATGGCCACTGTTGCCAGTGTGTTTCGAGAGATATACAAAGAAGCGTTTGATGAGGAACAGCCTAATATTTTTCTCTTCCTCATGACTCGGTTACTTAAATTTCCTTTCACAGGTCCTAATGAAATTCTGATTTTGCGGACTCTCCGTAAAGAAGACCTCGAAACGTTGAGTGGTCTTCCAAGACTCATTTATGTTGCTCTAAAAAGATTTCAATCAAGTTTCCTGCAAAAATCAGTCAATAACGACGTGCAAAAAATTACTTACTTGTTTTAGGAACACCAAACAAGCGCAGTGCTTCTTCTCCCTCACAATGAGCTCTGCAAATGGTCGGTTACTTCTTGATATCAGACACTCTTAAAATGTCTCTCTCTCAAGCAGGCAATACTCATCAAAAATGTGTTCTTAGCAGAAATGCAAAAACATGAAGTGATACTGGATTTCACCTAATATTTTCGGGAGCTCTCTCGAAATGGCAACTTTCAATTGCTCTACTCTAAAAAATATATTTCTTCAACCACTAGTCATTCATTTCAATGCTTATGCCAATTCGTCACATCAAATGGTATACAGACAAAGAAGTTTATACAAACTTATGGTCGAGTCTTATTAACAAACCAAAGAGGGCATCTTGCTTCTTCGTCTCACTCTCGTCTAAGCCATCCGTTTGGTATTTCTCATGCCAAGCTTTGTGCTCTTCCTTCTCGAACAATCCGAATCGATCCCACTGATCATTGTTGCTGAACCCATCAATTAAACATTAATTTTTATCTTTAAACTTTAATTTCAACAATCATCGTTCAGAGAAAGGAAGGTTGTCGAGAATAGCGAGTTGCTATCCATAAAGGACCGTTCTTTCTGGCGGTTTGAATTCTCGTCAAAATTTTTATGAATTGAGTTTTAGCTTGTTTTTGCACAGACCTATTTCCTTCTACAAAATTCTTTCTGGCGGTTTGAATTCTCGTCAAAATTTTTATGAATTGAGTTTTAGCTTGTTTTTGCACAGACCTACAGTGCTGGACATAATGATAAGACACCCCTGATTTTTGATGATATCAGCCGAACGGTAAAGGTAAATGAAAAATTATGATTTTCTTTTTTTTTTTCGCCTTCGAAAACCATAGTAGCCGTAGTTTAAAAAAACAAAATTTCTTAGTTCTCGAGAAAAACATTTTTTAAGGATTTTGACCTGGACATAATGATAAGACACTTAACAGCTTTTTATCAACAAATCTTTATTTGATATTTCTTGTCAACAAAAACGATTCAATAATTGATAGCACGACCTTTCTTCAAAAGAATGTCAGAAATCCGATTTGGCATGCTTCTATATAACGCAGAAATTACATGTGGCTCTATTCCATCCCACTCCTTGGTTATCGCAGCTTTAAGCTCGGCTGTAGTGGCGTATTGTTTGTTATTTTTATAAACCCGACGAACCAAGAGTCCCCAGAGATTTTCCATCGGATTCAAGTCCGGAGAACGAGCCGACCAAGGTAGCAGAGAGACGTTCTTAGCCAACAACCATGACTTGGTGGAGGCGCTGGCGTGAATAGGAGCGTTGTCTTGCAGGTAGACAAGCTGACGACTGCTGTGACTCCTCATGAATGAAATGAGAGTTGTTTCCAGCACCTCTGACGTGTGATGTGAGGATTACGGCGAATAGCGCGTTGAATCGTTCTGCGAGAGACATTCAAGTTGAGCTCTGCCTTAATGTCCATTACGGAGGCGGTCGAGTTCGAAGCTTTTCTGGCGATTTACCGCTCTTCTCGTTCTGTGAGCTTGCGTGGACGTCCTCCAGAGGTTTTCGATCCATATCAAAGAGGGTCAGCGAGGTAGTTGGTAATGACAGTACGCGAACGGCCCAGAGTCTTAAGTGTGTCTTATCATTATGTCCAGGCCGGCTCTACCTTGGCCGGCTCGTTCTCCGGACTTGAATCCGATGGAAAATCTCTGGGGACTCTTGGTTCGTCGGATTTATAAAAATAACAAACAATACGCCAATACAGCCAAGCTTAAAGCTGCGATAACCAAGCAGTTGGATGGAATAGAGCCACATGTAATTTCTGCGTTATATAGAAGCATGCCAAATCGGATTTCTGACATTCTTTTGAAGAAAGGTCGTGCTATCAATTATTGAATCGTTTTTGTTGACAAGAAATATCAAATAAAGATTTTTTGATAAAAAGCTGTTGAGTGTCTTATCATTATGTCCAGGTCAAAATCCTTAAAAAATGTTTTTCTCGAGAACTAAGAAATTTTGTTTTTTTTTTAAACTACGACTACTATGGTTTTCGAGGGCGAAAAAAATATGATAATCATAATTTTTCATTTACCTTTACCGTTCGGCTGATATCATCGAAAATCAGGGGTGTCTTATCATTATGTCCAGCACTGTATTTCCTTCTACAAAATCTAAGTCTTCGTTGTAAAAATTTTTTTATCGGATTTATCGAACCACATTTAGCTATGAAAAGAGAGCAACAAATAGTTTGCAGGATTTTATTATTTATGATTTGACCATGAACAGGATGAATTGATGATTTGCAATGAGGACGATGACCCATACACTTTTCTTTCTTTTATCATGAAACATATTTCTAAAACTCAATTTTTGATTGGAAACTTTTTTCAACTGTTCTATTTTTTGCCATTTTTTCCATATTAACCGCCATACGACGGCGCCTAGAATATTATTATTATTTTCGTTTATCTCAAAAACGGCTTCAATGGAAAAACCATTATAAACTTTCACAAGTTCTTTACCTCTTTTCTTCCAAATTCAGTTATACCGCTATTTTTAGCGGCACAAGAATTCAAAGTGAATAAACCTTCAATTTTTGACCTAACTGAGCATTTTTTTCTTCTAAAACATACAGATTAGCCGGTGGGAAAACATCGGGGACGTCGTGTTCCCCATTAGATGAACCCTCGGGGGAAGCCTTGACGTCTTTATCAGGGCAGAAGTGCAATGCGATGTCATCAGGCAAACCTGAACCACATTAAGGTTTAATTTCTTGATAAACAATCCAAAAATTGATATCAAGAAGAAAATTGTACTGAAATTAGATAAGAAATTTCCTAAATGAAAAAAAATTACGTAATTTTCGGTTTTGAAAGAAAACTGAAATCAACTCTCAGTCGGTAAAAAAAAAGAAAATTAACGAAAACTTTAAATTAAAACAGAATAATATTTACATCAAGAACCGTGAGAAGTCAAAGATCCGATTAAGAGACACCGAATACATTCATTTTATGCAAAACAGGAACTCGCATTTCAAAACCAATCACATAGAAAGAACACCATTAAAAATTTTGAGCGAGTGAAAAAGATAAGCTTGTGCACATATTTTTCTAGGATCGCCGACTGCGGATGAAGACTCACAAAAATTTTCCGCCTACAAATGGATCCTGAACAAATTATCACAGTCGAATCCCCTTCGACGAGGACAAACAACAACAATCAAATCATTTTTATCTATCAACTGAAGCATCTTTAGCGTCAGATGAATGGAACCTACTACATCTCCGAAATAGTACCTTCTACAAAAGTAAAGCTGCCTTGTAGACACCTTCATTTGCACAATAAATGGAGTGAATTGATATATACAGGAAGTCTCACTGCTCTTCTTCGGCGTCATGAATTCCAGAATACAACAAGAAGAGGACTGTTCACCGGGATACTTAAGGATGGTACGCATGTCAGCGCTATAGCGCCGCTGATGAGAAGTGTTGACACGAAGCAGCGAGAGCGCGTCGTCCAAACTGCCACTTCCCAAGCTTCCGCGGCGATTTAGCTGCAGTCAGTGATCCAAAAAGTTTCTTTTTGAAACGGAATGTTTTACAAATAATCATCTCGTGACAAAATTACCACCTCTGGATAGACGAGATGTACACAATCTCCCTTGAAATTGATAAACTACTCTTAAAACTATGAAAATGAAAAAGTTGTTGTTTTTTTTGCTTTTGAGAGTAAAGTTGATATCATTAAAGTATTACTTCAGAAAAATTCAAAAGCTGATTCACGCACACAAGGAACTATTTAAATCTACTTAAATCATTAGTAACTGCTCAAAAAATTATTCTTTTTTCATTTTACTCATGTGAAATATGTCAGCCAACAGCGTACCTTGATCGACGTAAAGACATCTTTGAAGATCCCTGACAGCCTGCGTTTGCATCCAGCCACCGGATAAGCTTTCTGCGGTGATGTTGAGAGAGAACTTCCATCCGCTTCGGAACACCTTATTTTGGGCCGCAAGGAGACGAAGCGGGGAGAATAGACGCGAGCGGTTTCTTCTGTTCCCGGGATAGTGAGCTTATTAACCTCCGTTGAATAAGAAGCACTCATGCTTAGCAGTTCTTGCAAGTGCTCCGGAACTTCTTCAGGGGGTGCAGTAGTATCCAGGTGTATAGCAGGGGTCACGAGGCGACAATTCGGCCTGTTCTCCCACTCGGGGTCCTCTTTTTTTGGCACTGGCGACATGCAAGGGACAAGTGCCAGCTCGTTTGAAGTGCTTTTCAGGGGTTCAGAACCATCACAGCCAGCAGTTGAGCGAGCCGCGGCTTCCGCCTCAAGCAAGACCTGTATCTCAGTCGCTGGCTCACTCGACACGGTCGATATGCTGCGTGAACGCGTCGTATCGTGCGGTTCACTGAACCCCAAGCTAGGGGGGAGGACGCAAACAGTCGCACCTATTGCGGATTCTTTGAGAGCACTGAAGGCCTCTGAAAACTAGAACCACTTCAGACTTGAATAAAGCGCGATATTATACACATTGTGGCTTTGCGTGAGACATTCGAGAAACGCGGATAGGCATTGTGAGAGTGGAATGAAGAGGCCCGGGAAAGGACAGCGTGGGACCTACATATTGGCTTCCCAGGCACACTATGGGCATTGTTTTTCATATTGAGACCTTGCAGAACAAATGAGAAAGCTAAACTTCTATGAAGGGCGTTTGGAAGAGAAATGAAAAGGATTAGCTAGTGACTGAAAGAAAGGAGAGAAGAAAATAACGAGAAATGATTTGAAGAAGAAAAAATGATGCAGAGAGACTCTGCAGGAAACGCATGTCGAATACTATTATCTCGTCATGGGCATCAAAACGTTTTTCACACGCAGAAATGCGAGATAAACAAAAAAACCGAAAAAAGTATGAAACTTAGCTATTCTACATAGATTGAGATGAAATGAGGAATGTATGTAAGTCGTGATTAGCTCACTTTTCAACATGTCCCATCCTACTCTAATAGGCCTCATTCTTATTAATATTGATTTTTAGATCTCGCGAAAGGTAAAAAATTGCTGTTTTCACTAGTAAAAACAGCTAATTTAATTGAAAACAGACATAATTACTTCATCGCTACCTAGGAATCTCACTCTCTCCTTCAAAAAAGCCCCAATTTCGGCTAAGCATTTCATATGAGGGCCAGAATGAGACTGAGAAAGATGAGGGTGAAAGAAGCAAAGAACATAAGAGATTATTTGCAGAGACTAGAGGGGACTGTGGCGATAGACATCGAAAGATTATCTTGTCTTATACAAGCATTCTCCTCCATCAGCGAACAGATTTGTAAAGAAGACGAATGCTAGGTGGCCGATTCAACGTTCCGCGCCTATTTCGACTACGAGGGCAGTCGGAAGATGAGGAGAGTAAGATAAGGAGCGACGGAGGATCTTCTTCTGATGAACCAAAATTAGAGTTGTTCAATGGAGAATAGCTACGCGCTCGCTTTAACGCGCTATACTCACGCTCTAGTGAACCTCTGAACGCACAGAAAACAAAGCCTCCGAGTGTTCCGATACAAAAAACAAACCAAGCCAAATACTTCCATATCAATTACTTCAGCAGTAGACTCGAGTTAGTTGGCGGGTTCTCTTTTCAATGATGAATAATTAATTCGCGTCTTATTCACACTTCATCCGGTATTCAGACATCTTCGCTCGCAAGAACGATTTGGACGCAGGAAGAAGCAAGCATCTGTGGGTGATGAATGCTTAGGCTGTGAATCAGTAACACAGTCACTGGGAATGAGCAACAAGAGCAGAAGTGATGAAAATTACACTCCACCGTTAGCTTTGAACAGAGAAAGTATCATGCCAGCTCGTACAGTGCGTCATTACATCATAGATAGTGGTTCAATGATACAGATAGTGAAAAGCGACTATCAAAAGCGAGCATCAGAACAAACGACCTTTTTTTAATCTCACAGGAACTTTCTCCTCTAAAGAGAAAATTTTTTTCAATTAGAGTTATTTTCATGCCTGTGAATTTCCGGCATTTCCTCGAACCAAATTGTAGCCATCAGTAATTATTTGAAACCATTGAAATATTCGAAGTGGATTGACTTTAATGCTTTTGGACCGTCGAAACTATGGGCAACTCCACTCTTAAATTTATGCGGATAGTTCGTAAAAGATGAAACTACACCCCCGTATGAAGAACTAAAAATAGCATCTGAACAAACAAACACGCTCGTAAACAGCTGATTCTAGTCTTTTCGGACCTCCTTTCGGTTTCAAGAGCCCTTGACTACATTCAAGCAATCTCCCCGTCTGTTCCTAAGCAGCCCTGAGCAATCTATAAAAAGGATCCACAGCACGAAAGGGCCTCGCCGTCTCGCAGAATTTGCCTCCTCAAAGCTGAAAATTACTACTACGCATTTATGACGGGAAAAGGGGGGGGGGGTAGAAAAACAAGCTATAGGCACTCGAAGGGGAAGACTTTTTCCACATCAATGCCTTTCGGCATCAAGTAAACGAGAGCTGCGGCCTCTTCTACAACAACCTAGAGATTATATAAAAATTCTAAAAGAATTGTAAAAGATACAATTTTCGAATTCATAAATTTTTCGAGTAGTACGGATATGACCGACTTCGACGCTTGAAGAAGAAAAACTGCTTTTAAAATGTTTGTTAGGATTTTTCTTTAACCTAAGACGGTTACATCAAGCAAGAACGCAAAATATCAAGTCATCTGCGTTTAAAGCTTATGTAATGACCAAAATGATGACTTTTTTCAGAATCACATCTTTCTATCGAAAAAAAGTTCTCAACCTCTATTAGCAAAAAGAGCTCAAACTGCCATGAATAGAACAATATTCATCGCGCAACTCTCCAGTAACATGGATGAGCATATGAGGAGGAGCAATATGAGGAAAAGCAAACATTTTGAGCCTCCCCAATTCTGCTCCTCCCCTATCAGTTAGGGACCGCATTCACCGACAATTCCCAAAGGCCCTGTTGTTCCTTTAAAGAAAGTGCTATAAGAAAAAGTGAACAAGAGCTAAGATATGAACCGACCCTTGAGCATTTATATTCAAAAGCGTCTGTTCGCAACTCCATACCACGCCATCTATCTTTGACTTAACTTTTTGGAGAAACAACGAAGGCCCATGGAAAAAACAATGCCTGTGAACGCAAAAAGCACGCGTAGAGGATCGAGCACAAGCGGTTCGTGGACAAAGGCAGTGAAAACTTTCGGGAAAAATTTTTGGGCCCAAAGGAATATTAAACACGAATCTGAACAGAATCAACCTTCAAGCGGCATCACGAGCCGATGATTGTACTCAGTCTCCCGGTCTCTAAGAAGAAAGAACAACCAACGACTATTAGAACTATCGCAAGAGATAACCGGGAGAAGTCTAGAAGACAATTTCAGGTGACAGTTCCCCGACTAGCTGCTCGTAGCAATCATGATAATGTTAGATTAAGGCTCTTGTCTTAATATCTGGCTGTAGGCTAATCCAGGCCTAAAAAACGGGCTTTTCCGAGAAAAATCATATCAGGACGAGAGGAAACGGGAAATGCTGTGTTTTACACTTTCAAATCATGTGAAGGCTTGGATGGTGATTCGGGTAGTGAATTTCATGTGTCATTATTAACACTGTGAGGTGAGAATTGTGTCAAAGTAGACGATAGAGAACTACTTATGAAATAAGCTATGTTAATCGCACTTTGCCGATAAATCTGAATTTTTAAATTGCATTAACAAATTTTAAACGAATTTTGTTCTGGAATAACTTCCAGAACAAAATTCAACGAAAAAATAATCATGAAAAACTTGAGAATGTAAATATAAAAAAACAGCTGTTTTGTGTTCATTTCACTGGTCAATATGACATCATTAAATGATGGCAAGACAAAATTAATCAATTTGAGGAACAGTGTTTTTCTAAACAGATTAGAGGGTAGGGGCAACAAAAAAATCCCATAACACAATTAACGGAGAGCATAATCATGCTACATACATATAGCAAACCAGCAAAATAAATTTCATCGAAAACGAGCACCTACCTCCAGTGCTTTTCTCACAAAAAAAGATTTGCTTTCTTTCCATAAAAGATAAAATTTCCACATTCTTGCCTTTTTTTTCGAATTCAAGTTTTTTTTTCAAAGTCAGTTAGTAAAAATTGGAACATAAAACTGATAACAAGAAAATGAAACATGGAGAAAAACTCCAATAGTAAAAACACTTGACGGGGTCCTCTCTCTCCGCCTTAGTGTTTTGTGCGTCTCTCCAAATAAAACGATCCCTCCGTTGGTCAAATAACAACACTGGAAATATTACGATCTACGCCTCTTGTGCGTCTCTCCAAATAAAACGATCACTCCGTTGGTCAAATAACAACACTGGCAATATTACGATCACCAGTAAAATGATGAAATTCAATTTTGTGTTATTGTGAAATATATGGCACTTTTGCTACATTATCATAAACAAATTAAATAGATCATAAACATATTTTTTTAAAAAAAATTTTACATTTTGAGTTTATCTCTTACCATCAATAGAATTCCGCGACGACTCACTCACCGTTGATCTTCTCTGTAATCAAAGTAACATTTGCTTCGTCATTAAAATTATTACAAAACTTTTTATCACCTTTTAAATGTTTTGTTGTATAGACTCTCTTGAAAAAACAAAATGATAAAATATGATCGTGTTTAAATAAATGATTACAGATTAAAAAATAATTACAGATTAAAAAATGATTACAGATTAAAAAATGATTACAGATTAACTGACCGGTAGATTGACAACTCCCCCAGAACGAGGAAAAGCACTCATAAATCCTTCTAAGCTCCGATCCGGCTTCTGAAAGTCATGCTTAAAATGTGAATTCTTCTTCTTCTTCCTCGCGCTTGTTCCCGCCTCGCGGCAGGGTACGCGCTCCCCTGAGATGCAGGACAGACCTATCCTGGTAGAACCAGTGGCTGCCTGCTATATCACTGCTAGTGTGATTAGCAGCAGTGGGGAGAGTGGGGAGTTCATGCTTAAAATGTGAATATTTCGACAAAAACATCTAAAACTTTTTTTCTTCAATTTTTTTTCAGACAGGGACAGTAAGTCTCGTTACAGTGAAACATGGAGAGACATGGGTCTAATTTGTTCATACCTTGTTCAAATTGAATTTTTTTCCACATAATTTGTTCAAATTGAAACCTGGTTGTACCAGTGATTCTATTTTTCGTTCCACTGATCTGGGTTTCCATATTTCATAACTGTAAACTAATTTTAAACCAGGACAAGAAAGCTAAGACTCATGGCATGTGGTTATATTATTTGATGCGATTCGAAATAGGAATCAAAAATACAAAGCTTTTTACATTAAACAAAAATTAATATGAGAATTATACCTTAGTTATTTTTCTGAAAGCCATAATCGAATTGCGATACATGATATATTCAAATGAAAACCTGTATTACACACAACTGACTGTCTTCTTCCTTGACCTCCTCTCGACCAAGAGAGACAGGGACTCGAGAACGCCTCCCTTCACCGAGCCTCCGAGTGACCTTTCCGACTTCTGCTGCTTATCTACGCGGACACTTCCAAGCCTGACACACATCACACTTCTTTTCTAGTATGTTCTATCTTTTCTAGTATGTTCTAGGGAAGTAAGTTCTAGATCGAAGCCATTTCTACTCTTGCACAAAGCATTCACATTTCCAGCTGAGGAAGGATTACGAAAGAAAGCCAGGACAATGTTTCTTGTGGAGACATAAGTCTACAAGTTATTTAAAGCTGAAATCAATGCGTCTATCTCAAATATCGCATCCAATAGAACTTCATGCAAAGGTAGCGCTCATGACTCTTTGATTTATTCAAAGAAGACTAACAGCCATAGTCATGACTATAGCTTTCATACATGCACAAGCTGATGTCTCTTAGTCGTGCAAAATATGATTAATAACAGCCGCCACTTGATGACTGATGGTCGATAAAATTTTGTTGATTCAAAAAAATTATGAAAAATTTATTGACTTGTAGTCATTAACAATGAAGACCGCCGAGAAAGAGAGGTTTTACAAAGTTCTGAAGGATATACAAATAGAGTGCTAATTATACATCTCCTAATTCGTCTTAAAATTACAATTCAGAGACGGGGAGTGAAATTACATATTTCTCTTGGTCCTTTGGTCAATGATTCTAGAAGATGAAGGAAAAAAGTCAATCAGTGAATAAGATATGTCGACGATTCCAACCTGGTTTAAGAATGAGCCCTCTTACTTATGCCAGATAGACTTGGTATAGAAACAAAGAGACAGAGAAAGAAAGGAAAAGTTGAAGAGTAAGAAAAAGAGAAGAATAGAGAAAGAAATGAATGCTGATAAGTAGACTAATAAGTAGACCAGTAACACCTCACTCAACCAGTTCTGGCCACATCTCTTGCCTCTCCTTACAATTCTGTGCAATTAGGCACCAAAGAGTCACAATAGCGACAATGCAAGTTGCTTTTGTTAAGTTAATTAGGCGCACCGCGAACGGATAATTTGTAAAGAGAACCGTGAGTAGATAATTTGAGAAAGTTACAATTAGTATCTTTCCGATCGCTATCCATACTTATTAGACATTATCTTTCAGCAAATTTATGATGCTTCAAAGCCAAAGCAAATCGAGCTAAACCAAGCAAGCAGTATCAAGGCAAGTTTCTGTAAATTAAGCAGTGAAACTATAATAGAATCATCATCAGTTGTAATTTACACAGCTCACCAGCACTGTTGACAATTTTGACAAAAGTGTACTCAAGCAACGGATTTTTATACCGAGCAGAGTAGAGGATTGTTTGCAGAAACTCGTGCAAAAATCGTGTGGTAAGACGGGAACCGAACCCGTGACCTATCGCATTCCGGGCGAATGCTCTCCCCACTGAGCTACACATACATGATAATGCACATTTTAAGGCATAACAAAAGACCGTTCTTTGAGCAATAGAGGATAGAATAATGACTAGTTATACCTCCTCTACTCTTTACCTTTAGCTCGCTTCTCATCATTCTGGACTCTCCCGCTCGAAGAGCGATCGTTCTTTTCGAATTTCCAACAGTTATGCTAGACCTGTGGTGAACTTTGCTTGCAATGAAATCTACATTTGTAAGAAGCTTAAGAGTTAATAAAGAGAAAATAGCGCATCTCATTAGTCGATAAAGAGCAGAGCATAGCACACATATTTACTTGAAATAGCCTACTTTACTCTTTCTGTGGATTACTTGAGTCACTCGTAAGCTTTGGTTAGGAGATCACACCACACTTAGAGCGCATTCCTGGACCGACCAAAAAAGAGATCGCGAGTCGGCGCTTTGTTCACCTTTCAGGTTTTGGAGATCGAATGAATTTCTAAATTTAAAACTTTCATTTTTTCTCAACAAAACGGAATAAATTTCTTATAATGTACAACTCAAAAATTTGCAAGTGAGAAAATTCCGAACTGTAGAACCCTGTCAACTTGGCCTATCTTTTCTCCTAAAAAACAATCATGTTGCTGATGCTTATTCCCGTCTCGCGGTAGGATGAGCGCTTTTTTCAGATGAGGCACACCTTAGCCCAATAATCGCATTCATTACTGCGCCAACCGCGCTTACCTACCTCCTAAAAGGTTAAAAAATTTTAAATCACTCAAACATCCGAGGCTCAGAAAACTGGAATCCCGAGCTAGAGACCCATTATTTTCTGATGGACCTTGTGATGTTTACTGATTAATATCCATGTGTTTACACAGTGCGATAGTGTGAATGGACAATGAGAAATGCCACTGTTTCTCTTTGCAAGAGAAAAGCGGGGAGACATATCTTCTTTCGCTAAGATCGACCTAAAAACTGGAATCTCTCTCTTTCTCTCTCTCTCTCTCTTTCTATATTTTTTCTCTCTCTCCACCTCTCTCTATCTTTCTTTCTCTCTCTCTATCTCTACTGAATCGTATCTCGATTTCATGTACAAACCGTTGTGAGGAACCACTCAACTCGATTTTAGCCCCGTCCATCAAAATTGGTCCCTTTTCGACGGCATTTAATGCTTTCCCTTCCCAACCCCCTTCGACATTCAGGCAAGTGCTTTACCAACTCAATAACATCACAGAAACACGGTGCTGATTTAATTAACATGAGCCATGTTTTGGCTAAATGTTCCCGCTTTCTGAGAGGTCAGAGTCTGCCCTACTTCTGTCACCATCCCCTCATGCTCTCACTAACCGAAGCTTGAACTTGTCATCTCTTCTTCGCGTGTGCAGAGAGGTTGAGCCAGCCCTGCGGTGATTCCTCCTATGATGTCCTTTCTCTGCTTGGCTTTCTGCTTCGTCTGCTTCCATAATGTCCTCCGCCACACTCTGCATACGGCTATCCGAGCAGTCGAACGAGAGAGTATGTCTCAAAGGCACCAGTGCCGGGGGCGAGGACACCTTTCGCATCGAGGCTGAGTGTTTCAGAGGCGCAAGAGCCGGCGGCGCGGAAATCTTACGCGCCGAAGTCGAGTCCCCTAGCGGTGCCAGAACCGGCGGCGCCGAGTCTTTCCACAGTGGAGGTGACGAGTTCTCCGTAGGAGAGATGGGCGAGGACATCTTGCGCGCATTCACCTCAGTGAAGTCGTTCAAGAAGCGCTCAATGTGCCCTGATCGCGGTTCAACCATCACCGAGACCGATCGTGCATGGCGAGAGAGCGGCGGATCGGCTCGAATCTTGACCGCCGCCGACTCATTACTGCGTCCGGGGCGAACGAAGCGCAGAGAGCGGCGCATGAAATCGCCAATGGTAGATCCGCTTACGCTTGCGTAGGAGGCCCTGCCGAGGCTTCCGACACCCGGGGTTCCGCCCCGGGAGAGCTTTGGAAGGGACTCGACCAGCGTGGAGGAAGAAGAGGATGAGCCGGAGGGGAACAAACTGAATGCTTCAAGGTTCATTTCACTTGCCTCCTCTCGACAATTTCAACATAAAATCGTGCAACGAACCCGCATTCTCAACAGAAACAACACACACACGGAACATCGCACACAAGCACACAAACCATTCATTCATTATGTATTGAAATGTTGATTGATGATTCGAGAACCAAGGGGAAAATGGAAGAAGTTATTGTATGATAAAAGAGAACTTGGGGGAAGATATTACAGAATGGACATCGATACACAGTACAGCAAAACCAAATGATAGGAAACTGCTTGATAAACAGTCAGCTAACGATCTTCTCTCTCTGTCTACCCTTCTCTTTCTCTCTCCCTACCATCTTTTCCTTTCTAAGCAAATGATTTCACTCAAGCGCGAGTATATATATATGCATCATGTTCTTCGGCGTCTGACGTGCTCAACAATTGAGAGAGGGGACGCCGTAAGAAGTGAGATCAGTAAAAGTTGGTTATGCATCAAGAGAGGAATGTAGATCATGAGAGAAAAGGCAGGACGATAGAGATGGAAAGAGAGGGCGAAAAGAATCTTCAAGGCAGAGAATAAGAAAGCGATGAAATAAGAGAAAAGAATAGGGTATAGAGAAAGGAGTCATTTACTCACGGATGAGATGGTTCCATCGACTTCACAAAAGGTTCTTGATGCTTATGCATTAATCCGCTATTTCAGAGGGTCTCTTTTTACCAACTGCATCTTTCCCTTGATTTCTTTTCCTCTTACTTTTCCTCTAGCTCTTTTATCTAATTTTCTCTTTTTACAACTCTATTTTCTTTTAACCCTTCAACCATAGCTAATAAAACTTCCAACTATCGAAAACTTCAACAAAAAAACCTGTTCTAAATGTGACAAATCAAAAACTACTCGAATCGATAAATCAAGAAAACTCATACTTACGTATTCGAAACATAATAGCGAATGAAGAGTTTGACAAAACATTTAGACTTAATTTATTCATTTATATGCATATTAAAAGACTACTACGGACCCAATTTCTGTTTGGATGATCTTAAAGAATTCAATTAGATGGCCTTACAAGCTATCCTATGGTAATAAAGAATTACAATTACAATTCTTGGTCTAACCAGGCCACTTTATTGCTAGTCTTGCTATTCTGATACTGATCAATTATCATGACAATGATTAGTTACATTTTCAGACCATAAATGGTTTGGTGCTATCGCTAACATCTAGAGACTAATAATGGAAGTGAAAAACTTATGTGAAAAAAACCTGTTTTAATCAATTTTAGGTCCTTTATAATAACAGGAAAAGGAGTTGAACAAGAGGGTCTAATCTCTTGTCATTCAGAGCACGTTTTCCATTTATTTGAGCATGTATTAAATTGTTTTATGTAAACTTGGTCGCGATAGGTCGCGGAAAGTAAGCTCGTACAGAAAAACATGGACATCAACATACGTAAAATGCTTTACTGTAGTTGCCATGCAAATACATGACTCCACGGTCACAGAGAACTTCTGCTACCGTGCTATCTTGAAGAACTTCTTCTTCTGAAATCCGCTCTTTCTTAAGCAAGCTTATAACTTAAAATTATACTTTGATTTCGGTGTTATAAAGGAGAATGACCATAAATTGAGACTGTTTTTTTATTCAGCGCACCCATCAAACCCAGAGTTTTGATATAATTTATTTAGCACGCCCGCGATTTTCAATAAGCATGCTTGTAATATTAAATTAGCATGCTTGCAATATTCAAATAGCATGCTAAAAATACTAACGTAACATGCTTACGTTATACACTTAGCATGCTTGATATATTTGCATGACATGCTTAAAATGTCTTTAGCATTCCCAAAACAATTACTAAGCGTACTTCCAATATTCACTTAGCACACTCAGAAATTCGAGTTGTGTCACTCTCCATCTTCGCTCAGCATGGTTCAGTCTTGGCTTGATTGCAAGCACTAAGATCGCGTTTCCAAGCAAGAACTTCTCGCTTCCTCTCTTTCCTACTCTCTCCCCACTCCAATTAGTCTGAACAAAATTTGAACTTCCATGTCTTATCTAGCTAAACTCTAGCCGATGATTGCAGCAAGCTAGAGCCTTTCAACAACCGCTAGCCTCGATATGGCACAGAAAAATGAGAAGTGACTTCGACGGTGTGTTAGCTGAGTACTCTTGCCAACAAATATAGCATGATCTTTACAGCTTGCGAAAATCAGCGATCGAAAAATTCTGACTTAGTACTGGAATCCTTGCGAGTCATTGCACTGCTACGCTCGGACGGAACGCTTTTCGAACTTAGCACCTGAAACACATGCAATTCACATTATTGTATCGAGAGAGAGAGAGAGAGAGAGGGGGGGGAGAAAGGGAAAGAGAGCGAGAGACAAAGCGAGAGAGAGAGAGAGAGGGGGGAGAAAGGGAAAGAGAGCGAGAGACAAAGCGAGAGAGAGAGAGAGAGAGAGAGAGAGCTAGGAAGAAAAAGAGAGATATAGAGAGAGTGAGAGAAAGAAAAAGAAGAGATAGATAAAGGAAAGCTCGCGAATATCGAAGATAATGCGCAGAAAAAGAAAGAAAGCAAAAAGTGATTGTGAGAACAGTCTAGAAAGAGAATGAAACAGCGCGGAGATAAAACGATAATCTGATAACGGTGAGATGCTCTTCAACATCAGCTCTTAACCTTTCACAGCTACTTTTCTTAACCACACTTTGTTATGTTTTTCGCTCACCCCTTCCTTTTTGCAACGAGGCCTTTCTCTTTTTCTTCCTTCAAAGAACCCGACATCACACACCAACTTGTTGACGTTTTATTACCCTCTCCCCATGAGAAATGTGCACAACTTCACGCTAAGCATACTTCCATTTCCGAAAAAAACGAGAGAATCATTTTGTCAATCGCAGTTTCAGAAGTTTGGTCTCTGTGTTAACCATTGAATTTACCCGAAGATACATTTTGGGATATGAACTATCGAAGAGCAAAAAGTGTCGAATGACATGGGATTAAGAGGATTTACAACTGTTCTCAATTATAAAACTTTTTTGAAATCGATCAGTTTCATCATAATTGTATCACAAGAAACTATTTATTCCATGTTTGAAGAGAACCGAGAAGCGATGATTTTTTTAAAATTTATAATCAGAACATGAAATAATTACTAATAATTATAATAATCTTCCTGTTGTTGTTGTAGCCGACCGGGTCTTCTATTCGGCATCGTCGTCGGTGATCGGTAGTTTTAGAAACTTTGCAGCTTCTACTGGGTCGGTCCAGAGAGACCAAGCCGTCAAACTAGTCGGCCTATCTGGACAGGAGAAGAGGTGAGTCGTTGTGTGTCCGGGTTCGTCGCCGCCCGGACTTCTGTCCACGAATGTGGAGTCGATTATGGACATATAGCTTCGCAGAAATGGGCTATATCCAGACCGGAGCTGGGCGAGTGTTCGTCTTGTAGGTCTCAGAAGATTTCTCTCTTCTCTGGAGATAGGCGGTGGTGGTTTCCCTCCCAGTACCACAGGCGGTGAGTATTTGTTCTTCACCGCTGTGACTGTATCCCTGTGTACCTTCTTTATGTCTTTGCGGTACGTTTCTTCTGCTTTCACTTCCTTCTCTTCGTCAAGGAATGGAGCGATGCTGTTTTGGTGTTCACTGAAAAGGGATCTCGCCCTCTTCAACTGTCTGGGAGGAGGTGGTATCTTGGTTGTGTCGTGATCAATGTGGTCTCGTTTATGTAGCCGAAGGAGGAATTGCTTGCACAGCATGTCGTTGTGAGGCTTCACCGGGAGGACTTCGGATTCCATATGGAGATGATCTATGGGTGTCATCTTGACGCATCCTGTTGCCGCTCTCAGCGCAACATTTTGGGCAGCTTGAAGTTCTTTCCAATGGCTTTCGGAGAAAATCGGAGACCATATCAGTGCGGCATAGTTGATAACTGGTCGGCCGACGACTTTATAGGTAGGTAGTCACCAAGAGTTCTTTTTCCTTTCCTCAGGAAGCTCCAGCAAGTGCACGTAATGCTGCATTCCGGTTTCGGAGTGTCGGTCTCATTTTCTTCGCATGATATCCGAAAGAGTACATCGTGTCGAAGGTGACGCCTAGGATTTTGATGGAGCGGACAATTTGGAACAGGGATGTTATCTATACGGATGTCGAGCTGCTGATTGAGCTGCTGACAGCGTGAATAGCATTGCCGAACTTTTCTCTGCTGCTAATTTCAGTCTTCTGGAGTCGAACCATTGTGCTAGTTCGTCGAGGTAGCTGTTGATTTTGTTGCATATTGGAGCGATGTCGGGCCCTTTCGCAAAAACAGTGCAGTCATCTGCATATGAGACGAGTTCGATCTGTTCCGGAGGTAAAGGCATATGTGACAGGTAGTGGTTGAAGAGAGTTGGTGACAGAAAACCACCTTGCGGAACTCCAGCACGGAGTTTACGTTTCTTGCTTTGGGTTCCTCGAAATTCGACGTAGGTTTGTCGCCCTCTCAAGTAGCCACATATCCATCTTCCTATTTTGTCTGGAAGCGGTGCATTTGCTATATCTTCGATCAAGATGTTGTGGTCCATGCAGTAAGGAAAGCTCGGCTGAGATCCAAGGTAACTGCTAATAATCTTCCTCGCGCTTTTTCCCGCCTCGCGGCCGGGTACGCGCTCCCCTGATATGCAGGACATACCTAACCTAATATAACCAGTGGCTGCCTGCTAGATGACTGCTGGTGTGAATAGCAGCAGTGGGGAGAATCAGATTCGTGCATAAGCACTACCAACATTTCTTAAACCCAATGGTTTTGGTTGATCTTTCCGGGGTGAGAGTCGTACCCGAGAATCTTCGCACAATAGTCGAACACACTACCACTATGCCACGCCTGGACTAACATGAACTAATGACTAACTAAATGAAACAGATAAATTCACATTTTCTCACAGGTCACAACAAACCACAACACAACATTCACTGTCTAACTTACTTCAATTTGCGGGAAGCTCTTGCTGACTGAAAACATTCCATTTTCTCTTATTCCAGTCGAAATGGGACAAAACCGTGAGGCAAAAGCACTTTTCAAATTTTTAGTAATTATTTTCTGGTTATCAACATAAAAATCAAGACTCAAGCCATGAAGACCCAACCCCGTGCGGAGTCCCGACTTGAAGCATTCCCTGCCAGAGGCGATTCGATTTTCGTGGCAGAACAACAGGTGGTGGTTGTTTATCTGAAAACCATTCTGATCAATCTTACCGTTGTCGTACATCCATAAAAACTTGAAAAAAAACTTGAAAACAGAAAACTTTCGCGAAACCAAACGCTTTCATTCTTAATTTTTAGAGAATAATGATAAACTTATGAAATCTTCATAGATTTATGGCATCGTGACTTCGAAACATATGAAGTATAATACGCCAGCTCGTTCGAAGAATCCAACAAAAAAATTATCTTAGATCGGTCACATTGAACCCCATTCTTGCCTGGGGCATTGGTAGGTGTCCGGAGGACGTTCTCGTTGATTGCGGGATCAGATGAGCTCTGACTGCGGTCTCGCTCAGTTAGCACATCCGCCTCCATCCGGACTGATCCATCCATCACGAGCCTCTCTGCTCTCCCTGGTATGGTCGACATTACCTGAATCAGTGGTTTTATCTTCAGTCCTGTTCCTCCATTACTTCTTCTAATCACCTGTCCTGTCAAAAATTGCAACAACAAGAACAAATTGCAGTCGTCACCTCTTATATACATATGTAGATCAACTTCTCTTATTTTCATGCTTTTAGCCTCAAATAGAAGTTATCGATCTAGAACTGTCCGCGTAAAAAGCGGTCATTAAAAAAAATTTAGTATGGGTAGGATATGAATAACTAAGAGGCAGGGTGTTTCTTAGCACCCACACAACTTTTTTTCGAGCGCATAGATATTTAAAATTTCCGAGTTCAACATTCAATTTCTCCGATGATTCAAAATTTTCATACGAAAAATCTGAAAAAAAATTTCCAAGCGCATAGATCACAATATTTTTCGGTTTTTCTGGAAAGCTCATAGTTTTTTTTTACCCGCAGTGTGGGTCAGAGAAACACCTTGCTGTGAGGACAAAGTTTGAAAGCACTTAATTTAGCCCTAGTTACAGATTTACCAATGACCGTGAACAGTTGGTCGGCAGAGCTCAATTAGCAAGTGTCAAAACTATTAAGTAGGTAGCAAAAACCCCGGTATTCAGTGTCTGGAAGAATGAGAAACGGTATTCAGACAGAGAAGGAGAGTCACGCTCCGAGAAGAGTCCTTTCATAGAGTTATTAAGTTCCCCCGCTCCGAGAAGAGTCCTTTCATAGAGTTATTAACAGCGCTTGTGTTCTATGCTGCTCGCATATTCTTAGTTAACCAGCGTTCTCATTACTAAAGCACAGGCCGCATGAAATAGTTGCTCCTTACTGTAAGGGTTACGCATTCCAGCCGGGTCAGAAAAAAGGATGGATGGGTTCGATCTCACCCTAAGGATGAGGTTTTTTAGAGCTTACCCGTCTACAATATGTTGCTTCTTTCTACCGGAAAATGTTATAACCTTATAAAAGGATATCAAAAGTAAGTCTATATTTGACCTGTAATTCGCCAAAAAAATATAAAAAACAACGACCGGTGTTCTGGCAAAAAGAGGGGGTCTATGATTTAGAGGAACTAACTGAAGTAAAATACAGAGAGAGTGGAGAGATTGAGCAATAAATGATGTCAACATCATGAATAGTGGCTCTCTTCTTATTCTAGAACCCTTGCTTCAAGGTCCATCATCATGAATAGTGGCTCTCTTCTTCTTATTCTAGAACCCTTGCTTCAAGGTCCATCATCATGAATAGTGGCTCTCTTCTTCTTATTCTAGAACCCTTGCTTCAAGGTCCATCTTTTTTCTCAGTTTTTTCAACAGTCGAGATGACCTTTGCATGAACATTCAAAACCGTTCAAAATTTAGAAAACTTTTCTTGAATAGTATCTTATTCAGCGAGAAGACATGAACAGTTCTACGCGAGGAACGAGAAATACGAAACAAGCAAAATTATATACTGAGATGTGAGAGAGCGTTCGCAGCATTGAAATACCGTATCATCACAAATTACCGTAACATCATCGCTATACCGTAGTCTGCCTTACCTGACTGTGACATCGGACGACAGGCTGGACGCTACCGCTGCCACGTGCTGTCAGTGAGCGCACACGCACTATTTCACCGTCCTATAAAAGCGAAAGCCAGGGTATAACAGAGGATACAATATAGGATTTAGGTACTAGAATGAAGCCAACAAAGCTTCAAAGCGCTTTAGTGAACATATAAGCGAAAATTCAAGTACGTCTTCTTCGCATCACTGAATTACTAAGAACTTTACCCGGTGTTACAAGGTAAAAATTGTTTTCGTATAAAAAGAAACTCAAGCGTATCACACATAAAAAAAACTTGCACACTTCACCTTTCGAGCACAGCAATAATGAAAATGAAGCTTTTATAAAAGAAGGTTCATTTACCGCTATGAACAAAGTTTGAAGCTGCAGTTACACGCCATAAAAACGAAAGCTCGTGAGAGGTGGAAGAAAAGGGGGCTCACATGTATATACATATAAGGAAAAAACGAAACAAGGACAATTATCCACTAAAAATGTGAGAGAGCGTTCGCAGCATTGAAATACCGTAACATCATCGCTATACCGTAGTATGTAAACACCAACCGCATTCCAGTATTCTGACTGTCGCTCCGCTTGACTCTTTGAGCGGTCGACCTGATCTGAGATCGCTCGCCGATGCATGGGCTGCATCTGCTAACATTTAACAACAAAGTTTTATTTTTTAATGCAAAATAACTACTAACAAAGTTTGAAAATAGTTTTTCTTTGAAAAACAAGAAATAAAAAAACAGGGGATGAGAGCTCTTGGAGAAGCAGGGAACCAAAACTTCTATATAGAAGAATCGGTAATGTGAACTCAAGGGGATACAATAACTGGAATTTTAACATGATTGAAAATTGAATGAAGAAACAATATTTAACGTGGACTCATCATAAAACCAGAAAGAAACATTCATTTAAACGGGGGGAAAGGGGTAGTTTTATTATTAGAAGCGAGCAACTCTTGACAAACAAACTCTTATAATGCCCATATTCTTTTCTTCCTCTGCTAATCAGTTCCCACTCGCTTCTCATTATACTAGGGTCCCGCTCAAACGAGCGGTCGTTTTCCTGTTGTTTAGTTTTTTTCCTTCGACTATAAGTAAAACCTTCTCATTTGTTGTGCTCAGGGGTTTTTTAAAGTTCAAGATATAGTGCTACAACGATGTCCGCCTTCACGCGGTGCAGCACGACAGTCTACAGACTGCAAAGGACATCAACAACCTTCTCCGGAAGCATCACGCTCCGAAGAAACTACAAGAGAGCCTCTCTGTCTCTCTCTCTCTCTCTCTCTCTCTCTCTCTCTCTCTCTCTCATCTCTTCACTACACCTCCGTCTTCGTTCTTTTTTTCGCCTGAGGGACAGTCCGATCCGGCTGGCCTGTCCCAACTACTTCTCCTATTGGCCGGAGACATCGAGAGTAACCCAGGACCAAGGATCTGGCTGTGCACTACATGCAAGAGGAAGGCGAATACTAACTGCATCCAGTGCTCCTACTGCTCAGAGTGGGTCCACACTAAATCGACATGCAGTGGCCTCTCCTCACTCAAAGAATACATCCAAGTCGAATACCGCTGCCCGTCATGCATAACATCAACGACTCCACTGACGACCACGAACATCAGGCAAACTCTCTCCTCTGACCCCACGTCCAACAGCAGGAACCTCAAGATTTTGCAATACAACTGCAATGGCTTCTCTGGCAAAACAACGGAACTCCATGAACTCGTCACTCGTCTGAAAGTCGATCTATTTCTCATCCAAGAAACTAAGCTAACGAACCGTTCCAAATGTCCACAAATTCCTGGATACACTAACGTAAGAAAAGATCGTGAGAAGAACTCCGGAGGCGGTCTTATTACCGGAATCAGCGAATCGCTGTCCTACACTGTAATGCCCTCTCCGACCGACACACATTTGAAATCTCTCACCGTCCGCATATTCGATGCCGATGGGAAGTCGCTCGATGTTACCAACATATACATACCACCGACGAGCTCTTGCACCACTGGTTACACGCCCGACCTCACCCCGTTCTTACACAATCGCGAGAAATCCATCATACTCGGTGATCTTAACGCTCATGATGCCGCATGGTTCTCCAAATCTTCAGACAGCAGAGGCTCTCACATCGCAGAAACGATCGATGCTTCAGAACACGCCGCAGTAAACCGTGACACGCCTACCAGAGTACCAGTCAACGGAAGACCATCTTCTCCAGACATCTCCATTTGTTCGCTGGACTTACTTTCTCAAGTCTCATGGAAAACAATACCATCTGGAAGCTCCGACCATCTACCCATCGTAATCGTCCTTGAGGGTTCCAACTACATCCGTACGCACAGGAAAGTCTCCTTCACCAACTTCGGAAAAGCGAACTGGAAAATCTTTGAACAGCTCGTCGAAGAAAAGTTATCCGACACCTCTTCCCGACCTCCCCGCCGCCCAAGCCCTTCTTCCGGAAGATCCTGTTATCTGCAGCCGCCAGCTCAATCCCACGCGGTCGCATCAAGAAGAGAAACGTTGCCTTAACACCAGAAATCCGAGATTGGATGACCAAACGAGACGCTTTACGAGAATCAGACCTATCAAGCCAAGACATCAGCACCCTCAACATGAACATCAGACGAGCCACGAACAGAAACAAAAGGGACATCTGGAGAAACTTCATGGAGACCTTTGATCCCAAACTAGACAGCAAGAAACTGTGGAAAACGATCAAGATGTTGAATGATAAAGGACGTCCCCCACCAAACTGCGCCATCGACTTCGGGAAAGGACCCCTCACACCCTCCTTCGAAATCGCGAACCAGTTCAACAAACGCTTCACACGCCCAGTCGACTACAAAACAAAAAAGGAAAATCGGAAAACCATGAAGAAAGTTCACAACATCCACGCTAAAGATTTTGTCGAGTACTCAGAGGCCGCAGTGAAATCAGCTATTAAGAAGACAAAGAAATCAACAGCCCTCGGACCGGACGGAATCGCTCCAATTCTCTTCCATTATCTCGGGAACAGAGGTATAGCCGCCCTCACAAAGCTCATCAACGACTCCCTCAGCTCTGGCAGAATTCCCATGATTTGGAAATCTTCAGTCATTCTCCCACTCCTTAAAGCAGGAAAAGAGGCAACGGATGGACCAGGGCGAAAATCATAGAACGACTTCTATTGGAAGAACTCAAGCCGTAAGTAAGAGTAGCTGAGCACCAGCGTGGATTCACCACAGGAAGATCCACCACCTCTGCCCTCCTCACTCTTTCAAAAGACGTAGCTGCAGGTTTTAACGCGAAGAGACCAGCTAAACGTACAGTGATGTTGGCAATCGACATGTCAAAGGCCTTCGACAGCATAGACATAGCGGTACTCATAGATCTCGTCCTACAAACCGACGCCCCAAACTTCGCAAAGAAATGGCTAGCATCGTACCTCAGAGGACGAACGAGCCGTACATCCTTTCGCGACGTCCTCTCAAGCTCATCCCTGATCAGAAGCGGAGTCCCTCAAGGCAGCGCACTCTCACCGCTTCTTTTCAATTTATATCTAAGCGACCTTCCGAACAACGATCCAAACATCAAAATCGTCTCTTATGCTAATGATATAACGCTATGGGCGTCAGATCCGAGCATTTCCACTGCCTCGCTACACATACGATCCGGTCTCCCACACATAGAAAAGTTCATCCACGATCGTGGACTATCTATTTCTCCTGCCAAAAGCCA
Organism: Allodiplogaster pararmata; assembly: GCA_964056735.1. Classification (NCBI taxonomy): domain Eukaryota; kingdom Metazoa; phylum Nematoda; class Chromadorea; order Rhabditida; family Diplogasteridae; genus Allodiplogaster; species Allodiplogaster pararmata. Next base: position 41,092,384 of record OZ057407.1, on the reverse strand, counting down.
GCTTCTACTCTTCACACCTTACAGCAAAGAGTACAATGTTGTTGTATGCGCCTTAAAATGTACATCATCATGTGTGCGTGTGTAGCTCAGTGGGGAGAGCATTCGCCCGGAACGCGAAAGGTCACGGGTTCGGTTCCCGTCACACCACACGAATTTTGCACAAGTTTCTACGAACAATCCGCTCCTCTGCTCGGTATAAAAATCCGTTGCTTGAGATCAACGAGGAGTAGGGAATACTCTTATTTACATGGGGGCCGAACCGGGATGAGAAGAGAGGATAAAAAGAGAAAAAAATGAAAAAGAAGAAAACCCGAGCATGAGCTAAGTACGCAGAAACAAAGGCGCCTAGACCTCTGACCCTAGACCTCGAGAGACCTCGGTGTTGAGAGGGGGGCATGTTGTTGTATGCGCCTTAAAATGTGCATCATCATGTGTGCGTGTGTAGCTCAGTGGGGAGAGCATTCGCCCGGAACGCGAAAGGTCACGGGTTCGGTTCCCGTCACACCACACGAATTTTGCACAAGTTTCTACGAACAATCCGCTCCTCTGCTCGGTATAAAAATCCGTTGCTTGAGATCAACGAGGAGTAGGGAATACTCTTATTTACAACAAGACTATCCTAGATGTCTCGATCGGAGGTCAGAGCGTACCCACCGTGAATACCGCCAAAATCCTTGGAGTTACATATGATTCTATGTTCACATTCAGTCATCATGCGAACGACATAGCAGGCCTAATGTCGCAACGTAACAATGTACTGAAGGCGCTAGCCGGCAGTACATGGGGCAACCAAAAGGAGACACTCCGTCTCACGTACAAAGCCATTTGCCAATCCATATACAGCTACGCAGCTCCAGCCTGGGCCAGCTTTCTCTCCTCCTCAGCACATACCAAAATTCAAAGAGGACAGAACAATGGCCTGCGTATCGTAACAGGAAACCATCAAATGGCCAGCGTCGACCACATACATGCTGACGCTAAAGTTATGAGATCGAAATCGCACCTTCACATGCTATCAGCCCAATACTTGGCAAGGACCTTGAGCCAAACTCACTTCCATCACGGATTATTTCTCCAAAGACCCCCACCACGCAGCATGAAAGCTGATCTTTACATCGCATGCAGAAGCACTGTTGAAAGAGCCCTGTCGGAAACAGCAGAGAAGAACAACGGGAAAAGCGTCGCCAACCGAGTCCACACAAACATGGTCTCAGAAGAAAAGGAAACCATCCAAGGTCCAGTCATACTGGGCGGCCGACCACCACCGGACATAAATGAAGAAGAAGTGGACCTCTCCAGAAATTCCCGCTGCACGCTGAGCCAACTCCGCTCAGGCTACAGCAGGTACACCAACCACTACTTACACCGGATCGATGACTCGATACCTGACTACTGCCCAGACTGTCTCAATGGACCTCACGACGTGGCCCATCTCTTCAAATGCGCTAGACGTCCAACAAGACTCACGTTGGAAGATCTCTGGATGAAACCAAAAGAAGTAGCCTCATTTCTGAGACTATTGTGAAGGAAAGAAGAAGAGATGTATTTTTTAAAAAAGAGAGGAGAGAGAGAGGGAGAGAGCGGCTCTCCATAGCCAACTCTCTTCGACGCGAGACGTTTGCCGGCAGTTCAAGATAAAGGTACAGACGGGGGTCTTTTTAGTATGCAAGAAAAAGGTAAAGCAGAAAAATAATTTTTCACATAAGGGTCCCCCTTATGATTTGGAAGAACAGAGGCCCACCGACAAAAGGTCTGACATAACTATTTAATCCCTGGTTGAGACCGAATTGATCTCATGCAACTTATATCTCTCTGAAGAGCACTTTTCAGTAATAATTGGTCAATAACAAACCGAGTTCATCATTTCAAATGGTGAGAACGGTGGCTCGTCGTCGAGAAACGCAGCGTCTGTCTGCAACTTCACTATATGTATTGGGATTTTTTTAAACCAAGAAGTTACAGTATTCTCTATGAAATTACGGAAATTCACCAGGGCTGAGCTTCGAACATTGAATACCGTACCGCATGCAGGGGTTAAATAGTTAGCAGTCAAGCTATGTAGACGCATACATGTTCGCGCCGAGAATGATCTACATTATCTTCTCTTTCCAGTATATTCTAATTTTTCTCTAGTTCTCTTTTCACTATTTTTGCCTTTCCACATCCCTTTTCAACTCGCTCGGCGCGTACAAACATGTATTATACCGTTTTCATTTAACCCCTGACCGCATGGCTTTGAATATTGAATACCGTACCACATGGCTTTCAACATTGAATACAGTAAGACTTGGCTTTGAATATTGAATACCGTACCACATGGCTTTCAACATTGAATACAGTAAGACTTGGCTTTGAATATTGAATACCGTACCACATGGCTTTCAACATTGAATACAGTAAGACTTGGCTTTGAATATTGAATACCGTACCACATGGCTTTCAACATTGAATACAGTAAGACTTGGCTTCGAATATTGAATACCGTACCACATGGCTTTCAACATTGAATACAGTAAGACTTGGCTTTGAATATTGAATACCGTACCGTACAAGTGCGAACAATGAACAGACAGTCCCATTAAAGTTTGAACATTGAAAACCATACCACCAGTTTTTTTTTAAATTCAATATCGCACCAAAAGGACTTCTGTTCCCGGAGCAATGTCCTCTGGCTCCTTCGGTAGTTCCAATAGTTCCGTTTTAGACTCCTTCCGGAGCACGGCTGGAGTCGGCAAACTACCCACTATTTCTCTCTTTCTCTCTGGAGCACCCGCTATTTCTCTCTTCGTCTCCTTTGACATCACACTTTCCTTTCTCTCCGATTTCTGCAAAAAAAGTTCGATTTCGGTTATTCTATGCAGTTTTTGAGAAACTAATTTTTTTCAAATTTGTCAATTGTCGCGTGCTATTGGTCAAGCGCAGTCGCTGCCTCAACCTTGCCGTTAATGACCTTCCTTAAGCCTTTAATTATGCTAACACCCTAAATTTATCAGTTTTTCAGTAAACTATAGGCGATAACAATCATCAGTCAGTTCAATGACTTTTTCAAGAATTCCTTAAACTATTTTGTTCAAATACGGTTTTTTGAAAACAACTTTTGAAAGTTTTTTTGCTGTGTCATGATTATGCTACCACTCGAATTTCAAACGTGTTAACTCTGTTTTGTTGTATAGGCAATATGCCAAGCTTGAAATTGCTATCTGTCTCCGAGCAAAGGATGATCGTAGCCCCTAACGCCAACGATATCTCGGCAAGAAGGATTGCTGCTCAGCTACGACGTTGCTGCTAAACTACGAGCGAGCATTCCCAGTCTTGATCACTCCTATTATCCAATCTTTCTCTCTTCCATGTCGTTCCCCTCTAGCTCGCTTGTCATTATTCTAAACGACGAACGAGTTAGAGGTGAGGACTCTCCGAGCGGGGATGAATATCACCGATTGGAAAGCTGTGCAGGTTACTCATGATAAGCTATGGCCAGGAATGACCATCCAACCCCTGCTGACATCTTCTAGCTCCTCTGAGATGCTCTCCAGTCCCTCCTTCTTTTCATAGCTGAAGGAGGCCGAAACCGGCAGTGCACCCAGGTACGGCGTGCTGACGAGCACATTCTCCTCATCCGAGTCTTCCGACTTCCGCCGCATGATAGATGCAGGCGGCAGTGACGTGGGCGGAACCATTATGGGAGAAGTGGGCGGGTCCATTATGGGAGAAGTGGGCGGGTCCATTATGGGAGAAGTGGGCGGTGCCATAATGAGAGACATCACATCTTCCAAATCTTGAATCTGCTCTTCAGTATCAGAAAGATCCACACCGAGACCCAGAGGAATCTGAAAACAAATTTTTTTGTTGCATGAATCGAAAACTAGTCTTCAGGGTGTTTCATAACCCGAAATGCTGGTTTCATTTTGCACAAATCTATGCGCTGGTAATACAAATTTTCTGTTTGTAAATTTTCTTTCCTCCAAGTTCTGCAGTTCACTTATAATTAGTGTTTTAAGCTACACGCTTTTCTCGGAATTCTAAGAAACAGCCTGGAGTCACTACTGACACCCGGTAATCCCAAATAAGTCATAACTGACTTCAGTAGTCACAGAAAGTGGTACCTGACTGCTGCAAGACTCTGCCTCTCTGGTAGTTTCCCCCTCACGCAAGTCCTCCTTTTTTTCAGCCAGCGCTTCTTCGATTTTCCCCTGACCAAGGTCAACACTGGGTCTACCGACCGAAAACTCTACCGGGCTTCGGTTAATATCCTCCAAGGACTGGTACTGCTGCAAAAAAAATCATAACTAAGAACAACAATGAGACCTTTCTAATTCTGAATTCCCCGAAGTAAATAATAAAAAAGTAAAAAAAAAACTCTTCCTTCCTACGCCTCAGCTCGTTTTCTCTCAATCGCCTGACCCTCTCCCTATTCTCAAATACCTCTTCAATTTTGGGCCAATCGTAAAAATTAAGGGGACTTTTTTGTTAATTTTATGTTTGAAAAATGCAATTTAATTAAAAAGCAATAAAACCTAGGTTTTTTGACACAATGTTCCAAGTTGCCTACTTAAACAGAGACATGGATACATATGAAAAAAAAAGATCTTCTCCAACAAAAGCTTTTGTGAATTTATTTGAAATAAAAAAATCATGATTATGTAAGAAACACTGATGAAAATCCCAGTGTGTTTCTCGAACCCGCGCTGCGGGTTTAATCTATGCGCAAAATTATGCACTATTGAAGAAAGATTGTTAAAAAATGCTCTGATCGTCTGGACTCTTTCTTTTACATTACACGCTCTCACTCTTTTTCTAGTTATCTTTTATACACTCTTTTTCTGCCAATGAAAAGAGTCTGAAAAGCACACCAGTTTACCATCCTATTTGTATTACACCAAAAATTCCAGATTAACACCGAAAGATTTAACTCATCCCTTTTCTCTGAACTGACCAAGGCACTCCCTTCACTCTTCCCTGTGAGATCTTCCATATTCCCCACGTTCTCCATATCATCCAAGGCACTCTCTGATTGCGAATTGTTCCTTCAAAACATCATAAGTGGGATATTAAAAAAACCAAGGCCTAATTTTCCATTCCCTCAACTTTCAACGCCACGTTCTCGACATTCAGTAAAAGGTCTTTCCGTGCCTTCCTTCCCACAAGCAAATCCTTTCTTAACCAAAGCCACGGACCTTCCCATATTTTTTTACTAAACCCCTACTAATGCACGTAATTGTTCATCTCCACGTTTTGAAACAAACAATCAGTGACCACTAAATACGCCTAAAACCAGGAGCTAAATGGTCATGCCCCTTTCTCCGTTGGCGGGCGTCTGTTATTTTCATCATAAGGGAAACCCTTATGTTCGAAACAAAAAAGTTTTTTTTTCGTGAGATACTGTTTTTTAATCATAATCGCAAACCTTCATGCAGAAAAAAAGGGTTTTCTTCCTGTTCTAAAAATAGCTTCTTTTCAATAGAATTTCTTAAAATAATAGAAAATAGCTTTTCAAAGCATAGCTCTCTTTTTCATTACTAGCACTAAAAAATCTGAATGTAAAAGTCTGATGACAGTCCTATCTTTTGAAAAATCAAAAAAGTTACTCCAAAAAAACAAACAATTAACGAATGAGAATGTTTATAACGAAAAATTGGTCAACACACTGGGGACAGAGAATAATAATAATGATAATAATCTTCCTCGCGCTTGTTCACGCCTTATGGTAAGGTACGCGCTCCCCTGAAATGCAGGACAGACCTATCCTGGTAGAACCAGTGGCTGCGCATCACTGCTAGTGTGAATAGCAGCAGTGGGGAGAGTCAGACTCGTTTATGAGCACTACCAACATTTCTTAATCCCCTTGGTTTGGGTGGATCTGTCCGGGGTGGGAGTCGAACTTGGGAATCTTCGCACAAGAGTCGAACACACTACCATTATGCCACGCCCGGACTGCAACGAACTTTAAAAACGTAGTGAACATTTTATATACATTAGAATAACCACGACCATTGATCCAAAAGAATGTGTAAGAAATGACGAAAAGAATGAGCGAATGAATGACTGATAGACATATTGAGAATTTTGAACAAAAACACCGTTTTTGAGATGGTGGGGGAAGTCTAGAACTTCAAGACGTACCTTCCATCTCTAGCTCGCTTCATATTATTCCAAACTACCCCGTTCGGAGAGCGGTCATGTTTTCAAACTTTCCACAGCTGCAATAGACGTTTGTCCAGGTATGCGGAAAAAAAGAATGAAAGGCCATTGACCCACCTCTTTTGCAGCCTCGAGCTCGAATTGCTATCCAATAAGGGCACCGATGAGCGAGTTTGCATTGTCTGGCCGCCATTCTGAGAAGACTCAAAATACGAAGATGAGCATGAAGAGGAGGAAGCACTCGAAGGTCCCCCATTGCAGTCACCCGTCTCTACCTCACCCTTCGCAGCTCCATCCAGCTCTCGATCCTCCACCACAATCTGCCTCTTCCTAGAATTGGAAAATTCTTGAAGATAAGGTCACGTGCACCGTTAAAATTTATTTTGAAAAAGGCCTCTTCGCAAGCGAATAACCTTGAAAAGCAAGCAAGTCTTCCCATTCTCAACCATAGGTCCCCAGCGTTGTTGAGAACTTTGAAAACTACCGTTCTTTGAGCGTAGGAGTATAGAATAATAAGCTCTCCTTTGCCTGCTCTTCACATATATGTAGCTCGCTTATCCTTGAACCAGAAAGGACCGCTCTTCGAGCTGTCCTTTTTAATTTCTTCCATGATTGCATGTAATCTTTGTTGAGCTAAGAACGGCAGAGTTTGGAGCGAGACAGAAAATGCGCCATGTCAAATAGAGAATGATCTACAGAAAGATAATTTTCAACACTAGCTTTTTTTGAAGAACACATGTATTTGCACCTAGATTTTAATCGCAGTGCGGATTAAAGCAAAACTTAGTATAAAAACCCCTCCAAACAGCGAACCGTCGAATTGTTGACGGATTCTCACGGTCGTGCATCCTCGACGGTGAACATGTGGAGGGCTCGAAGTAGTGACCAGTAAGACCCGGGGAACCTGGAAGCCTAGCAAATGAAAACCCTAATGATTCGAGGTAGATTATATGGTAACATACCTGCCACGATCTTAAAAATTTAAAAACCACTGCTCATTTGAGCGGAGGTCCCAATTTATCTAAAAGTTCATCAGTCTTGACATCTTATATTTTCTAACCTTCTTCCCTTTTCTGCCTTCCACCTCTGGCTTGCGTCTAAAACTATTCAAGGACCCTCGCTCAAATTATCGGCCATTTCTCAAATTTTGACGATTACAGGTGAACTATGACAGTGGGTTAAAAGGTCGGCCGTGCAAAAATTAGATAAAACTTAGGCACAACAGGTATCGTGGGAAACATTCAGAAGTATTGGGGAAATTTTCAAAACTGAGATGATATATGTGCTATACTTCTGAGTACTTGTAGAAGAACTTGTCCTCTCGATTAATCCTGGTTCCTTCTTTTCATTTCTCTGCCGAATCCTTCTTCGTTATTTTGCTCTTTTTGTTGTTTGCGTTTCATTTCTCCTTCATTCCAGCTCTCTCTATTTTTTTGTCACTTTTTTCCGCTCACGCGTTACCGAAATCGTTGTATATACATAGGCAAACAAACTTCTCTTTTTCCCGCGTTTCTGATTCTTCTCGCATGTTTTATTTGTACCTTGGCCTTCTCTGCTCATCTTTCTCAAAACATTATGGTCTAAGCCCGTCACAAAATCATCAGCCATTTTCTCTTTCTCACTCTCTCTATTTCTCTCTTTCTCTCTTCGCATCTTCTATCACATGATCTCTTTACTGCTTGTATTACAATTTCTTAGTTTCTTTCACATTGGCAATCAATCATTTTTTCCTAGTAATCCAAACACTACAAAAACAGTTCAATCATTGCAGTGATCGCATTCAGAAATTCTTTCCTTCTCTCTCTCTCTCTCTCTCTCTCTCTCTCTCTCTCTCTCTCTCTCTCCTCTCTCTCTTACAAGACTGATTACATTGATATATAAACAACACAAATCAAGTATTATTCTAATTTTTCACCTCCTGCAAATCGCAACTTCTTTCGAGAATGTAAGGATAGAAAAAAAGAAAGAAGACAGAAATATATAGAAAGGGAATAGAAAAAAAATAGTAGAGAGCTCAAAAATACATAGCAATCATAACTGTGATATTCAAATTAGAAACCGGGGGCACCAAAAAGGAAGTTCTTTCTTCGTCCACTACACATATTCTTTGTATATTTGTTGGAAAGATCTTTTTTGGAGAACCGGAGGAACTTTTCGGTATTTGGGAAAGAACCCATTTGAAATTTGAAATGTTCTTACTTAATTTAATAACGAAAACATGTTTTATTTATTCCCAGCACCAGCGTGTTTCTCTGACCCGCACTGCGGGTAAAAAAGCTATGCGCTCTCCAGAAACCCAAGAAAATAACATTGAAATCTATGCGCTTGTAAAAAAAATTTCTTGGATTTTTCGTAGGGAACGTCCTAATCATTATAAAAATTGAATCTTGAACTGTGGAATTTCAAAAATCTATGCACTCGAAAAAAGTTGTGTGGGTGCTAAGAAACACCCTGCCCAGCACTATAGGGAAATAAAATGATATGTACAACTTTAATCATTTTAGTATTTTTTTGAACTGAAGTTACTCTGTTTATACTCCCTTCTTCTTCGCATTAACTCCTTTTTGATCATGGCCGTAAAATAATAATAAGCAAGCCATACTGACGGAATCCACCTTTTATATTGCTCTTATTCCCCCTTAGCAGGAGTTTTTTTAGTGTGCAAGAAAAAGGTACAGACGCCCGCCGAAAAAGTTTTTTTCAAGATAAGGGTCCCCCTTATGATAAAAAAAGTAACTTAGAACTTGGAGAAGAAAAACTTTTCAATTTTGTTTCTAACTGGCACGAACCAGTCGCGAGCGAAGTTTCCGCCATCAAAGCCTGCGGAATCCACGTTGCCACCGCTACCGAACCTGTCAAGGTGTTTCCATCATTTAAAATGATTATATCGGACCTGTCCGTCACATTCCAAGCAAGGAAAATTGAAGGTCCTGTTTTTTTTTATAAGAAAAAGAGAGAAAAAGAGTGAGAAAGAGGAAGGGAGTAAGAAAAAGAGAGAGAGAGAGAGGAAGAGAGAAATAGGTTAGATGCTCAGCGGAGATTTAATTAAATAGTTTTCTTAATTTTCAGAAGCGAATATTCACTTGAAAATTCCCTTTCTCACGAAAAAAATGCTTGCCACTTTGGGTTTCTACCATAGCATGGTTTCTACCATAGCATGGGTTTCTACCATAGCATGGTTTCTACCATAGCATGGGTTTCTACCATAGCATGGGTTTCTACCATAGCATGGGTTTCTACCATAGCATGGGTTTCTACCATAGCATGGGTTTCTACCATAGCATGGGTTTCTACCATAGCATGGGTTTCTACCATAGCATGGGTTTCTACCATAGCATGGGTTTCTACCATAGCATGGGTTTCTACCATAGCATGGGTTTCTACCATAGCATGGGTTTCTACCATAGCATGGGTTTCTACCATAGCATGGGTTTCTACCATAGCATGGGTTTCTACCATAGCATGGGTTTCTACCATAGCATGGGTTTCTACCATAGCATGGGTTTCTACCATAGCATGGTTTCTACCATAGCATGGTTTCTACCATAGCATGGTTTCTACCATAGCATGGTTTCTACCATAGCATGGGTTTCTACCATAGCATGGGTTTCTACCATAGCATGGGTTTCTACCATAGCATGGGTTTCTACCATAGCATGGGTTTCTACCATAGCATGGGTTTCTACCATAGCATGGGTTTCTACCATAGCATGGGTTTCTACCATAGCATGGTTTCTACCATAGCATGGTTTCTACCATAGCATGGTTTCTACCATAGCATGGTTTCTACCATAGCATGGGTTTCTACCATAGCATGGGTTTCTACCATAGCATGGGTTTCTACCATAGCATGGGTTTCTACCATAGCATGGGTTTCTACCATAGCATGGGTTTCTACCATAGCATGGGTTTCTACCATAGCATGGGTTTCTACCATAGCATGGTTTCTACCATAGCATGGTTTCTACCATAGCATGGGTTTCTACCATAGCATGGGTTTCTACCATAGCATGGGTTTCTACCATAGCATGGGTTTCTACCATAGCATGGGTTTCTACCATAGCATGGGTTTCTACCATAGCATGGGTTTCTACCATAGCATGGGTTTCTACCATAGCATGGGTTTCTACCATAGCATGGGTTTCTACCATAGCATGGGTTTCTACCATAGCATGGGTTTCTACCATAGCATGGGTTTCTACCATAGCATGGGTTTCTACCATAGCATGGGTTTCTACCATAGCATGGGTTTCTACCATAGCATGGTTTCTACCATAGCATGGTTTCTACCATAGCATGGTTTCTACCATAGCATGGTTTCTACCATAGCATGGGTTTCTACCATAGCATGGGTTTCTACCATAGCATGGGTTTCTACCATAGCATGGGTTTCTACCATAGCATGGGTTTCTACCATAGCATGGGTTTCTACCATAGCATGGGTTTCTACCATAGCATGGGTTTCTACCATAGCATGGGTTTCTACCATAGCATGGGTTTCTACCATAGCATGGTTTCTACCATAGCATGGTTTCTACCATAGCATGGGTTTCTACCATAGCATGGGTTTCTACCATAGCATGGGTTTCTACCATAGCATGGGTTTCTACCATAGCATGGGTTTCTACCATAGCATGGGTTTCTACCATAGCATGGGTTTCTACCATAGCATGGGTTTCTACCATAGCATGGGTTTCTACCATAGCATGGGTTTCTACCATAGCATGGGTTTCTACCATAGCATGGTTTCTACCATAGCATGGTTTCTACCATAGCATGGTTTCTACCATAGCATGGTTTCTACCATAGCATGGGTTTCTACCATAGCATGGGTTTCTACCATAGCATGGGTTTCTACCATAGCATGGGTTTCTACCATAGCATGGTTTCTACCATAGCATGGGTTTCTACCATAGCATGGTTTCTACCATAGCATGGGTTTCTACCATAGCATGGGTTTCTACCATAGCATGGGTTTCTACCATAGCATGGGTTTCTACCATAGCATGGTTTCTACCATAGCATGGTTTCTACCATAGCATGGTTTCTACCATAGCATGGTTTCTACCATAGCATGGTTTCTACCATAGCATGGGTTTCTACCATAGCATGGGTTTCTACCATAGCATGGGTTTCTACCATAGCATGATTCACGCTTTTTGCGAATATCGGTGTCGTTTTCGGACGCATTTGCTCCTTTGTTTAAATGTAAGGGGAAGGAATGGGTTGCGAAAGAACACCGAAAAAATTAATTATATATATACAGGGTTATTCTCTCAGGAAAAAATCTATGCGCTCTCCAAAGGTCCGGGAAACATTCGAATTTATGCACTCGGGAAAACTTTTCCGGTTGTTAACTGGGAGAATTTTGAGACATTGCGGGGGAAAAGTTCAAATTTTCGGAAATTTTGAAAAAATCAGTGCGCTCGAAAAAATTGTGCGGGTGGTAAGAAACGCCCTATACATATATATATATATATATATGTATATGTACGGAGAACCAAATGGAGCCGTTCGATATAATGACGTCCCATGACATCGAAAATAAAGCGTTTGAATTAAATTAAATATATAGAAAACTTATAATTACCTTCGTCTGTGTTCCTGAATGGCGAAGTATGAAAAGAAGGCGATGCTTTCACCTGCAATTATTTATTTACAAACATATTTTTGATACACTTCATCATTAGTTAATTACTACACAAATATAAGGAGTATTGATAAATATTTCTATTATAAAAACTTCTTAGGAAAACAAGAAAATTTATTGGTACAATTTGTGAGAACATTCGATTGTTTGAAAACGAATTCATAGAGAACAATTTTTGACAGGTTTTGAAAAATTAAGATTTAAAGGTTTGAAGTCACAGACCAAAACAGTGAACTGATAAGTAAGATTTCGCTCATCACGTGAAACGGAGCATGGACATAAGAAGACATCCAAAACAGTACCGATAATACAAACGGATAAAAAAGTTGGTAACAAATTGAATCCGAACTCATGTGATCAGATAAAATCAATTCAGTTTCAGATTAATACAGTTGAATTCATGACGTACTTTTGAAATTCCAAAGCTTCTTAAAAAAATTTCTAGAATTTTTCTAAATGCACGTCTAAGAAATGAATCATCCAAAAAAACATAAAAATATGTGATAAAAATATTCTTAATACACGCCATATATGAAATAAAAGTTTGATTTTTCAATAGGTCGTAAATAAAAAGGATTCACTTTTTTCAAACCGGGCTGAGTTAGGCTTTGTATGAAACTTTTCATTTAGAAGAATGAAGATATTTTTTCTGAAAATCATACATGTACTCAGATTTTTTTAGTGTGCAAGAAAAAGGTACAGACGCCCGCCGAAGGCAGAAAAAAATTTCACATAAGGGTCCCCCTTATGATAAAAAACAGAGGCCCGCGAAATTTTTTTCTCACTTTTTTATAAGGGCCTCTCTTTATGATTTGAAAAAACAGAAGCCCGCCGACAGAAGGTCTGACATTACTATTTAACCCCTGCCTGTACAATTAAAGAAAAAACTTTTTGAACTTACAATAGTGAGGCAGTATTTCGGTAGGTCGGTCAGTTAAGCAAAAAAAATTGCAGTTTAGCTATGCAACATGTTAAAAAATACACCGAAAATAAGAAAATTCACATAATTTTCTAACACCGAACAGGTGTCTTGATTTTCAAACAGAAGCAAAGCGGAGGAGAAAGAACCTGAGGTCAGTAGGGATGATTTGTTTACTTCTCTGTTCTACTCTCTCTCACTGTGTATCTCCCTCTCTTACTCTCTCTCTCTCTCTTTTATATTATTTAATTCATCTACTCTGGCCATCCCGTGATAAATACTTTATAATGTTTTGTTCTCTCTTTACTATACCTTTTCTTCTCTTCTTTTTCTCTCTCTCTCTTTCTCTTTCTTATACTCTTAATATTTTTCTCTCTTCTTCACTCTTTCAGTCTCTCTCTCTATATATTTCCCTCTCTCAGTCTCTTCTCGATGATTGAATCTCTCTCTTTCACCCTCTTTATCTCTCGCTGTCTCTTTTTCACTTCTTTCTCGCTACTCAGGCTATCTCTACTTTGTTTGTTTTCTGCATCGAGTCAGTAAAAGGTATCCCCCTGAGTCACATTCCTATCAACCACAAAATAGACAGAACTGAGAACGGAAGTACGGGCGATGCCAAACAACAAATAACAAAAGGATCATATCTTCAGCATTCGTTTACCCGAAGACCCTACCGTTTTGACAGAGACTCTAATATTGAGAGTGCTGTGTGACGCGCATCGAGAAGAAGTTCTAGATATTTAGAATCTTTTTTGTGCCAGCATTTGAAGATGCGGTGTGATCTTCAAATCAGGCACGAAAGAGATTCTAAATATCTAAAATTTTCATACTCTCACGAAACTTCAACCATTATTGGATACAAATAAACGGAAAAACTAGAAAATTTAAGAAGTTTATAAACATAGATAATTTGAGCATAATCCTTATAAGCAAGATAACGGAACTAATTTAAGAACAAAAAGCAAGCGATTCTAAATCTATATGCATCTTTTAACTTCAGTTAATTTCATTTCATAGAGTGATCAACTTCATCTTTAGTTTTGCATCGAAAAAAGTTATTCGACAACTGGTCTTTTGAAGGAACTGTTAACTTGTTTCAAAAAAATATTGCAAAACGGTAAAAATCAATAATCTTTTTTAATCCTTGCTTGGATGCGACTAAAATTATTTGTTGGCACATGTTTTGTTCAAATCGACGGAGAAAAGAAATGAGAATGCTTTTCGTTTATTTTGGAATGATTCTTCGGTCTTTATTCTTCTTTTAGAGGTTGAAATTTTAAGAAGAAGGTCAATTTGAGGTGACAATGTGCATAACAACAAAGGATCACGCGAGCTTTCATCCTCTCTTTATAAATCAAAGTATATCGGACCAAATGGAATACAAAGAGACATGAGTGTAGAGAAAAAAGAGGGAATTGCAGTTGACCTTTCTCTCAAGCTTCACTGAAACAAGCGCCGAAAAACTCTCACCTCTGAGAGCAGTTGAATACCCGGACTATCTTCGTAGAAAAACTCGAAATCGTTATCGACGGTAGATGCTGGGGTTACGAGAGGCGTGATAGAGCCTTCCGTGAAACGGCGAGCTAGTCCGGCTGGTGGTTTGATGGACGAGCTGAAATTTTGAAATAAGATACTCTGACACTTCATCATTTGGCACAATTTAACTTGGGGGGCTCTTTTTAGTGCGTTCAAAAAAATTTTTTTTAATACAAAAAATGTAAATGTTCTTATGCGGTCTCGTTCGCCTAAGCCGTACGGTCTCCTTAGCGTAAACTTTGTACTAAGCCTAAGCGTTTTTCAATGTAAAAATATTTAAAAAAGTTAATATTAAAAAGCTCACCCCAAGTAAAGCGTCCACCCCCCCCCCCGAGTAAAGCCCCCCCCCCCAAGTAAAGCGCCCCCCCCCAAGTTCAAAGCCTTTCAAAAAAATTTTCATAAAAAGAAACCAAAAATAATGACAATGAGCACAATACTCGAAAGCGCAAAAAACTACTCGAACCAACACACTTTTTTACGAGTGCGCTTTTTACACTTCTGTTAAAAACAATACGTCGTCAATATGTACAGCCTTGGACAAACAAATTCTTTGAGTGAACTGATTTGCGAAAGCTTTGCTCTGATTCAAATTATCCCGAAAAAGACTTTTATTTCTATATTACGCTCATGGTTTGTTCACTGCAGGGAAAGTTTGAGTACCTCTAAGGCGAGTCTATTCAAACAAAGGTTATATAAGACGACGGATGAAGTTCACGACAGAAGGAGTCAATATAATACATTCAATGAAACATGAAAGTGAATGATGATAAAACGAAGTGGATGATAAATCTTCAATTTCCAAGTTACACAGTTTAAAGGCAGTGACGCCTGGTTAAGATTAAAAGTGATTGAACTATTGCACAGAAAAAAGTTAGTCCAACGGGCGGGATAGAACCCAGCCATCTCGACTCAAACCGGGAGCGCGCGTTACCATTACACCACGAGAAAGTGGATGATGATGATATCAATATAATACATATTACGAAACATTAAATTCGATGATGATAAAACTAAGGATGTAAGTTATCTATTTTAAAACTCAATACAACTGTCTATCTAATCGCTCAGTGGGACCTATTCAGACCTTTTTGCAAGAAGAAAGAATCCATAATATAGTTATAGAGTTCTTACTTTTATCTTCTGAATCTAAGCAGTTTTCACAGAGTTGATGACTCTCGGAACATACCCCTTTTGTTTAACGACTTTTCTAATCGCTCGCCCTTTTACAATCCTCTTTTCATTATCTCTACCTTCATCTCTCTCTCTCTCTTTCTCTCTTTCTCTCTCTCTCTCTCTTTCTGTCACTCTTTCTTTCTTTTCTTACCAAGTCGTTATCTCTTCATTTCTTAAGCAATCACTGTTTTCTCAATCTCAGAATTACTCATTCTCAATACCTTCTCTTTCTACTTCCCAATGAACACTATTTTCAGGGATTTTTTCCAGGTCCTCGCTTTCTATCCGAACCCCTATACACATTTTACCCATTCCATATTTAACGAGGCAGTCTCTTTCTCATCATCTTCTTCTCTAACTCTCTTTGTATCGCTTCTCTGGCCTCAATTAAATTAGTGCCAGCAGTGTGAATTGACAGAGGCGACAATTACAAATTTACAAAGGAGAGAACCTAAGAAGGAGTGTCAGTGTTACATCGGAGAATGTGAGAAAGAGAGATGTTGTGAGTTCGCGAGAAGAACTTGCAAAAACAGAATAATAGCGATGTCCACCCTCTACAAGGTGAATTGAGGAACAATTCTCTGTTCTACCTCTCTTTTTTTTCTTTCTCTGTCTCTCTCTCTCTTTCTCGCTCTAAATTCTTCCAATATTTTCTCTTCACTCGCTAACTCTTCTGTCTAAGTCTCTTTGTTCTTTCTCAACTTACCTTGTCCTCCTCCCTTTCAAAATTTTCTATATTTCCCTCCTCTTTCTTTTTAAGATGATGAAGGTTTTGAAATTAGTCAAGGACGGTAGGACAATCAGTTCGTTGGAGTGAGAGTGAGCTGAGCAACAGAGAGAAGGGAGAGAAATGCCCACACCGAAGACTATGATTTTCTCCATTCTCTTCTCATATATTCAGTTTCAAACGCATTTGCTTCTCTTTTCATCATCTCGTTCCGCTCTTCATCTTTACTCCATTAACCTCTCTTGTACTACATAAATTCTTCTCTTTCTACCTCTCTCTCTCTCTCTCTCTCTCTCTCTCTCTTTCTCTCTCCATCACTCTTTCCAACTCTCTGAATACCGCTCTCTTTGGCTCTCTTTTTTTCTGTTTCTCTCTCTCTCTCGTTCTCTCTCCATTCCCTTTCCAACTCTCTGAATATTTCTCTCCCTTTGTCTCTCTCTTTTTCTGTTTCTCTCTCTCCTCTCCCACCTTCCCCCTCTTTCTCTCTCTCACTCTCTCTCACTCTCTCTCTCTTTCTCTCTCCATTTCTCTCTCCAACTCTCTGAATATCGCTCTCTTTGTCTCTCTCTTTTTCTGTTTCTTTCTCTCTTTGTTGCCTTTCCCTGCCCTCTCTCTCTCTCTCTTTTGCCTTTCCCCTCTCTCTCTCTCTCTCTCTCTCTCTCGCTCTCTCTCTCTTTCTCGTTCTCTCTCCATTCCCTTTCCAACTCTCTGAATATTTCTCTCCCTTTGTCTCTCTCTTTTTCTGTTTCTCTCTCTCCTTTCCCGCCTTCCCCCTCTCTCTCACTCTCTCTCACTCTCTCACTCTTTCTCTCTCCAACTCTCTGAATATCGCTCTCTTTGTCTCTCTCTTTTTCTGTTTGTTTCTCTCTCTGTTGCCTTTCCCTGCCCTCTCTCTCTCTCTCTCTCTCTCTCTCTCTCTCTCTCTCTCTCTCTCTCTCTCTCTGTTGCCTCTCCCCTCTCTCTCTCTCTCTCTCTCTCTCTCTGTTGCCTTTCCCCTCTCTCTCTCTCTCTCTCTCTCTCTCTTTCTCGTTCTCTCTCCATTCCCTTTCCAACTCTCTGAATATCTCTCTCCCTTTGTCTCTCTCTTTTTCTGTCTCTCTCTCTCCCTCTGTCGCATTTCTCCGCTATCTCTCTCTCTCTCTCCCTCTCTCTCTCTCTCTCTCTCTCTCTCTCTCTCTCTCTCTCTCTCTCTCTCTCTCTCTCTCTCTCTCTCTCTAAACAAAAAGATATTATTCATTTTCTCCGTCTCCTCTGTCTATTTATGGAAACAGTAACTCCAAAAGCGATTTCGAAAATTCAAAATCCTAAGACTCACTTCCATTATTCTGAAAATACTTACTTCAAAAAAATTTCAATTTTAAAATTGTGTTACCTTCCACCTTCCAACTGATCAGCGCTGCTAAGATGAGACTAAAACATTCAAAATAATGTATGGTAGTGGAAAAAATTTTGGTAAAAAATTTAAACTAGTGGATAAGAAGGTAAAGTATAAAAGCCAGTGAAATATAAGTTCATAGGAGGTTCAGAATAGAGACAGGGAGAAGATATGATGGCAGGCATCAAATGGCATTCGATGAAGATCCGTGTATGGGGGGGGGGGGCAGAATGAAGATAGAATAGATAAGACATGATTGGGAAAGCTGTGAAATACCAATAGGGGGAATTTCGAGATCAAAATAGGAATATAAATAGAGTTAAAAGCGAAAGGGTCAAAACGCAGAAAGGTGTAATATAATAAGAAAAGGGTATGTTTCCACTTTTGCTCAAAGGAAAAAATTTAGATGGTTTGGGTCAGAAGACATTTAAGAGAACAAAAATGAGCGAAAATGAACCAAAGAGAGCAAATCGGCGAGAACATCCATAGATTGAACGCATGCAAACAAGAATGCTCCTACTCAGGACACTCAAAACTAGAAGTGAAGAAGAACGCCGACTGCTTCTTTGCTCACGTAGCCTCCTGACCTTCTCTCTCTCTCTCTCTCTCTCTCTCTCTCTCTCTCTCTTTCTATCTCTCTCATCTTTCTCTATCTTTCTCTATCTCTATTTATATCTCCTTCTCTCTATCCATTCCTATCTTTCACCCTTTTCTGCCTTTACTTCTTTTTTCTTTAAATCTAGCTTTCATATCCTCTCTGCTGCCTCCAATGCCGCCGTCCCCTACCTTATGCTCTCTCTCTCTTTCTCTCTCTCTCTCTCTCCTCTCTCTCTCTCCTCACTCCCTCTTTCTCTCTCTCTCTCTCCTCTCTCCCTCTTTCTCTCTCTCTCTTTCGTCTTTAACTTATCACGATACTCTCTTCCTCTCTCTTGAGCTAGAGCTCCTCAAAACACTTTTTCACTCGACGTTCTCTTTTCTTGGTTCCGAGGTCTTCATAGGCGGAAAGCCATTTGATTAAGATGTTCCTTTTCCATGACCCGCTGCTCACACTTTTTCATTCACTCTCTAACTCCTTTTCATTGGTATTTTTGATTGTCTTACAAGTTTAGAGAGCGAACGAAAATTTTTTGGATCAGAAAAGAAGAATAAGAGATAGCGAGAAAAGGAGCTTGAGAAATGCACAGAGAGAGGGTCAGAGAGAGAGAGAGAGATAGAGAGATAGAGATAGATAGAGAGAGATAGAGAGAGATAGAGAGATAGAGAGATGATAAAAGTGATAAAAGAGGTCAGAGAGAGAGATAGAGAGAGATAGAGAGATAGAGAGAGATAGAGAGAGATAGAGAGAGATAGAGAGAGATAGAGAGATAGAGAGATGATAAAAGTGATAAAAGAGCAGTGAGTCATTGTGTAAGAGAAAAAAGAAGGAAAGAGGAGTCAGGAGTAACCAATTACTTACCGTGCTCAAAGTTAAGTAATGATACACCAAGAAAGTTTACGTAGGAAACTTATTTAAACATACATTTAAACATACATTTTAAACATTATTCCTTATTTAAACACACATTCATAAAAATATATAATTGAGAAACACTGGAGAGCTATTGCATGATGAAAAATTCGAATTTATTTAGCGAGCTTCTATGCTCTTATCAGAGTAGTCTGGAGGAGGCTAAAGCTTACGACATAAAACAGCGAAGTTTAAATAATAATGTTGTGAGAGAAAAAAGGAAAAGAGTAACATATCTGAGAAGGAAATATTTTCCGAGTGAGTGATAAAAAAGAAATTATAAAAAAAGAAAGAATTAGAGGCGGATACGAAAAAAAAAGTGAAACAGGAAAAATGGAAAAATATGGGCAGAAAGAAAAATGATAGAGGAGGTGAGAGAGAAAATAAGAAAAAACTGCTCTTCAAAAGTGACGTCTTTTGGACAGTAATCAAGAAAAGGCGCAACCTTAAAAATGAGAAATAACTATTTAGCTTTGAAACAACAGGGATGAAAGCATCGCATAGAATTGCATTGATTTGAAATCATGGAAGTTTGTTTTTTTTGGTATAAAAATGAAAAAAATGAAGGATGAATATTTGGTTTTTTTAACAACAATTACATTTACTTGATCCGGTATCGCGGTAAGTATTCTGAAATTTAAAAATATCAAAGTTGTTACTGTAATCTTTCCATCGGCTTAGTGGAGTATCGTTGAAAATTGAATAGTTGACAGACAGGTTTTGTTTTAAATCGTACCTTCATATAAACATCCCGCGCAGAAAAAAATGGTTCGAGATGACAATGCCAGAAACTTTTTAAAATCATCAATTGTAATGATAGAAATGAGAAGAGAAACACTATTTCGGAACATGCAAAGAAACAAAACAAATTGGTTGTCCGGAAAATCAGAAAACTACTGTAAAGGTTGAACCGCTTGTTTGATGCACAAAAAAATTATTCAAACATTATCAAGGTCTGGCGTTACAGCCCGAACATTTAGAATTTTCCGATCCACTCATCGGAGCATAAACTAAGACGCCACTAGAATGGTTCGCAACCAGGTATGTACATAGCTTCAAGTTCCGAGACACTGAACAGTGTCAAAATTAAAATCACAAAACTTTCAAAGAATTGTTGCGAAATTAAAAGAGTGTTGAATTTCCACTTTTGAAAGGTAAACATAGAAAATTTGAATCAATTGGAGCGAATATTTCAAGTTAACTAACATTAGGCCAGACAGAGCATATTTCAGAGAAGAGGTCAAAGAAGTTAACTAACATTAGGCCAGACAGAGCATATTTCAGAGAAGAGGTCAAAGAAGTTAACTAACATTAGGCCAGACAGAGCATATTTCAGAGAAGAGGTCAAAGAAGTTAACTAACATTAGGCCAGACAGAGCATATTTCAGAGAAGAGGTCAAAGAAGTTAACTAACATTAGGCCAGACAGAGCATATTTCAGAGAAGAGGTCAAAGAAGTTAACTAACATTAGGCCAGACAGAGCATATTTCAGAGAAGAGGTCAAAGAAGTTAACTAACATTAGGCCAGACAGAGCATATTTCAGAGAAGAGGTCAAAGAAGTTAACTAACATTAGGCCAGACAGAGCATATTTCAGAGAAGAGGTCAAAGAAGTTAACTAACATTAGGCCAGACAGAGCATATTTCAGAGAAGAGGTCAAAGAAGTTAACTAACATTAGGCCAGACAGAGCATATTTCAGAGAAGAGGTCAAAGAAGTTAACTAACATTAGGCCAGACAGAGCATATTTCAGAGAAGAGGTCAAAGAAGTTAACTAACATTAGGCCAGACAGAGCATATTTCAGAGAAGAGGTCAAAGAAGTTAACTAACATTAGGCCAGACAGAGCATATTTCAGAGAAGAGGTCAAAGAAGTTAACTAACATTAGGCCAGACAGAGCATATTTCAGAGAAGAGGTCAAAGAAGTTAACTAACATTAGGCCAGACAGAGCATATTTCAGAGAAGAGGTCAAAGAAGTTAACTAACATTAGGCCAGACAGAGCATATTTCAGAGAAGAGGTCAAAGAAACTTGGAAAGTTGTAATGGACGGTGTTGGAGTTATCTAAGAGGAAACAAAGAAGATGAAGAAGATTAATGCGCATTGAGTTGGTTAGGCAAAGGGATAATGACGATTTAATAGGATTGAGGGGTCTAGAAGATTGGAAGGGGTTGAACAAGGGATTTAAGGGGAGAGGTCTAGAGGGCAAGGGAGGGTCTATGCCACATTGAAGAGAGACAGCTGTGGTTCACGTACATACATTAATATCTTTTTATAATAGCACCTTAAATCGCTCTTGCATCTCAGTTCTATCTATTTTTGTCTCTCTTCCTCTCTCTTTTCCCTTTCTCTCTTTCTTTCTGATTAAAAGACTCAATCAATCTCTTTTCCCTCTTTATCTCTATCCTTTTGTCTTTTTCATCAACAAATTTTAAGTGACCCCACAACTTTCGTCTCTATTTTTCTTACTTCATCATACTTAGCAAGAATCTTAATTTTTTCTTTTTCTCGTTCGTTAATTTTTTATCTCTATCCGAGTCTCAATATCTATTTTTTAGCATCTCTCTCTCTCTCTTTCTCTCTTTCACTTCTGCTTACTCCCTTTTGCCCCCAATCCTCTTTGCTTTAATCATTCTCTAGTGAGCTTCAAGAACTTTTTCTCCCTCTCTCTTATCCTTTCGCTTTTCCTCTTTCTCATCCATTATTCTTTATTCTTCCCCCTCATTCTCCGCAGCACAACTTTTCGTTTCAATACAAATTTTATTCTCTTCCTCTTCCGCAAACTTGTTCAAATCTCAATTCTCTCTTTTTGTCTCTCTTTTTTATACTCTCTTCTTGTTTCTCATTTCACTATTCTCTTTTCTTACTTCTCCTTTCTTTATTCTCTTTTCTTCATTCTCTCTCCTTTCTTCTCTCTTCTTTATTATCTCTTATTTCTTCTCTTCTCATTCTCTCTTCTTTCTTATCGCTTCTTTATTTTCATTTCTTTCTTCTTTCCTCTCTCTACTTTCTAACGTGTGACTCTGAACCCTCGACCTTTTTACACCCTCGCACCCTCCCCCCCTCCCCCACTCTAGTCTCCACCACCCCCACCATCAAGCATCAGATCTGACGAAGCAATAAAATCTGTTATTTAACTCCCTCAGAGAACATAGCGAGAAGTGGAAAGATGAAGAGGAAGAATAGTTGATCAAGAGATCCCCGAAGAAGTAAAGGTCTTCGATGATTGCGAGAAAGGACCTTTACGTCATGATAACGAGACGAGAGCTTCGGAGACAATTCAGACCTCTGAAATACATGCCAACAAAACAATAAGCAAGAAGGCTGTGAAAACTAACTCAATACACGTAATGCAGAAAGAAGTGTTAAAATTAGAGCACAAAAGTTTGAGATCAGAGAGAATAGCTGAAAGGGGGGTCATTTCGATCGACCAGGTGAGTCATTACTTTCACTTTCATCACCCCGAAAAGGAACTGCTTATTGTTTTGCTTCATGGATTGCGATTGCTGATGGAAGAAGAGGGGAATTCACCGGTATTTTTCGCTTGCAAGTTTTTATATACATACATACTTCTACTTAACGATTCATTAACGTCATAGGACGTTAATGTTTACTTCCGCTCTTTATAAACTTCGAAATAGCGGTTACTCAAAATAGAAGATGGTTTGATATTTTCCGACCAGACATCAACAGGCAACTGGACACACAAGTGTTCTATGTATTGACATTAAAAACTTTTGAGCAATTGGGGAGGTCTCGCATTTTTCAAAAATAAAGTTAAAATCTAATGTTGTTGTTGTGCGATCCGTAGGACTCGGATCGTCTTTCCTGATTCATTTGCAGAAAATCTGTAAAAAATTACAGGGTGGAGGAGTCTCGCGACCCTGACTGGGTTGCTCCATAGCTCCTCTGGAGTGAAGTGCTCCGATAGAGCTGGACAGTTAAGCAAGTGCTGCGAGTTGTGTGGCGTGGCTTGGAAAGTAGGGCATGCGTCGGCGATCCCTGATGAGATTCGGTGGCGATAGTTATTGAGAAGACTGTTGTAGTCTGAGCGAAGCTGTGCAAGGTATCCCGGTGTTTTCTCTTACTGAGCTCACATCTGTTACAGTAAATCCGTTTGTCACTTAACATGTTGTTTCGTGTTTAACTGGAAAAAAAGAATGAAGGCGTGTACGTGCAGACCGGTGGAGAGAAGTCTCTGTTTCACCGATAAGTGGAGAGGCTATTCCAAGTACTTTATTCGGACTGTAGCTAAATTTCGCATCAACTTTTTCGCTTTTGTATGGAGTAACTTCTGAACGTCTTTGAGCGTAGACTCTTTCGGAAGTATAGCTCTTGTCTGTTTTACTGACGTGCCGCTGTATGTGGTCAGCGTTGCCTTCATTTTGCGGGGCCGTAGAGGAAGATCACTAAGCTCGAAGCATTGGTGCTGTGGGCAGGAGCAAACTGCGAAATATTGATCACAGAGAAGTCTGTACCGGAAGCACACTTCGAGGAGGTTATCGATGGGCGTAATCTTCAGGCATTCTGTGGCGGTTCGTAATGCGGTGTTCTGCGTCGTTTGAAGCAACTCGATGCTGGTCTTAGACGCGTTTGGAGTCCAGAAAGGAGAGGCGTAGTCCATGATACTCCTGCCGATCGCTTTGTACATCCATATGTCATGTCATAACAATCGTTTCTTTATATTGTTCCCAGCTAGTTCCTCCAAGAGCTCATTTCACATTGTTGCGCCGCTGTACTTTTGTGCATGTGTTGCGAAAGAAAGCATGGGGTCGAAAGTGAATCCAAAAACCTTAGACGTCTTGTTGAGCGGTAGCTACTGACTGTGAAGTTCAACGTCCGGATGGTAGTTCACTTGTTTCGTCTAGGGAATGAAGAGGGTGAGGGTAGACTTGCTGGTTCAGACTGATAGAAAACAGACGGTGAAAAACTCAGTCAGCGATGGCATGTAAGAGTTGAGTCGGTATGCAAGGAGGTCGAGCTCAGCGTC
The DNA here is from genome assembly GCA_964056735.1 of Allodiplogaster pararmata. Lineage (NCBI taxonomy): Eukaryota > Metazoa > Nematoda > Chromadorea > Rhabditida > Diplogasteridae > Allodiplogaster > Allodiplogaster pararmata. Next base: position 41,068,370 of record OZ057407.1, on the reverse strand, counting down.
GTTCGTGTCTGGACCCCTGATGTGCACCGTGAAATCGTCTGCGTAACAATCGGACTCAAAATCAAATCATCGAGCAAAGCGATGGATATGAAACCTGAACATTACGTTTAACTTTGCCAAAAAAACTCATGTTTCGTCCTGCTTTTGTCTGGAGCGCTCTCTTTTCTTGTTATCATTATATCTGAACCCGGAATCGTTCAAACCATTTTCAATATTTTTTTGCACAAAAATAGAACCAAGAGATGCTAAAGAACTGGCGCTTGAAGACATTGTTATTGATAGTTATGCGCTTCATTAAGCAAAGAACATAATTAGGCGACAACTTTTTATTCAGGAGCCGTGTTGTTCTCTGAAAAAAAAAGATTCGACCAACCAATGCTCATGAACAAAGCTTGAAACCTTTATTGACACTTGATTGAGGATATTGCAAGGATAAACTATTGCGAAGAGAAAACTAGTATATTGAGCCGGATCAAACCCAGTCATCTTTATTTTACCGGTAGCAAACACGCAAGCACTACACTGTCGAGAGTACTTCGATAAACTACGCGATAGTGCTACTACATATGTGGAAGAATCAAAAACCTTTAAGTTTATGAAAGCACTTCCGTCGCAAGAAATACATGGCTATTTTCTGACAGCCACGAGCTATCAGTCACGTCTTTAATATAGCTACATGATCTCTAAAAAAAATGCTTGAAAAAATAAGAGTTATATGTACCTGATAGTATTAATGCGTGCACGGGCGTGACATAATGGTAGCGTGTTCGACTATTGTGCAAAGAGTCCCGAGTTTGACTCTCACCCGGACAGTTCCATCAATACCAAAAGGGTAAAGAAATGTTGGTAGTACTCTTGCACGGATCTGATTTTACTCACTGTTTATACACAGTCTATCAGTGACCCGAGCGGACAGCCCCTGGTTCTTCTAGGGTAGGTCTGTCCCACAACTCGGGCGAGCGCGTACCCTGCCGCGAGGCGGGAACAAGCACGAGGAAGATAATGCGTGCAATAATGCTCTAAGAGGGGCTTCATGGGCTTGTTCTCTTCTTCGAAAGATGCTTCACCATATGATTTAGAGATGGATCATATGTTGAGTCTGTAATATTTTTAGAACCTAAAAGCCATTCACACTCTTCCTCGATTGAGTTTTCTCATCCCAGTTCTTTTTCTTTTTTCGTTTCTGCCCAGTATTCCTGGCATATGAATCCAATACACAGCCAGATGTTGAGGCCACTTTTTCATTCATATTTCAAGTAATATTTCTTTGTAATTTGGTCTAAATCTCTGCTTTATCACAATATTTCTTCCCTTTTTGCCAATATTATTCAGTTCACTCTGTTTCTCTGCCGTTCTCGCTTCGTGATCATGCTGAACTGTATAGATAACTTGAAAATAAAAACTGTTCATAGTTATTTATTTTCGATCTCTCTCTTTTTTCCTCTTTCTCTCTATCACTTTCATCTTTTTTGCTTTTTTCTGGAAAAGTTCTGTGATTTTTGCAGAAAAGGGCTCATAATACAGAATATTGTAATATTTTTTTTAAATACAGGATTTGAATTGAGCTTTTCAAAAAAGTACTGCTGAGAATCATGTTCGAGGAAGAGACAAAAGATAGAATTACACATGAAGGTGAGAAACAGAAGAGGAAGATGTTACGAACAAGTGAGAAAAAAGGTTTAAGAAAAAAATATAGACAAAAAGCTTAGAGAAGAAAAACCGAAGTAGAAGATGAGAGAGAGTAACAAATCCAGGCAGAGATGAACAGAGAGAAAGAAACGAAAGAAACAGATGAAAGAAAGGGAGAGAGAGAGAGAGTGTGAAAAGAGTGAGATAGAAAGGAAGAGCAAGAAAAAGAATGAAAGAGAGTATGTGGGTTCTTTAACACTTATCTGTAGGTGTGGTGTATAATATCTCAGCTCTTCGAGCAATTCACTTGTCTGACTTTCCATTCTTCGACACGGAAGAACTATCCCATCAACTTCTCACTTATTATAGGAAGTACAAATTCGAAGACATTGTCATACATATATTCCATCATCTAAAATTTCATCGCTTCTCAAGGCTACATCTTAACAATTAGGGACTAGGTTGATATAGTTTTAAGTATCACGCGAGAAAAAAGGAGAAAATAGATCAAACACGGTAAAAAAATTAACTTTTTTAGTAAAATGTGAAAAATCTCAAAATTCGGTGGAAAAATTCAAATAAACTGTTTTTTAACGCTTCTACAAACTTTTTTATTTGAAAAACGCTCCAACAACACATAAGAACGGTGAATAAATTTTCGCCAACTATTTTAAAATTTAAAAGGCTAAGCAAAACTTTCTTCTAAGTTAACTGATTTCAATAATTATTATCTTTTTCGACTCAGACTTATCGACTCTTATGGAGAACTTTGTATAAAAACAGAACTTGAAAAAAACCTTCTTTCAATTTTTTTCGAAAATTTTTTGTTGTTGATGTCTGAAAGTGTCTCTACACATATAATGTCTGAAAGTGTCTCTACACATATAAAAAACAGACATAAAAAAACAACATTATATTACGAGAAACACTAAAATCAACATGCGCCAATATAAAAACAAAATAATTATCAGCAGAAGATAAATAATTTCATAAACGCGCATAATATTGCATTGTTTAGCAGTTTGCGAATTATTAGGTGTAAAGTTTTCTGACTTTTTCATAATGAGTATTGCAGTCGATTATCTTCAAGCTTCCGCATATGTTAAAAAAAATTGAAGGTTTATTATCCATCTTCCGCATATGCTTTGAAGACTGTAGAGCTATTATTTAATAACCCCCCCCCAACTGCAGAAATGCCAATATGAGAAATGGCTTTTGTGTGAGGAAAATACATTCCAAGAAAAAGTAATAGTTATTGAAGCATGTGAATTTGCAGTGATACTTTTTGAATTCATCTTTTTAATCAAGTAACTGAGGTAGGAGCAGACAAAAATCTATCTAACCGATTATCAGCGATGTCAATTTGATCTCTGGGGCAAACAATACATCTACTTATGACTGCAAACATACGTATCTACGCACATAACAAGGAGAAAGACATTACATCAATCAAAAGAAACATATAAACATACTTTTTTCTTTCTACAGTATCAACTCTCCCACTCAAGACTAGGAAACTTTTTCATCACATACTATTACAAATTTCATGTTTAGAATAGATGATACTACTATGATTATACTGGGTAACTATGACATGCTTCTGAAAGCGCAAAATATTCAAGCGAGAAAGAAAAGATCTGGGCAGCTTTCAATGTTGTGCCTTTGATGCCGTCATATCAAAAGATCACCTTGAAGTTGAGGTGTTCCACCAATCATTTAATCGTTCCACTACACTACCCGCAACCAAATGGTGTGCGGTTGCAGAAAGGGAGGAGGGGTTTGAAGAAAGACGAGGAGCAAAAAAAGTAACAATGAGCGAGTAGTTGTTATAAGGGTTGGAATGCATAGCCCTTTTTATACGGCATATCCATCAATAGCTTTTCAACTCCTCATGTATTATTATTTCTCAAATCAAAAAGTTATGACCTTGTTTTTTTCTGTGAATATGCTACTCGCACTTTACGATTGAATATTTTTTAAACAATTATTATTGTTATCATCATTATTTCTAATATTATTGTTTTTTATTGTTACTATTAATATTATTATCTCTTCGCAAATGTTCTAAACCTATTTGGGAACATACCTTAACGCCACATTTAGTTTTATCTTATTCATACGCTTTGTAATCAGTTTTATATGTGAAATGTTGTGCCATAATTTAGACAATGCAACACAAATCTTATCCTGTATTGATCATATTCCTGAAAAATTATGAGTGAAAACGAGCAAAGTAGAGACACAATACTGTATGATATGACATGGTACGGTTTAAAAGTTCCCTAGTCCTATTACTGATAGAGACGGAGCTCAACCATGTTGATTAGTTGAGAAAGAAGAGTGAAGATTGAGAAACAACCGCTTTTTATGAAGACCGAACCTTTTTTGAGAGCTCTTAGACTGATATTCTAGTGCCCTACCGATAGAGCCACTACAGGCAGTTGAAAACCCGGTTTCATGTTCAGCGAATGACTTAATTCATGCTTGAATGATGAATAAAAAGTTAGTGAATGCAAATCATGCAGAGAGGATCGCTTCAAGGAGGCAACCAAAAACCTGTGCAACCATTTCGAGTAGCAATGCATTCCTAGAAAAAAAAACTTTCCACTAAATCTCTCTATTCTTTCGTCTTATTCTTTTTCTCTTACAAACTCTCTTTCTTTCAATCTCTATGTTTTTCCCTCAATCTTTATTACTATTATATACTCAACCTTCTATACTTTACTTCTATGTCACTTTCGTCTTCTAAGCACGGATCCCTTGAAAGCAAAAAAGTTGTTAGCGAAAGATAACGAGTAACTGAAATGATACGTTCATACGAGAGAAAACTTGGAATAAGGAAAACTAGACTTATGAAAAGAATAATCATTGGACGAAAACAAATCATTGATTAGCTAATCATAAGCTGAGCGCTGCTTTACTCATCTGAGAAAACTATGTTGAAGGAAGAGAGAGAGAGAGAGAGAGAGAGAGAGAGAGAGAGAGAGAGAGAGAGAGAGAGAAGAGAGAGAGAGAGAGAGAGATAGTTCAAGAGAGATGAAGATAGAAAGAGCGAGCAAGAGTAAAAAATAGAGAAAAGTTAAAAAAATAGAAAGAGAGAGATGGAGGAATTATTGTCAAACAAGGAGAATGAAAAAAGAGCAAAATGGGCGATGTTGGTCAGAGGAGGAAGTAGCTCATAGTCCGAGGTGAAATGTGCAGCTAATTGGAGGGAAGTTATGCTAAAATAGCAGATGCTTGGAGGCATCATGAAGATGCGAAAGAAAGTCAGAGAAGCAGAGAAAGCAAGAGACATAGAGGAGAAGGATGAGAAGCGGAGAGAAGTAAGAGATATAGATAGAGAGGCAGAGACAGAAAGAGAGAGAGATAGAGAGCGAGAGAAAGAAGCAAGAAAGAAATTAACAGAGTAAGAGATAAGTATAGAGACCGGTCTGATCTGTTGATAAGACACTACTGCTTTTCTCTCTTCTGCAATACTGTCTCTTCTCTTTTACTTTTACTTTACCTCTTTTTCTCTTTTTTCTCTCTTTTTCTGTCTATACCTCTCACGACTTCACACTTCCTCACCTAAGCAAATAAATTTCTTCCCCTTCTCTCTCATATGCGTCTCTTTCTCTCTCATATGCTCTCCATTTTCTCTAAACTCTAACTCTAAACTCTTGTCTTGAAATCTTGATCTTCACGCTCTAGGGTGAAAGACTTCTTGCAAACTTTGCTCAAGCTTTCATTACCCCTGAAAATTTCCCTCTCATCTTTATTCTCTCTGTATGAACAACTTTCTCTCTGTATGAATAACTTTCTCTCTGTTTGAATAACTTTCTCAATCTGTATCGTTCTCGTTTTATTTTGTATAGCTGTCCATCGCTGACTGCGTTGTTATCTTTATTAAATCAGCCTGAGATGTTTGATTTGATGAAGCTCAGCAAGAAAGCTAACCGAAAACAATTAAAGTGTATGCTTCATATTTCTAGAACTTTTTACTGCTTTTATGATCAACTCTAATCTATAATACTGAACTTGGCTTCAATCCTGTTCTTAGGCTCTATTTTTTAACTGATACTACATTCAGTCTCTAGTCTGGTCTCTAGCAGGATTTGGACACCTTGAAGCCGTATTGTCCAAACCATGATCGACACTCCATTCAAAATTCAATGTTCTCATTCTTCTGTACTGTTTGGAGAATCAGATGGAGCTGTTTGATATGATGGCGCTTCATGTTCATGACATCGAGAATAGAGCGTTTGAATTGAAATGAATTGGATTGAACTACATTTAGAGAATGGTGTTTTTTCAATAACTTTGTATAAACATATCAGTCATAGCTTCTCATGCACTCGATTTGAAGCGTTTGAAAAAAGCTATGAGTACCATTGTTGAAATACAATGTGTGCTCGGTTGGTGTATTGGTTAGCGCTCTACAAGCCCCGGTTAGGAAGCGGAGGTTCGGTCCCAGCCGAGTGCGAATTTTTGCCCGTGCGATGGATTTGATTCATTGATGAAATAGTGATTTTTTGGCATATCTACTGAAGAAAAGTTCAAGAATAAAGGTACCTTGCTCGGAAACTTCTATCGAACCACAAGCTTGAAAGCTTCTTGCAAATGGGCACACAAAGGTTTTACTTATAATGCGTAATCAGGACAGGTGAAACACACTGCGTAAGTATTGGACTTAGTTCCATTCCCTACAAAGCACATTCACTTTCGATACGGAGACTCGATGGAATCTTAGTAGAGATAAGATGTGAATTTAAAAGCTGAGAAAAGATTTTTAATGCCCTTCTTATGGTATTTTGGTCTCGAAACGTTTGTACTTCTAAATAACCCATTCTTATCAATTGAATGTTCGGAAGTGTTAAAAGAAAGAAAGAGATCTTGAAAACCCACAGAGCGAAACGGGAAATAAAAACGTAGAGATGGAATCGAGGAAAAAAGAGCAAGCTGGAAAAAGGCAAAAAGGAAACATAAAAAGACAGCAGAAATGAAAATTGGAGAAAGGAAAAGAAAATTTAGAAAAATATAGAGTCAAAAAGAGAGAAAGAGGAAGAAAGAGTGGTAGAAATAGTAAAATATAGCAAAGTAAAAAGAGATAGAATTGAAAATAAAAGAGAATTCCGTCCTGAAAATCCTTCAAGTTTCGTGGAAGAAACAGATAAACTCAACTAAAAATATCACTTGAAATGCCGTTCTTATTTATTGAGGTTTTTAAACGAAAATAATGACTCTCGTGCTCTTTGAAAGCAACAAGTTAAGAATACAAGGAACTATATCCAATTTCAGAATGTAAATTTTTTTTCAAGCTCTAAGGTTTAACCAAGAAATGAACCAAGCTATGATTTTTAAAAAAAAACTTTTGGCAATGGTTATGCTTTTACCGAATGACTCCCCTTCTTTTTTGGCGGTTACCAAACCCGTGACTTCCCATTTTCTAGCAATGCTCTTCTACCTTAATTGGCAATGTACGCAAACTCCCACAACTTGGAAATTCTTTAAAAATTATCGCAACATAAGAAGGGAAGCAAACGGTAATAGTGCCTTCCGTAAACATATTCCGCAAAAATCTCGAGAAACAAGCCCTCAAAGAAGGGAGCAATTTGCAATGAGCCATTTCCAGCTCGTTTAACCCTAGCTTATGATTTTTCAACAAGTAAGTTCAACTTCATCTCAGTAAAACTGTATCATTTCTGTTGATCCATAATCTCACAAATAATAACTATGCAAAACGAATTATATAAATGAAGGAAAATGAAAAGTCACTATATCTAAATTTACAAATCTTTAAAATTTTCACACTTTAAAGTATGCAATTCGTATTATTGTAGTTTTACAACTGTAGATCATTCTTTCCTTCTCTTAGCTCATTCTCGCATTCCATTTCCTCATTCTCCCCTTCCCTTCCCTCATTCTTCCCCTCCCTTTCCTCAAGAAAAGAATGCTGCGAAGCGGCTCCCCTTATTACCCTCTTCTATGAAGCCACTCTGACCCCGTCGTCGTATCATATATCTTTCTCTATCTCCCCTCCAATGGTTGGTTTCGAACGGCTATCAATGATCTTCTCACCATTATTCTGCTAACCATCAGAAGCTCCTTAGCATTTTTTACTCATGTTTTCTTCCCTTCACTTTCTTATACATCATGCACCATCAAGTTTTCACCTTATACATATGTTTCGCGTGATAAAAAAGTTCAAAAAATTCAAGGGAAAGTTGTATGTATATTATATCATTTATAGTAAACATTTATTCTTGCTCACAATGTCTTAAGCAGTCGAACTCTCTATTTCAGCTCCCACATTTACCCTGATCTACAAAATCCCGGCTTCCTGTCTGAGCAAAAAAACTAGGAATTAAACCGGTCAAACCACTTCTGCGCCTTCTGTTTGAAGAGCTAACATCGTAAGAAAAAACTTTGAATAAACCAAAAAAGCTTGTGCTTTGCGCGGATTGGAACCTATCCGTGTATCTTTCTCACCGGACTTGAACGCGTAACCACTACACTACCAAATTACATCAATGTTTTTCAATACATTTGGTTCCTCTGGCTAGATGTTCCTGGCAACAAGAATTGAATTGAAGAAGTCCCACCTGTAAGAGACATCCGTACTCACACTCGTTCGCAGTCTGAGAGGAAGTGGTCGGTCCTCTTCCAAATTCTCTCCTAAGTCCACATCCGCTGATTCCATGAAAACCGAGCTGTAAGTAGAGTTTTGCGTGGACATCCTGGCCTCGCTCGCGGGAGTTACTGGCGGGAGTATGTACTCCAAGTTTGACATTGAGCTATTCCTTTGCATTTCTCCCTGTAACTTGGAGAACAAAAAAAATTGTTAAAAAGCGGCAAATTATAGTAAATCGTTCTAAGAGCATGTTTTTATAGGTATATATACATATATATTCGAGTAATGGGAGTTCTTGCAGGTCTCCACGAGTATTCAGGACTATATTTTCAGGACTGAATAGCATATGCATACGAATAGGAATGATCAAGTGATAAGAGCGGTGAGAAAATGATCGGTGAGAAAATAGTGAGAGAATCAGACTGTGACAGCGATTCACGGAAAGGGAGAATTGAAGAGCGAGATAGACCCAAAACAGAGTGAGGAAGCTTAGTAGAGTTAAGAGGGGAAGGAGAGAGAGGGAAATAAGAGAGGGAGAAAAGAGAATGAGGAAGAATAAAGAGCAATAAAATAGGTTAGATTGAGAAACAGAGAGAAAGAAAAGAGAAAATATGACAAGAAAAAAATTGCTCATGAGAAGAAGTAGAGATAAAGAGAAAAAGATAATTACAGAACTAGATACATATACACAATAAAAGATGAAAAGAAGGAGTAGAGTGAAAAAGTTGAAAAAGTTCCAGAAGGTTATGAACTAAAAGAATATATAATGTGATAGCCACGAAAAGACTAACAAAGCTCACAATGCTGAATGAAACGTTTTATGTCAAGAAACTTCATCGTTAAACTAATAAAAATGTTTGCTGTAATTGTTTGTTTGTTAAAAACTGTCAAGATAATATTCATCTTTGACATGAAAACAATTTCGAAGAAGTTATATGAAAAAGTTGAAACATATGTACGTGTTTAAAACTGAGGGGACTTTTTAGAGAGCCTTGGGGAGAAAAAAAGAACCATTATGAAAGTCATATTTAGAAGAACTTCCTGCTGAGTCAAACATTCTAAAAAGATTCAATTAGTGATAGCAATGGATTGTGAAATAATCAGTATACAAGACTCATGCTTATATCATACGACGCTGTGTACTAATACTAAGGCTAAGCGTATTACGAATGTCGAGGGAGGTAAATTACGAATTTTGGACGCATGAATTTATTTATTCGTATTGAATGTTACAACACTTAGAGAGCCGCATCATGGTGAAAATGTGTAAACATATAGTTTTTAAAAAAAAACTTGTAAAGAATTCCAAATTAAAATTTATTTTTATGTGAAAATAAATAAAATTTGCTCAGGTAGTGATAATGATACTATATTTAGCAAATTGCCTGAAAAGATATGATGAGTTACCACGAAAATAATTTGATGAGAAGTTTAACTACTGAAAAAAACAACACCTGAGGTTTCAAAAAAGTCGATAGTGCTTCTCCATGAGATGATTATCCATCTAACAAATAAAACCTTCTTTCCTCCCTCCCTATGAACGGCTGCTACCTAAAATTTTTCAATAAATGCTCGTCATTCTTCTGCAACTCGTTACCCCAGAACTTCTGCTTTGAAACAGCTCCCAATTATCATCACCCTACCCCGTTATTCGTAGAAGACAACTCAACCCCGTCACAATTCGTCTCTTCCTCTATACATACCTTTCCATTTACCATATCATCCATGCAATGTGATGATAAAAAAGATAATCAAGATAATCAAAACCTTCAAGCGCTTAGAACCCCTTCTTGGACTTTTATTGCAGTTAGATTCTCTATTCTGAATTGTTACCAAAGTATCATTTTTTAAGTAAATCGAGAAATAAGGGGATTAAACAGCTATGATTACTGATTGGGGCTAAAAACAAGGTTCAGAATTCACGAACCTATCTCCTATAGATCAGAAACAAGTATGAATCACTCCAAACAGCGAGAGACCTAAATACATACAAAAGAAACAGGCGATGACAAAAAAACATCACTGCGAGGAACGTGACAATACCGCTTGTTTCTCTTGTGTAAACTCGGTCGGTGTAGGACGCTAACATTTATTAATACGCTCTTGATACACTTTGTGGTGTCTCTGTGACGATCAACTCAGCTCACTCTGAACAAATGTGAGGATAACATCCGAACACAACTGAGAGGCCGGATAATGTGGAATATTATAGCATTGTTAAACTTTCATGGATGATAAGAAGACAGCGTCAATTAAAGTCTTCGTGTGTTTTATTGCTGTTTTCTTGATTTTTGTTATAAAATAGCTTGTTCTTTCGTAAAAATGTGTTTTCAACTCGAATACTTTCCTGTTTTCAGCGCTGTTTTTTCTCTCTCATCCTTATTTAAATTAGAGGCCGAAACTGGATCAGTTATATGTTTGATCAAAATAAACTGGTTACGCGGCGCTTTCGAGGGTAAGAGTCATCCTTGCATGACTTATTAAACTCGTAACCGCTTTTCAAAAAGCCATGTGAACATACAGTGCGTGGCATAACTTTGAGCTCACCACCAAATTGCAAGTTTTCCGATGTTTTATAAGGCGCAACAAAAAATACAAAATGCCATAGAATCGACCACTCAAGTGAATAATATTCACCACAAAAGTGCCGTACTCCGCTCAAAAAAACCTTATTTATTCAAAATAACGGAAAATGTGGTGTGGCATAACTTTGAGCTCATTTGAAAAACTCCTAAGAAACAAACAAAATAAAACTAATTAGTATTCGATAGCTGCACCCTTTCTGATCATAAGCTGGACAATTCTGTTATCCATAGAATCTGACAACTTTTGAAGGTAAGAAACAGGCAAAGAAGACCATTCTTGCTCAATGGAACTTTTAAGCTCAGCGATTGTGGAGTACTGCTTTCCTCCATCATATACACGTCTAGCTAACAACTTCCAGATATTTTCTATTGGGTTACAATCAGGGGAAACAGCTGGCCATTCTAAAACGGGTATATTTTTTCGACAAAAGGAACGATTTTGTAGAGGTGCTTGTGTGTATGGATGCATTATCATGCATTAAAATCATGGAATTGTTAACTGGGCTACGGAAAAACGGTACCAAATCGTGTGCGAGTACTTCCTGATACTCATCCGAGTTCATTCGCATGGAAGGAAACTGCAGAGGGAGGGTTCCGCCGGCGTGAAACGCACCCCAAGACATGAGACTACCGCCTCCATGTCCACGGCGACTGAAGAGCAGCGGGTCCTTGCGAATATCATGCCAATACGAGTGTTGGCCGTCACATCCGTCCAGATTCCACTTCTTTTCGTCGGACCAGACCACCTGCACCGATGAATGTTTTTTATCAATAGCCAAATAATATCATGATTCTCACCTTACTCCAGTCACGTTTGTGCTCTCTGGTTGCGAATTCCAGGCGTCGAGTTTTATGATTCTCTGTCAATCGAGGTGCCGGCTTCATTTTAGAGTTGAAAAAGTGTCCAGTTTCCGAAAGAATGCGACGAACCGTCCTCTTAGAAGCTGGAGCACCTGCTTCGGCTGCGATCTGCTTCAAGGACTTGGCAGCATTTGACGCTTTCTTCGCGATTGCGCGTCGATCCCGAGTCGAAAACTTTCGTGGTCGCCCACCCTTCTTCTGTGCAGTCGTCTTCAGTCGACCAGAGACGTAATTATTCACACAATTAGTGCTCCGACCCAACTGGCGTGCAATCTCACGATTGCTCTTCTTATTCGCCAATAACACGTCTATTTTCCCCTTTTCGACTTGAGAAAGTTGCGTTGCACTCGGCATTTATCTGCAAAAACAAAACTTTTTTTGAAAATATAAAAAAATTTTAAAAAAAACATATGAAATGAGCTTTTTAAAAAGTGAGCTCATAGTTATGCCCCAGTCGATTTTACGGTTTTTGGCGGGAAATGCTCCATTCAAACTATATTACGGTTGTCAAGTGGGTCATATTATTTATTTGCGTGGTCAACTCCATGGCTGTTTGTTTTCTTTTGTTGCGCCTTCTAAAACATCGGAAAATGTTCAATTTGGTGGTGAGCTCAAAGTTATGCCACGCACTGTATAATGGAAATAATTTGTTGGCTTTCGATTTCACCAGTCTCTAATACTCGGCAGTTCTCAAGTGACAGAGTGCGAAGAGTTTTATACTTCTCCCGTTTTTTGGGCGGGAGGAAGGACTCCCTTTTCATCTTGCCCTTTTGGTTGAAATTTAGTAGAACCACAACTTGTATAGTAATGTATTTAACTCATTTTTATTTTACTTTTTCCGATTAATACAATTATAAAAGTCGTCGCAGATACAGTTCCGTGCAAAATTATATCAAGTTTTGGTTTTTCGTTGATAACTTTTCCAATTTTGTCCAGTAGTTTAGAATTAGTATAACCATTCATTACAAATAAGATCTCAGAAATAGGAATACTAATGATTAAGCTGCAACCAGAAAACAATTGTATAACAAATGAGAGAGAGCAGAGGTCTGTCTGAGCGGGGGCGAAACAGACTTCTGCAATGTCTACTTTGCAGTAACATTTCACTTTTCTGTGTGCTTAAAAATATTTTTCACATGTTTATTCAACTTTCTCTTATATTAACTATAACTCATTTTTCTCTTTATCACCTTTCCTATAAAATATCCATTTTTTTAACAAAAAAACTTAAACTCGATCTGAAACAAATCTGAAACACGCTTCGATAATACGAATCATCAAATAACGAAAATTGTAGTGTAGCGAAACAAAATTTTTAAAAAAAAATGAATTTTCCGTTAAAATTAGAAAATTTGGAAAATTAGAGTTTTGGTTCAATTGAGTTCGCTTTATCTTGAAGCAGAAATTTTACCCTGACTACAGCATATACAGGGTTCGACAAAAGTCCAGGTGCATAGTATTTTTCCGATAAAAACTTAACGGATTGAGCAAATCGAACAAAACTTTCATCAAAGTTTATTCAAATAATTTGGGATATAACTGCGTTTTCAAATTTCAAACAGCCCTCCTTTCTCCTTGACACAGGCACGGAGTCTCTTGTGGAAGGCACCCACCGTGGTGGACAGGTAAGCGACGTCAAGATCATCCCACGCCTTCTGTAGGGCGCGCTTCAGGCTTTACAAATTCTTGTGGGGAGAAGCACAGGCCTTGCTATCAAGGACCGACCGGGTGATTCAAATCAGGCGAGTACGGACGCCATTCGGCGGAGGTGATCATGAAGGGAATTTGGTCTTGCACCACTTTAGCCTTGTGGACGGGCGCAGAGTCCTGCTGGAACGTCCAATTGCGTCCCGAGAAGTGATCCTGGCTCCAGGTAAGTACTTACTTCATGAAAATGTCGTTCAGGTAGTTATTGGCATTCACTTTGACTCCCTGTTCGACGAAAACTAGTGGAGTCTTGCCAGTCGCGCAAATCCCGGCCCAGACCATGACAGAAGCCGGATGGCCCTTTCTCGAGACGTAGCGGTCACTCTTAAAAGCTTCGTTGACCGATTCTGACCAAATCCTATCGTTCTGGTGGTTAAAGGACTGCTCAATATTGAACAACTTCTCATCGGTGAAGAGAATATTCAAACAGTCCACCGGCTTGAACCGCTTTGACAGTTCACGACATCTCCGAAGACGGGTCGCCTTCATCTGGTCCGTCAATGCGTGAGTCTTCTGCAGCTTGATGGGGCGAAGTCCCATGCAAGATTTTACGATCCTACGAACAGAACTATCCGAGATATTCAGCTCCTTGGCGACTTTTCTGAGACTCCGCTTGGGGTTATAACGAACCTTGTCTCGGATGCTTCTCACGTTGAAGGAAGTGGTCGCGGTCACTGGTCTGCCGCTCCTGGGACGGTCATTCGTCGTACCAGTCTCACGAAAGCGACGTATTGTGTTTTGAATGGTCCTGCGGGAGAATCCAGAGGTTCTGGCGATGTGCTTTTGAGTGTGCCCGGACTGGTTCAAGCGCAGAATGTAGCCTCGGTCCAAAACAGAGAGCATTACCAGAAAAGAGAGCATTACCAGAAAAGAGAGCATTACCAGAAAACGAAAAAGTTATCATTCTGATTTTTTTCAGGGTATGTTAGCAACATTATGAATAAGATACAAGCGTGGAATCACACGACCGCTACATCAAACAAAAAAGATACAAAGTGACAAAATCGGGCACCTGGACTTTTGACGCACCCCTAACTTTCATTATATACACACAAAAAATTACAAGATCAAGACAATATGTTCGCTTTTTGCAAAGTTATGCTCAAAAACACCTTTTTTAAATATAATTTTGCACGGTATTGTACTTATTTTTGAACAAATTTGACGTATTCATCAAAAACATATTGACACTTTTTGTACTTTTTTTTTGTTTTTTCTCATACATTTTCATGCTTTTGCGTGAATATTATACAAAGTCCTTGAAATTTCGTCGATCTCATGTGAGCTTGGCGTTAAAAAAAGGAATTTGTTAGATATAAATGCTGACTTTTGAAAAAAATAGACACATTCACTACCCTCTTCGCATTTTTATAAAAATTCACTGAACAACTCACAAAAAAGTTGCTTCTTTGATATTGATTGGCATACTACATATTCATAACTGTTTATTGCGTGACGTATATCACATGAGCCTCAGATATTGTAGTGAATATTGGGAGAAGGCTTTATGTTTAGAGACACGAGGGAAGCAGCGACCATGTCGCAGCGAGTATAACGGAAGTGTTTTACCTCAGAATGTGTTACCTCATTGTTCGTTTCAAGAGTCTCGTTTATACATTGTAAATATAGACTCTGTGATTCATAATTTAAGCTTTATTAATTTTCATAGGTAAATCTATTCAAATTGAGCTTTCAAAAATACTAAATTTTGGCACAAAAAACAGGTTAAAGTAGTGGAAATTAATAAAGATGCGAAGGCAGAAAACTTTTGAATGGAGAGAAGCGAACCCGTGCAACACTGATTAACTCGGATCAAATTTGACTTAACATGTGACATTTTTAGAAAGCGTCGAATAATATCTCCCGCCAGGAATGTTCTCGGATTTAGGAAAACGCGAAAGTTTCGATACATTGATAATAGAGGGAGGACGTTCGTCATGGAAATACGCGGCCCGATCTGAAGTGATACCGGGCATTCTTATACTCGCTAGGATGAGAACTTCAAGCAGTCATTGCAAACAGAATACGCACTCAAGCTCTTAATGATTTTTTTAAAGAACAACGGAAAACAGTTAATTATTTGAGATGATACAAATGGCGTAGTGGGCTAAAAAAGATAAACTAGGACGAAGCATATTATCATCTAGAAATTTTCGAAATTCTCACCGAAAACTCTATTTACTGTTATTTGAAAGAGCAAAAAAGTAGTAACTGTTGTTTTATTACAAAATATGTAGGTGACTTTTGGGAAAGGTAAGAATGAATGGCAAAAAATACTCGAAAAAAAATCGTCAGGCTCTACTAAAGGCGAATTCTAGCTTTTCGAAATCATGAGTTTTACATCAATTTAAATAACTGATTTTTAGAGTTGGGTTGCATCAGAAAGAAGCACAAAGTTTTCGAAAACTGAATGAATCTTCTTTTTTTGCCTCAATACTCAACAATTCGTGTCTTCGATTTCCAAGTCATTTTTCAAATACCTGAATGCTATCGCGTATTAGAAATTTGTGAATTTGACACAGATGAGCTAATGAAGGGAAGCCGAAGTAAGTTGAAAAGAGGGATGGGGGTGGTATACGGTCGACAACCTAGAACATTCAGACAATATGAAGAGGATGTGATGGCGATGTTGTCTTCGTAAAGTGAATATCATTGATAAGTGGGTGGCACTGGGAGTGCCCACAACACAGCCGTTCTATCCGCACTTGTACTCAAGAAGGAGAAGTCGTAGGGGTGCCATCTGCAAATGGTACAGAGATCATAATGTTAGAAATCCATTACACGGGCAAAAATGGCACTCGGCCGGGACCGAACCTCCATATCATGTTATGACCAAGTTATCTAATATACGGGACGGGTTCGAAATCAATTGTTTCTTTCGAAATGCTAGTACACGGTGAGATATTGAACCCTTCATTCTAACCAGGAAATATTGCGCAGATTTTTTAGAGGTTTCGCATAACACTCGCCATATGATACAGAACCTCTCAAACCCCTGTTTACTAGACTCGGGTTTATAGAAATATACACCAGTAAAAACTCAGGACAGTCTACGTTCTCAGATAATGAAAGTACATAACTGATTTTCTGACCTGCATTGAATGACTTTATCGGAGTGCTCCGCCACGGGGAGGTACATGAGCGGAGCAACCAGATCTCCCCGCATATCAGTGATGACCACCCTGAACGAAGAGAATGATCTTTCTCTTAGCATATCGAGCCGCGATATTTTAATCAGTTTTGAAGAGCCTCTCGAGAAAGAATTCCTTTTATTTGTCGCGACAAAGAGCGGTCTTTATCAGGACTTTGAGAACTTGAGACCGTTCCGTTTCAACTATGATCGACATTCTCGTCTGCGCGAAACGGTCTCATACGATCAATCAATAACCTAAAGTTGAATGCGAAATCTTTCGATTCAATGGCCCTTCATCTTCCATGACATCGATTAGAAACTATTTGAACTTGAATTTCCAAAAATTATGAGTATTATAGCTGTAATATACATACAATATAAAAAAACGTATAATAAAACACCCAAGATTTCTAGAACTCGTATGATCCTATGAAAGAGGAATCGGTAAACTATGTTTATAATTTATAGATGATTAATCCACCGCACGGACAAACACTATTCCAAGGCGTGGGATTAAAACCAGCTTACCAGCATCAAGCGCGTCAACATTACAGTATCGAGGACACTCTTAAAAGGGCTGCTATTTTCGAATCAATGCTCAAAGTTTTTTTTATGTAACAAACAAAATTAATCGAACGTAGACAATATTCTCAAACATTTTTAGTCTCTCTCATCGAAGACAAGTTTCCTATTCATGACTCTTCAAAAACAACCCTTCAAACCTTTTATCATAACTTGCAGACAGCAAATAATACGCCGCGTTCGAGAATCGCACAGAGCGTACCTGATAAATAAAATATAATGATACCGGTCAACTCAAGATAATACTTTTCAAACTGATGTTTTTTGTCTTTGGTTGCTCTTTTCGGGAAAGCAGATCAACCATTTTTCATCAGTATCCAGTGTCATTTCTTATCAAAGAGCTTTAAAGTACAAGGAAGAGTGTTCATTATTATTATTATTATTATTATTATTATTATTATCATTATTATTATTATTATTATTATTATCATTATTATTATTATTATTATTATTATAGCTCTTTAAGAAAAGCAGCGCCTAAGAACGTAAGACGTGGGTTCCGCTCCTGCGGAATGGAAAACACTTCACCGACTTTTTTTGAGCGGGATTCGTTCCTTTATCATAGGAGATAACCGTGATAGGTAAAGTGGCCCCACTTTTATCAAGACCCTAAAAAAACATGATTGAATTCGCTCGAATCAATGAATCTCGATAATGGAGCGTTTGTTATAGCAATCCTCTTACCGCTTGTTCTCACCATGAGGCAGGATACTAGTTTCCATGAGGCAGGATACTAGTTTTCATGAGATGAAATACACCTTAAATGGATCGAAGAATTCGCTGTTCCTGGGGTTTCTGTTAGTGTGTTTAGCAAAGGGATAAATGATTCGTCCGATCACTAACAAAATTTGTTAACGCCGTTGGTTTGGGTAAATCTTTCCGACATGTTGATCGAACTCTGGTCAATAGTCAGCGCACACTACCATTATGTCACACCTAGTAAACAACGAATCGTTTTAGGCGATTGGCAACGTTGCCTCCCGGCCTCTTAAATTATTAAATCGCAAAAAAATTAGTTAGCAATTTACATAAAAGTTAACTTTCTATCTTCTTTGTGGGTAGGTTTTTCGAGCCATAGTATCAGAAAAATTAGTAAATCGTAAAAGTTGTAACTTTGGGTGTTTTCAAAGAGACCAGGAGGCAGGGCGACCGTATTGCTAAAAGCTGCAGTTTCATCGCATTGATGATGAGAACTCGACACGAACCTCGTCACCATGAGGCCGAAAGGTTTGCAGAATGCGGCTTCCACCGATGTGATAGAGGGCGACAGAGGCGTCTTCGTGACCAGAAACCAGAAGCTGCCCCGAAGGATCGATACAGACGGATGTCACAGGGGCACCTTAAAAGGGAACGACAGGTACAAATATAACAGAGAGAGAGAGAGAGAGCAAAAGAATGAGGAAAAACAAAAAAGGAGAGAAAAATGACATGTATGACATAAAATAAAAAGGAAATAAAGAAAAATAGAGTTTATAAACCAAAGAGAAAGAAAGTGAGAGCGAGAGAAAGAGAAAGGAAGAGATAGAGTGAGGAAAATAAAGATAAAGAGAGGGCGAATGCTGGGAAGTAAAAAGGGAAAAGAGAGAAAAAAGATTAGAAAGTTTAAAATTCAGACTTATTTCAACTTCACACTTGGTTATAAAACGCACTACTCGATTTACTATTCGGTGTGATGACATTTGTCGCTTGACTCGATCGCACATCCCAGAACCTGTAGAATTAAATCACTTTGTTTCTAGATAAAATTGCAAATTTCTCAAAAAAAATTCCTAGTTCTCTCAAATAATCAAATTCAGTTCTAATTTTTCTTTTAAAAATGTTTTTCGATTGCACAGGCGAATTTCAACGAGTCAAAGCAAAGGATGGTTCGATGAAAGGATGGATAAGACGTACCTTATTGTCTTATCCTGAGAGCAAGAGACGAATTGGTTACCGGCTCCCGAGGCCCACGTGTACAATCCCAGGATTGGGGCTGCAGAAAATATTGATTACTTTTTTATTCAATAATTCGAAAATCATCGAAAAACATAACACAAATAAAATAATATTTAAAACGAATTAGAAGATGATCAGAGAGGGCATATGAATATAGGGAGGGTAAATAGGAGGAACACAGAGAGAAAGAGAGTGCGAAGGAGAGAGAGAAACAAAGGAAAACAAAGCAATGAAGAGATAGAAAGAGATAGAGAGAGACGAGACGGAGAAAGAGAGTAAGAGAGAGAGAGAAAGAGAGAGAGAGAGAGCGAGCGAGACAGAGAAAGGAAAAAAGAGCGAGAAAAAGATTAAAATGAGATGAGAGCGAAAGTAGTCACGAACCGGTATGCCCCCGTAGATTCTGGAAAGTTTGACCAGTGTTGCAGTCTGTTACATGAATGAGGCAGTTGCCTGCTCCACCGCTCACTAATGCTAAACATGGCTTGGCTTATTTCACATCCGGTTTCAAAATTCCGTTTTTGATCCGGAAAAGTATAACTATTTGTATAACTCTACAAAAAACATACTTCAAGGCAACTTATCACGTTAAGAGTTCATTCAGTAATAAATTAATCCAGTCGTATATTCATTTACTCGTTGATTTAAAAATAAATGTATTACCAGATGTTCGATTGGCAGAATCCTCAAGAAAGACAACGTCTCGCACTGTGCCGTCATGCACACTCAACTCCATCTCCGCTCCTGAATTATTGTTTTTAAGGCAGTTTTTTTACTTTGAAAAAATTACCTATAATTTTTGGAAAAGTGGATCATGAATGGATTGATCTTGTTGCTGTCTTGGGCGCATAGGGCGTAGTTTTTTGACTTATACAGTTAGTTTGTCTTCGAAGTTGTCATACAAAAGTTCGTCTTGGATTTGGAGATCAATCCGAAAATCGAAAGAGTTCTTTCTGAGTTGAATGCCTTCACTCTTTCTTGAATCATTCTTCATCAATACTAGGTAACTTGGTTTAATAGCGCATTCTATAGCCGATTTGATCTAAAGTCTTTTGAAACAGGGTAAAACGCTATTTTCAAGCGCTGCCTGGCCAGATCTTTACAAGCTAGCTATGCAGGTCTGCCTAAGCTAGCTTGCCAGCTCTGTCTGAGGTAGCTTGTGAAATCTATATAATCTAGCTCACCAGCACTGTGCAAGATAATTTGCCAGATTTTGCCCGTGTTCAAACTCTCTATCGTCAGTATATCGTTTACAAAAACTTTTTTAAAAGTTGGTTACATCTCTACTTATCCAATTCAGTGTATGTTCCGGCGCTTTCTATAAGCGGTTACTCTATCGCGGTCAGAACACCTTTGAAAACTTCGCATGCTCTGCATGATCGAAAAGCCTCTCCCGTACACATATGTATGTATGTGTATGCACATATGTATAACTAATATGTACATATATATAACTTATGTATATGTAAATATGTATAACTTCGTGAATATTTTAGATCTTTCTAGACAAGGTGGCCCTATTGCAGTCCGACTTCTTGCGGTCATCTCTTCGAGCCATGAAGTCTTGTGCGTGTTGTATGGGCCTTGAAATGCCAATTGCAAAAAAATATATATATTGCGTGCGTGTGTAGCTCAATGGGTAAGAGCATCGCCCTGAAAGCGAAGACCTCGAGTTCGGTTCGCGCCACTCCACACGGTTTTTGTTTCTCGCTTCTGTGAGCATACCGCTCCTCTAATTGATAGAAAAAGTTAGTTGCTTATAAAAAGCTAGGAGTAGGGTATACTCTTATTAACATGCGATAGAGAATTTGTAACTTTCTGGACACCAGTCATTCCGAGAAAACGAACCAATTTTGCACGCTTCCGCATTGAAAGCCATAATGCGGAGGCTTTTGTCATTAGATCCGGTTGCTAAAAGTTCCCCGGTTGGATTGAAGCCGAGGCAGTAGACCGAGCCTCGATGCTGCTTAGGCCGGGAAAGCAGCAACTCCGGGGTTTGAGGGTTCTCCGAATTGCTGCAAAGGGAAATGAGTCTTTAAGAGAAAGGAAGTAAAGGAATACTAACTGGGAAAAGCTCCTCTCCTCTAATCCAGGCAAGTTACCGTGGCAGATACTAAGCCTTAAATTAGAGTAGTGCAAGACATTGTGGGTTGTTGTGGCTTAGAAAACAGAGGTAACAATTTAACAAAAGATTGAGTCATGAAAAGAATGAAAGAATAAAGTGACAGACTAATTCTGCTGTTTTTTTTCCACTCTTTACTTGTATAAAAGCTGCTTTATCAGGAGTTTGACATCTTGAAACCTTTTCGTCTAAAACATGTTTGACCTTCTCAAAGGAACTCTAATACACTCACGCTAACTTTATGCTTCAGAAGATGTCTGAAGCCAACGATAATGACGACGTGACATTGATAGAGCGTTTGCGTCCCCTTAGGGGACGCTTTTCATTTTCTGTTAGTCACTCTTCGTATTCTACTCAATAGAGCATTTTTATTGTGCTGAATTAATGAAACACATGCTGAAAAGTATAATTGATGAGGAAGCGGGTGCTGCTTTCTTTTGAGAGAGAGTTGCAAACCAAAAACGCTATCCACTCGCGGTCTACAGTGATGGTGAGTGAGAATGTTTGAGATCTACAGCACATTCTGCAGGGGAGCACAACAAATAAAAAAAAGTAGCAAAGCTTCTGCTAACCCGAAACGAACCGGCCACGCACTAAATCAAGTCAAGGAGTTAGTCAGAGAACTGAATTAAAGCAACACTGAGTCAACTCAATGATAAATCAGGGCCATAATAAGTTAGCTTTGGTGTTTAAAAACAAATAAGAGAAAAAATGGGAGCTTTGAATTTGAAGAGAAGGGATATTCAAAAAGAGAAGAAATTTGGAATAGGCAATATGGGCGCTTTGTTACTTGGAAATTCCGTGCTTTACTTGGGAGGAGCGTGCTTTAATTGAGGGGTCAGGTTACTTTTCACTGATTTTTTCGCTTAGACTTAGTTAAAAGTGTTCTAACGAGGGCGTACGGCTTAGGAACGAGATCGCATGAAAAAAACTTCTCACATTTTTGATTTTTTGTCGATTCAAAGACTATAGTTGTAAAAAAACAGAGTAAATGGTGTATCAAATACAGTAGTATAAACACAATAACCCCCCCCCCTGCTAAGTAAAGTGCACCCTCCCCCTGCAAGTAAAGCACGGCCCCCGTCTGAGTAAAATTGGGCCGCAATATGAATAGGTTTTTTTTAAAAAAAGAAAAAAAGATTTTTTTAAAACGGAGGAAAAATAAAAAGATTAAAGATAAAAAGAAATAGGAGATGAAGAGGTGAATAAAAATATAGGAGTAGAGAAAGAAAGCGAAAGATAGAGAAAAAGAGAGAAGGAAAAGGTAAGAGGAAGACAGAGAGAGATAGAGTAAAGAGAAGAGAATTGTAGTAATTGGAAAACTGACCGAAATCGCTTCACATCCGGATAACGGCATATATGCATCTGCTTCGAATTGGTGCCAATGGCAAAGAAGCGGCCAGTTGGATGAAAGGAAACAGCTCGAATCGCCTGGCTGTCTTCGTATCTGCAGAACTGAATACAATCAACAATGAGAATTGATCCGTTGATATAGCACTACTGCTCCAAATAGAAATCCGTCCTCGGCATTTTAGTCGTAAAATACTCAGTTCTGGTAAGAAAGAGATGAATGAGATCAATCCCGCACCAGGGACTTGCTTTTGCCCATGCGATGTTTTTGTTATACTTTCAGAAATTGAAAAAATAACTGAACCATACTTACCTGCAAACGGGTACAAACTGCACGGGTAGCCCAGATGTAGACTGTGGAAGGCATGAGATGGGTCTGATTTGAAGAGGCGGGGCTTGCTGATGCTGTTGTAGATTCATCGAAACCGGCCGAGGAGGTGGGGTTTGACCGGACATCTATGATGGAATTATGGATGGAAAAAACGCAAAATATGTACGATAAAAAATAAATGGTATTCTGAACAACTTTATGAGTTCTTAAAATGGGAATAGTCCTATGAATAAATCATTAGAAACTTTTTTCTTCGTAAAATTTTTTTAAATAAATAGCTCGGTAGCTTTATTTTTTTATTTCGCTGGTCCTAATCAAGCTCTTATTTTGCTGGCATAAAGAAACCAGGAGAAAATTTTCAACATATTAGCGAGGAATTCGGACAAGTAGTTTTAAATAATGAAAAAAACCTTATACCTGAATTTATCATTCAATAACCGTACTGGTTGTCCGTTGTTGTGGTATTGAATGGGAAACTCCATCTGCTGCGGGATGGGGGCGTATGCTGCAGGAGCCGCGTGAGTAGCTATCTGGGGATAGATTGGCATTCCTGGAGGAGGCAGCTGAGGCGCTTGAGGCTGATTTGCTAAATGAGAGAGCAACCTCAACTAATTTTTACCAAAAATATTGGTTGGTTCAAGAAGTTTTTAGGATGAGGTTCTCGGAGCCGAAAACTTCCTCTGTGGATGAACATACTCTTCAGCACGGATTTTTACAGATTATGCTTTCGAAGGTTGAAATACTATTTAATTCGGGGAACTAAAACGTTTGCTCTTCTACAGCTATTTGAATGCTCTACTGGCTTCT
Source organism: Allodiplogaster pararmata (assembly GCA_964056735.1). Classification (NCBI taxonomy): domain Eukaryota; kingdom Metazoa; phylum Nematoda; class Chromadorea; order Rhabditida; family Diplogasteridae; genus Allodiplogaster; species Allodiplogaster pararmata. Next base: position 41,044,721 of record OZ057407.1, on the reverse strand, counting down.
CCAACATCAATTTCGAATCGTATATGGTGCTTACATCTTCATTGATTGAGTTTTCAGTGTGACAGAAGCTCAAATACTAGGAGTTCTATTTCGATCGTTTGCGAACGGGGAAATCGTTTGCGGAATCGTTCAAAGCAATCGCGCTTCATGTAGCATCTTGTTGTTGTTGTCTTGCCCAAATGTCTCATCACATCGAAAATAATGTGTCAATTTTCGTTATTCAGATTATTTATAATTTGAAAAGTTGTAACTTTTACCTAGCCTTTGCTTAAACTGATTCCAAAAGCAAAAAAGATTTCAAAAATCGATCGGTAATTAATCGATCGGTAATTAATCATTAAAAATTTAACCTCGTTTCAACATTCATCGCTATTTAATCCCTACAAACGGAATTCAAAACCAACATCTATCAATTATGTATAATTCGAGAATGGCCTAAACTAGTTTCTACTTTGAATAATTATTAGTTAATACTACTGTAATTTAGTTTCAGCAATAAAAAATCAGACGATAATAATTCAATATAACTAATCAATACTAACGGAATCGCGTCTGCCTATTTGCAAATTCCTGGAAGAGTCTGCTCTGTGTCATGAGACTGTCTCCGTTCTGACCAGGAGTCGATAGTTCAGGAACCGGTGGAAGAGAGGACTGCCGTTGTGATGAGGGAGCAGGCAGGGATCTGTGCAAAAACTCAAAACATATCGCGAAAATTAGTTTTCCTAGTAAAAAATCAGTTTATTGGTTAGGAAACTGGTAAAGATTGAAAAAAAACTAAACTCGAGACTATTTAAGTTCACAGCGAAACTATAAAAGAGCGTTTTTTGTTTTGTTTAAAATAATCGTGAAAGATCGAAACAAAACTGGTGTACAAAAACTATAGATGTAAAAGTTATAAAACTTGAGAAGAATGAAAAATTATTATGTTTTCTCTAAATGAAAACAAACAAAAAACATTTTTTAAAAAAACCTTACCGACTTGTTTTTGACTGGTGTTTATCTTAATCAATATTCTGGTAAGCATGTCTCAGAATATCGAGTAAAATTAACCTTCTCGTCATCTCGTCGAGTTGTCTTCTGGCATGAGAGAGATCTCCATTCATGGCAAATGGCTGACCAGGTGCCATTGACCCCGTCATGCTTTGCACCATTCCCGGAGAGAAAACTTGGGGGACCATGCTGTACATAAACTTATGTTATGAGATCTCCAAATGCAAACTCTCCACCAAATTTACCACCACAAACCATATAAATGCAAAAAACTTTCAAAGAATTTCGTTATTCCAAGTAACTCCTCTCCCTTTCACTTTCTTATCTACCATGCCAAATTGCCCAGAGATGAAATGAATTGAAGCAAGCTTTTATTGTATTATTTCAAATTGTGTTAGTCCAGGAACCTAGAATTAATGAAAGTTATGAAGGTGTATTTAGTATCACATTGATTATCATTCAATATTTCGGATCATCTCTTACAGACTTAGAATGAATTCATACAATCGATCGCTTATCATAAATGAGCCCTACCACGCTTTACAAACGCTGCTGAAGTGTTGATATGATGATCCATCTATGAACCAAGCTTGCGCTGTGATATCAGCGAAATCAAGCAATTATAGCAATTAGTATTGTTTGTTAAACAAAAAACTTTTTTCTAGATATAAGCCTTCAATAAAACCGGAGAACCGGCTTTTGGTTAAACTTAACCACTCGAATTTTTGCTCTATTCGAATAGTCTTAAATCATTAAGATGTTCGTTAACATTCTTAAATTATTTCGTCCAATCGATCCATTCTCATAAATCAGTCCTACCATTCATTTAAACACTAATGAGGTGTTGCATGCATGCCAACCGTGGTTTTTAACCCGGGTCACTGTTTTAGCCTCTCTGATGCGGACCTGGTCCATGGCTGCTGCTGCGGTTGAGAAGCGGCTGCTTGGGTCGGTCGACTGCTCTTGGTATGTTCACTGCTCTCCAGAAGCTGCTCAATCATTGCGCTCTGCTGCATTATCGTGTCTCCACCTGCATGGTACACATGAAAAGTCGATCGATAATCTACCATATCATGTCGAAAAGCTTCTAAACATAGTGATTTGCATTAGGAGCTCATTATTTAGGAGCATCGCCCGGATAGCAAGAACCCAGTGTTGAAAATTACTCAGTTTTTTGTTTCAAAGAAAAAAAAGTAGGTCAATGGTAATCAGTTTAAAAATATATGGTTAAACTATATCGTAAAAACTTTATAGCCGAAGAATACTTGGTCAACGCTTGGCCCTATAATGGTTGGGAAGCTGATGAGAGTGAGGAATGTCATGGGGAATGTCAATGGTATGCGGCAGGAGCTGATGAGAGTGAGGAATGTCATGAGGAATGTCAATGGTATGCGGCAGGAGCTGATGAGAGTAAGGAATGTCATGAGGAATGTCAATGGTATGCGGCACTGGAATTTCAAGTAGAAAAGAAAAATGGTTAAACCATCCGAAAGTCGATTCCTTTTTGCCTTCAGAAAAACTTATTCAGTAATAGATGAATAGATAAAAGCATTTCTTGAACCTTTGTAGAAAGTTACAAACTTGAATTTTCTCTAAGAAAAGTTACCTATTTGCTTTAAAATTTGAGCTGAACTTATGTTTCTCTCCCGCATAGAGTTTTGAAGGAATTTATAAAGAATATACCATGCTCGCCATAAAAAAATCCAAAAATCGTAGATTGTGCGGGATCCAAACCCGAAGTTCTACTTTCTGAGCGAAGCCTTTACCCACTTAGCAACATACGACTCATGCCCCAATTTGGTAAAATTTAGAGAAATTTTGAGAAAAAACACTTTTAATCAATAGTTTGTGAAAGTGTGTCCAACCATCGGCAGTTCTGGATGCGATGGAGAACCCGATAGATGGTGCGGTGCTGTGTGACATGGGATGTATTCGAGTTGTCGTGGGGAAGATGTCTGAATTATGGGAGCTGTTATTATCACAATTCAAAAACAACCAAACCTCGAGATAAGAATATGATAATTATTTTTTTAAAGAGTTTTTAAATAATATGAATAACTCACATATTTCAATGAACTGGTTTATGGAGATAATAAAACAACATTTTGCATAAAGTTGTTTAAGACAACAAGGTTTTTCAACTTCTATTTATATGGAAACCTTTAAGAGAGCACAAAAGGAACAAAAGAACCAAAGAACACACTATTGTTGAATGAATGCGATAGTGGCAGAGCAGTCATGGATTGACTCATCATCTTGGAGGTGAACTTGTGGCAGCCGGCCTTCCCAGGAGGTACCATGCCGTGGGGAAAAGCACCGCCCGGCTACAACAGACATTCAAACATACTTATGTATGTATGTATGTATGTATATTACCAATTTATATGCAAACCTTTATTTATACATTTTCGAGTACTCCTTTTTTATTATTATCAAGTTTGATGCTTCAAAAATCATCATTGAAATAGAATAAGAAAAAGTAAAGAAAAATAGTTTCAGCGAAAAAGAGAGTAGGAGAAGGGGGAGAATGAGATAGAAAGATCAAGAGAGAGATTGAGGGGAAGATAGAGGTAAATAATACGGTTCCATGACTTTTCGCATCACGGCATTTCGCACCGCGACAACTCGCACCCGGATTTCACAATATTTTTTCCAACGTTCTAATTATGTGGTATACGTTCTCGTTGTATACGTTCTCTTACTAAGCCGCACGGTCCCGTTAGCGTAATCTTTACCTGAGCCTAGCAAAAAGTCCCATGAAAAAAATACATGGAAATATTTCAATTGTGAAATTTAGGGTGTGAGTTTTCATGGTGCGAAATGTCGTGATACTAAATAATACTAACTTTGATGGGTGTGGCGAGAATCTGCTCTGTCCATTGGGCTTCAAGCTTTGGTTTCCTTTAAAAAAAGACCAGAGATTTTCAGAGATTGTTGAACCTGCATTCTCTTCTACAGAAAATGAATGACTCACATGACTTTAAATGACCCTATATGACTTCATTTGACTATATATGACTATATATGTAACTTATTATACATGTACATATTTGAGTATGTTTATTAATTTATACTAATTACTATATATGACTATATTTGAATATATTTTACATAAATGACTATTTGAAAATCTTTGTCTATACATGACTATTTACTTTGTATAACTAGATATGTTGTAGATAAATATGAATTACTATATATATATATATATATATATATATATAAATATGGATGACTCTATCAGTCTATAAATGATTGTGTATGACTAAGAAGATGGCTTTGCATGTATTTATGTACATGACCATACATGATTTATATATAAAACTAAACATGAATAAGATGACTTACTTAAGTGACTCGACTTTCATTTCCAGAGACTTCTGTTGGAAGGGCATAGCGAACTGCTCCCTTGATACGATCTCCAGCCATGAAATGAGCGAGAGATCGGTAGCCGAAATGCGAGGCCGAGAACACAGGACGGAGCCCGGCACTGGGCCATGCTCTCGGGCTGAAAAGGGGAGTTATAATTATGATAATAATAACTATAACAATAAAAACAATAAAGATTGAAAATGTTCAGCATATCTTCACAAGGTTGCTATACTTGCGCTGCTCCAGACTTGACTGTTCAGTGCTACGACCATCTTATAAAAGAAGGCTCGAGATGTTCAATCTAGCCACATTGTTGTCTCGTAGAACTATAGCTGACATAGTATTCTCGTATAAGATTCTTAATGGTCTCATTGATATACCGGTCAGCAAAATGTACACTTTCAAATCCTGCAATGGCCGAAAATCTATATAATAATAAAAAATCTATATATGCCTTCCATATTCCACGCACCCGTAGAAAGCCACTCTTTCATTCCTTTGCCTTCCGTTCAGCTAGATTCTATTGTAAACTTCCTGACAATGTTGTTATGGCCCCCAATGTTAGCGTTCTGAAAAATACATTAAGGTCTGTTGATCTCGTAAATTTGCTTGAGTTACAGGTGACCAGTCTGTAAACTTCATTACTCCAATGTTTTACTACACTCCGAGTGTTGTCACATTTTGATGAATGTATTCAATAAATAACCATAATTACGAGTTTCTCTGTTTTGTTTTCATTCTTCTCCTTGTTTTTCTCTCATTTCCATGTGTGGTCACATTTTAAATAATGTATGAATAAATAAAGTAATAATAATGTTAACAAAAATAATGACTTTGAGAATAATAAATCTTTTTTTTTAAATTACAAAAACAGTAATGATAACAACAAAAAACATTAAAAAATAGTCACATCAATAGCAATAACAATGAAAATCTTTATTGGTTCCGTTTTTGACTAGCTCCTGGTTCGAATCAAAATCATTGGTTGAAGAGAGTCGATAAGTTAACAAATCACAATTTTTCATCGGTAGATAGTTCAAGAATTTATCGATTAGTATCAGAAAAAGGTAACTAAAGTGATTGAATTCTTTGAGCTGACCAGGTTACAAATTTAATGAAAAATGGTAACATCGAAATAATTTGTTCATCTTTTTCAATAAAACCATTGAGTTGTTTATTGATGAACGATTTATTTATCAATGATGCACGGGACACAAACTGCGCTCTGTTTAATAGCCATGTTTTCCAAATATTTATAATTTTAAAAAAAACTTTAACCGAGATCCCAAAAAAACTTTAACCGAGATCCCAATTTTGTTCGATTCTAAACAAATTGTTTGAACAACTGGATCGTTTTTGGAGCCATACTTTTAGGGTCGCCAACAGCTTGTCCTTGGCAGTAGTCCACACATGCTTCGTAGAAAACCCCCTGAAACGGAAGCAATGGTTCAACTTCTTGCTGTGCTTTTCCAGTACAACAAAAATGTATCTATATAATCGTATTTATGTATTGATTGAACAATCAATTAGTTTTGAACTCATAATATCGTGATAGTCATTTCGCGAGTCATGTTCCATTCTTTCCGAACTTAAACTCCTCAAACTCATCTGTGACCTTTGTATGTTCCTTAAACTCTGCATTATATTGTGTGTGTGTAGCTCAGTGGATAAGAGCGTCGCTTGGAAAGCGAAGGTTGCGGGTGTGGTTCCCGCCACAACACACGATTTTTGCTCACGTTGCGGCAATAAGTCCGCTCCTATGTTCGTTATAAAAATCCGCTGCTCATAAACAGCGAGGAGTGGGGTATACTCTTATTTACACCGACCTTTGTGAGTAACGCAACCAGCCGGTCATGTATGGAAGAGGTGGACTGGGTGTAATGTGTCACTGTTGGCGGCAGAATCGGGTCAACCAATGGGCGCACCTCAAAAGGAATCATTTAACATCATCTTATCACTGTATCATCGTATCAACTACAGCATGATGTTACTGTAATCGTACCACTGTAGCATCACTGTAGCTGTGTAGCATAAATTATAATCGCATTAACAAGAGATGAATGATGAATAAATAATGGAATCATCATTTAACTCAAACCCTGAGCTCACAGTTGGGTCATTCTATCAGTTATTCACTTGAGTTTTTTTGCAGCTTTAACTAGTCTATTCGAAAAAGTTCCAGTATTCGATATCATTTGTTTTTGGACATTCAAAAAGTGTTTTTGGACATTCAAAAAGAATTTTTGGACAAAAGAATTGTTTTTGGACATTCAAAAAGCGTTTGATAGTGTGCACTCCAGAGTGGTGTACGAGTCCCTGCAAGCCCAAAGGGTGCATCCTAAACTTGTGAACTGCCTGTATCGGTTGGGAAAAGAGAGCTTCAACTCTCTAGTGGTCAATGACAAAGAGGTTCCGATAGAGATTGGCAGGGGAGTTAGACAAGGGGACTGTCTGTCTCCGCGTCTTTTCACTGCTGCTCTTGAAGAAGCTTTCAAGTCTCTCAACTGGTGCGGGAAAGGGATCAATGTTAATGGGAGGTACTTAAACCACTTGCTGTACGCTGATGATGCAGTTCTCATCAGTCACGACAGTAGGCAGATTCAATCTATGGTTGATCAGCTTATTGTCGCACTGGGGAAAGTCGGTTTGTCACTCAATTCTTCAAAAACTGTGGCAATCTCGACCAACCCTATGTGTAGAGATGTAACCATCAGGGGTACCAAGGTTCGTGTGGTGAACAGATGCGTGTATTTAGGGCAGGATGTCTCCCTCGATGACAGCCTATTCACGGTTGAAGTTGATAGGAGAATCCGGTCCGCAAATTTCACTTTCAATAGATACCGTAGCCTGTTCGCGGCAAGAATGGTCCCAATGTCTCTCAAGAGGCGCCTTTTCGAAGGTGCTGTCTTGCCCGCTCTAATCTATGCCTCGGAGACCTGGACCCTTTCAAAAAGACTTGAGAACAAATTGGCTGTGGCGCAGCGTAAATGGGAGCGCTCTATGCTGGGGTGCTCGTTACTCGACAGGCGGACTAACGAGTGGGTGCGCGGTCGGACGGGCATAATGGACGTGGTCAGAATCTGCCGTGAAAGGAGGTGGCGTTGGGTAGGCCGAATTGCGAGGCTCGACCCCAGTCGGTGGGAGCGGGCTGTTCTAGAGTGGCACCCGCGTGGGCCAAAGCGAACGAAAGGTCGCCCTGCTATGAGATGGAGGGACGACTTTGTCAAAGCCGTTGGTCCCCAATTCCTAAGTAAGGCAGAGAACGCTGAGGAGTGGAGTCGTCTCATGTCGCTACAGATCCCATAATCGATGATGTTATATCCCCGATGTGGCTTGTTGATCTTGATAAAGCGTTTAAATTGAATTGAAATTGAATATTGAAAAAAATTAACACAATAAATTTTTTAAGTTTTTAGCTGACTAATGATCTTTTATTGATTACTTGGAGACCATATCTGAAAGATTAAAGCCGGCTGTACAGGGTGCATTCACAAGTTTTTTTTATAGTATAAAGTTGTGATAATCAAAAAACACAAAAAGTATTTTTATTTTTGATATATTGAGGATAAAAAGGCTCAAAACTGAAAAGGTAAACAAAATTATTTGCCGATGTTATTAATTTGTGCCTAACTCATTTTTTATTCTTTTAAGAAGTAACTTTGATAACTGAAAACATTCGTAAAGATAACCGAAAACGTAAAGACAATTGACTGAATTTTAGATACCTGAATATTTTCCCAAGTTGACTAACCTTATTGAAGCATTCGATCCTCGCAGAGGAAGGATTCCAGTACCGAAAGTCTGCGTGATCCGAGAGACGCGGTAACGTCAACAATGCACAAAGTTGCCTAGATAGTACTAAGACTCGGAGATGGTTAGTGCTTAGACTCGAAACTAGTTAGATCTAGCACTCGAAACTGGACAATAGTCAGACTCGCAGCTAGACATTACTCGGACTTAGAGAGTTCTTCGAAAGATAAAATATGATCATACTACCATCCAGACAAAAGCTTGACAACAACGCGGGATTGAACTTAGCCATCTCTCCCTTTTAGCCATCTCTCCCAACTTAGCCATCTCTCCCTTTTTTCCGGAAGTTTTTTCTTTCACTCGCTTTTCTCTCCTTTTTTTCCGGAAAAAGAATATACCGAACTTGCCTGTTCATGTTATTGTGCCTCTTTCTCATGTTTTTGATTGTTGAATAACTAATTCATATTTATAAATCATACCTCCCCCCTCCCTTTCCATTCCCCTCATAAATCTTCAAATGCTCAGTTACACAGTTTCAAGGCAGTGACGCCTGGTAGAGAAGACAAATTGATCAAACCACCGCACGGAAAAAAGCTAGTCACCGGGGGGACTCGAACCCATGCAACCATCTCTCCTCTATCCGGGAGCGAGCGTGTTAACCATTACACAACGGTGACACATTGCTATTCCGCGCGATAGTGCTTATTAAAGGCTCAATTGCCTCGTTCTCTTAGTCACACATGCATCCTTCGACCTCTCTTCTGTCTTAATTGTGAAATCTGGAGTTATGCTCCATTCACGACGCTTTCGCTTCATGAGCATGCGTGACTAAGAGAACGAGGCAATTGAGCCTTTAATAAGCACTATCGCGCGGAATAGCAATGTGTCACCGTGGTGTAATGGTTAACACGCTCGCTCCCGGATAGAGGAGAGATGTTTGCATGGGTTCGAGTCCCCCCGGTGACTAGCTTTTTTTTCCGTGCGGTGGTTTGATCAATTTGTATTCCCCTCATACTCAAGCGACCGTTCGCTCATAAATACACCGCCACTAGAACGATAGTCCATGCATATCCGCAATCATTATTGTATTAATATCATGTGTGCAAAGAATAAAGAATGAATGAAGTGCATCCGCTTTTATCAATTGACTTTAAGACTTGTTATGGGAAAAGCGACTAACCGGTAGTCTTCTGGAGAAGGCGCGATGTGCTCCAAGTCTTTCAAACACTCCACGAGTTCCTCAAAACCACTTTCCGAGTTATGTAATCAGAGTCATTGGAGTCATTCAAATAAACTTTACCAGATTCTTTGAAAAGAATTTTTTGAGTCTACGCTATGCATGTAATGCATGTATAAAAAAAAGTCGTGCCTAAATAGTTGCTTCTGAGTTTCCGTATACGATAGCCATGGAACTCGGTTTTGGCATAATGGTATCTTTGTCTTTCAGGGGAATTTTTCTACCTTTAAAGTATAGATTTTTTGCGAAAAGCATCAAAATATTTGGGAAGAATCACAACACGATTTGTTTAGACTTTGTAGGAAGTAAAGACTAGCTCATCGGGAGTTCTTTGAAGAAGAGAATGGGCCAGAAAAGTAAAATGTTTACCTCGACAGCGAAGTCGTTGTCATGCATAGGTCCCGGTTCTAGTTTGATGCATAGCAGCTCGAAGAACTTGTACTTCGTGATGTTGTAACTGAATGAAGCTTTTGTGATTATCTATTCGAAAAAGGGATTCATAGATCGAAACGGAGTTTGTGTGCTGAGTTGTAACAAAGTTCCAGATAAATACTAGCTACAACAAGTGCAGAAACTTTATCAACGTTTCACGAACAAAAGATTTGCTCAAAAACATGTTAATTTTCTCATCATATAAAAATCCTAAGCCAGAGAATTCTATTTTATTGTAAATTCTCTTCAGCGAACCTGTTTAACTTTTCAAAATTTTAACCGATTTTTTAAAACTATGAAGCTACAGCTTTAGTTCCAAACTGTTACAATTGAAAGTCTACAACAAACGATTTTTGAATTAGTCGGAAAAAATGGATGGAATGTTTGGAACCGAAAACTCCGATGATCGAAATTCTCGACATTTTTGAGGGGCTCCACAAAGTCCACAGCATTGTCCCACTGAAGAAAATGCAGTATACATGTTCATAAGCTAAATAATAATATTGTCTTAGCGGAAGTTAGATCCCTCGAGGCAGTTTTGTCCCAAAATAGCCGTTCTTCTCATCATAACATTCAATGGGCTTAATCTACTCACAAACCATCGTGCTGAACCATCTTGTCTCAGTGTCGCAAAAACTGACAGGAAGCCTTTTTTCTGAATTTCTCTCAACTCACAAGTTTTTTTCGAATTCAGAATGTCCCTTAACTGACTTGACCATCGATTATCAATTGTCGCAGGAAGAGAAGATCGTCTGAGTAATCCCCATTGATCACTCCCGTTTCTCGCTCCAGTGACAACTTCAAATGCTTTTTGCACAAAAAAGGAGAAAAAATTGAAATCTCACTCAGAGAGTTCAAATGGCCACTGAAAAGCAGGCTTATTAGGTGTGATACCAGAAGCGATGAAAAATCTTCAGTAGCGTTACACGTAATGCGTTTGGTACGAGTAAGAGAAAATCGGGTCGGTCCGCCCTCACCATCAGATAGTTTTGTTATTTAAATAGTTCAATCATGTAATCTTGTAAGAATTTCACTTAACTTTTCGTAGCAAAAAGCTTCAATTGTACATTGCACTCCTAATCTCACTCAGAGAGTTCAAATGGCCACTGAAAAGCAGGCTTATTAGGTGTGATACCAGAAGCGATGAAAAATCTTCAGTAGCGTTACACGTAATGCGTTTGGTACGGGTAAGAGAAAATCGGGTCGGTCCGCCCTCACCATCAGATAGTTTTGTTATTTAAATAGTTCAATCATGTAATCTTGTAAGAATTTCACTTAACTTTTCGTAGCAAAAAGCTTCAATGGTACATTGCACTCCTAATTGCACTCCTAATATCACTCAGAGAGTTCAAATGGCCACTGAAAAGCAGGCTTATTAGGTGTGATACCAGAAGCGATGAAAAATCTTCAGTAGCGTTACACGTAATGCGTTTGGTACGGGTAAGAGAAAATCGGGTCGGTCCGCCCTCACCATCAGATAGTTTTGTTATTTAAATAGTTCAATCATGTAATCTTGTAAGAATTTCACTTAACTTTTCGTAGCAAAAAGCTTCAATTGTACATTGCACTCCTTAGACTGTATCACCTTCTAATTCATTTTTTAGAGTTTTTAAAACGCACTTATACAGAACTTCGTAATTCTTTTGTTTGACTGAATAATTTCAGAGTCACGCATTTTTTCTCCTGTGTTTTACACGTAATTGTTATGTAACAATGTTTCACTTGATGAACTCTTTCATTTATTCATTCATTTGGGACCAAATGTTTGCCATATTCGAGACTTTGCCATACTCATTCTTTTCATTTTCAGTTTTCAAAGATGGACGTTTCCTCTGTCTAACGTTCAGCAACAATAACAATCAGCCTTGGAGCCATGCAGTCCGTCTGGAAGACTCATCTCATACTCGTCTGTTATTTGTGCAATACGACAAATATTGAAGAAATGATCGAGAATGTTATTTAAATTTTAACATTATCTTTCTGTGACACTCGTCTATGTTAGCAGATGAGTCTTGACAACTCATCCTTTGGTGGATAAAGTTCTTTGAATTTGAAAAAAAGCTATCTTCGAAAACAATTATTCCGCGTAACCTGTGTAATGTGAAGTCCTCGACCCTCGAGAAACTCTAAAATGGCTTTCAGCACATCCCTTTCGGAGATGTTAATCTGGACGGAGTTCGGGTTGAGTCCAGAAGGGTCCCCTCCTCGCTCCGCATGGCTTAACGGGCTCCTGGACATTTCGAGGCTCTCCTTCCGTTCTTCTGCTCCCTTCCCTTCTCTGGTCCAATTTCTCCCAGAAGATCTGGATCAGCTTCCACTGAAGCTTATGTGCCTTAGGGATTACTCAGATCTGAGAAACCTTTTGTCATTGATGCATTTATTCATACATTCATTCTATAACTCTGTGCGAAAATTCATTCTCTATTTTATAACTTGCAATGGGTGACCACAACTGGAAAAGACACGTACATAAAAGTACTCGGGCACGAAAAGTACACCAACTTTATTCGAAAAAAGGGGTGCTATTATACTTTTACGTATTGATGAGCTGTAATTCGCTTTCCAGGTGTTGCCAAGTAGAATAAACATTCAGTGTGGGGAAAAGAAAGAGAGCGAGACAGAGAGAGAAAGAGCGAGAGATGGACAGAGAGGCGGACAGAGAGGGAGGCAGCTAGAAAGAGAGAGAGAGAGAGAGAAAGAGGGAGAAAAGAAAAAATAGTAAGAGAGAGAAAGAGATGAGAGAAAGAATTATAGAGAGAGATGAGAGAAAGAGAGAGAAAGAGTCGATATAAAACAGCTGGTTCAAAAGCAAGAACTCCCGACTTGATGACAAGTGCTTGGGCTGAGTTCTCGAGAGTTCCTCGCAACAACAACAACATTTCTCGACATAATGGTTTTTATTTTCTCATGGCATTGAAACGAGTTAAATTGAGCAGAAAAGCCAGTTAGAAAAGCCAAAGATTCCAGAGGAGAAACTGGGGTAGTGAAGACTAAGAATGACGTGGGGTCACAGGAACACCAATAAATGGGCTCGGGATACTTTTTATCTGCGGAAGAAAGGAAATTAACAGATTTTAAGCAAAAGGAGAAGAGAAGAAGTGGCGAGGTTTCGAAATATCAAGAGGGACGGAAAACAGAGAGGGAAGAGAAAGTCATTCATCAATCTTAACAGAACGAAAAAGAATTGATGGAGAGGAGATTACAGAGAAAAGCAGACGACGTTGCACTCAACAACAACAAAAATCAGTACCATTTTTTCGCCCTCAGATGAAAATTCCGTCATAGTCGGATGCAAAGCTGTCAAATGAACTAGCTAAGTCTCAAGTGATTTTAGCAACTTTGTTAGCAGACACTTAGACAGGGAAATTTTCTGTTTTACTCCCACTCTTTTATTAACTGCTTCTCTAGAGAACCTTGGTTCTTCTCTCATGATCTCTTTCTCCCTCTCTCTTTATCTCTCTCTCTCTCTCTCTCTACCCCTCTCCCTCTATCCCTCTTCCTCTCTTTCTCACTCTCTATCTCTATCTCTCTCTCTACCTCTCTCCCTCTATCCCTCTCCCTCTCTTTCTCTCTCTATCTCTCTCTCTACCTCTCTCCCTCTATCCCTCTCCCTCTCTTTCTCCCTTTCTTTCTGTCTCACAAATTAGGTCTATTTCGTGGACCAGTTCCTGACTCTTTTTCTAACTTTCTTTTTCTTTCATGTGTCTTTTCTTAATCCTGTACTTGCTCTTCCAATCTTTTTATCTCTAATATTTTATTAGGTGGTCTTTTTACTTGCCCAATGCATCATTCACCTGTTTGGACCCCCTACTTAATGCATCATTCACCTGTTTGGACCCCCTACCCAATGCATCATTCACCTGTTTGGACCCCCTACATGCTCTTTGTTTGGTTCGTCCTATCAATGTATGTATATCCCTTCGATCTCCATTCATCCCCGTTTGATGGTTGGTTTCATGTACATATGGCTTCAGCTGCTCAAGTAATCGAGAAGGCGTTTGACTGGTTAGGTTAGAGCAACGAAGAAGAAAAGGCGAAGTGGAGAAATACAGACGGCGAGAAAAGGTGAGAAAAATGCAGAGAAAAAATGAGGAACAGAGAGAGAGAGAGAGAGAGAGAGAGAGAGAGAGAGAGAGAGAGAGAGAGAGAGAGAGAGAGAGAGAGAGAGAGAGAGAAAGAGAGAAAGAGAGAGAGAGCGAGAGAGAGAGAAAGAGAGAAAGAGAGAAAGAGAGAAAGAGAGAAAGAGAGAAAGAGAGAAAGAGAGAAAGAGAGAGAGAGGTTGAAACATCAAAAGAGAAAGAATGCGGAAGAGATACAGACAGAGAGGCTAAAAAATTTGCTAAGACCTCGAAATGGCGGAGAAGAGTCAGTAATGATATATTAGAAGTGTTTAGAAATTTTTAATCATACCGAAATGCATACATTTCCAGAATAAGGAGATGAAAAGCAACACTCGAAGGAAAAGAAGAGCAACACTTTAAACGAAACTCGATCTCTATTTTTCCACTGAAATTCGAGACGCGCTTGAGCTTTTCAGAAAGCATAGCTAAGATATATTATTTCTTTGGTACTTAAATCGCTTCATTGTCTGGTCAAGGGTTCCCAATCGGTTTACCCATTTTACCAAAGGTACCAAATTCGTTCGTTCTTATACTACTTTCTGACCCTGTTAAAACTTGAGCGCTTAATACTCTCCATACTTGAGTATAACACTTGCTACTGCCATTAATCATAAATTTTCTAAGCTAAAACCCCAACCTATTCTCAAGGAGTAACGTATCTGAACATACACACACGTCCGTACGTACTGCTTTAGAATGGTATTGCTTAACAAAAATTAATGGTTGAATATTAACAAAATTACATACTGAATAAGGTTATAATTTTAAACAAAGCTCTCATAAACTTCAAAACTAGATTTCAAAAAACAATAATAATCAATTGGATCCTAGTTTATATAATAGTTGAACAGCGGAAACTCTCATAACAAAACGAGAATTAGTGAAATAGAACCTTTTGAGATTGTCTACTGAGAAGTGAATGTGAGAAAGAGAACATAGTAAAAAACAAAATCGGATTTCTCTCAAAAGCGGAACTTGCATACAATTTCAAGCGTCAGAGTGAGACGCCATAAATACTTAGCCAAGCACGAAATTTTGCCAAAAACTAAAAATGGTCACAGCCAAAATGCTGCTTGTCAAGCTGACGGACGTGGTTTAGTGAGTATTGGGTGAGTGTGCCTTTTACTACCAACCCAGTTGGGATGCAAGAGAGGAGAAAAGTTAGATGGAAGTGGTGGCTTTTAGCAGAGGATACAAGAGTATGAGTAAAAGAGAGTAAGAGAGACTGAAAGGGATTGAGAGAGAGAGAAGGAAGAGAGAGAGAGAGAAGGAGAGAGAGAGAGAGAGAGAGAGAGAGAGAGAGAGAGAGAGAGTACCGCTAAATCATGAAAAAGAGAACATGAGAGTTTTAGGAGAGAACTCGTGAAGCATGTAGGAAAAAAAAGAACGCATCGATTTCGCGGCTAGAACTGAGTCAAGAGAAAGCATAGAACATTGGCGTCAGTGAGGAAGGGATATGAGATCTACTCTGAGAGAAGACCGAGAGAGAAAGAGAGAGAGAGAAAGGGAGGGAGAGAGAGAGAGAGAGAGAGAGAGAGAGAGAGAGAGAAATGCAGAGAGTAGAATACGTAAGTATAGAAAACAGAAGAGTGAAAGAGGGCAATGGTGCGAAAAAGATAATAGGAGAGAAAGTGGAGAAAACATGCAGAGAGAAAGGAAAAGAGAAAGAAAAAAAGCGATAAATAGTAAGAGTTAGAGAGAAAAAGAGAGATAGAAATATATGAATATAGTGAGAGAGATGAAGAGAGAAAGAGATAAATAAAAAAAAGATACCGGATATAAAGTAGAATGATGAGATGAGAAAGAGAAACCGCTTTCGAATGTGTCATGCTTTCTCTCGGCCCTAAGCCAGCTGGAAGTCTCTAAGTGAGCATCAACCAGGCTTATTCTCCCTTCATGAACACATTCCAAGATGGCCTAAGGCGGATTAATAAGAACCGTCCAACACTTATACACAGTTGAAAGTTTGAGTTAAACATTAGTTACATATGTTAATTGAACCTGCTGTCATGGATATCACTAAAATGAGCTATCATCATTCATTGTAGTAAAAGCTATAACATCAGAATGAATTAAAATAATGATGCTAGAAGAATAACTCTTTGCAAATATCAACGTTTGCGTTACTTTTCATACAAATGGGCACAAGCTGAACAACTTAAAAGGAATATGTATGTATTACTCTTATCCTTTCTGTCTCTTCTACCTTTTTAATAGTGTTTTCTGCTTTCTTCACACCTCTCTGTCTCTCTGTATACTTCTGTATCCTAATCAGTATACTTCTGTATCCTAATCAGTATATTCAGTATACTTCTGAATCCTAATCCCACGCGAGAAACCAACGGTTATTAATGCTCTATCCTGCATAAATTGCCCTTTTCCCCATCAAATCTCGTTGTTCATCTCTCACCCTTCTTATAATTCCCATTTCTCTACCAACTTTGGATGTTTTTTTAATGCTTCGCTTTCTTTGGGCTTCTTATTTTTTTCTTTCCAAAACCTCTTGTTTCCGAACTTGCTTTCCTGTCTCTCTGCTCCTCTCTTTTCATTTTTTAAGCAAAATACTCTCTAAACTCTATTCTCTGCCTCTCTTTTTCTCTCTGTGTGTCCATATTATTACCTCGTTGTCTTCTCTCTGTTTATCTTTCTCCATCTCACTCTCTCTCTCTCTTTAACTGTCTCTATGTCTTTCTCTCTTTGTCTCTCTATATTTATGTCTCTCTCTCTTTCACACACACCTTCTCTGTCTCTCTTCTCCAAGCTTCCTGAATCAACTCCTCCCATGCATTCAAAAGTGGAATTTGTCGGAGCGGTAGCTTTGAGAAGCGAATGGCAAAAAAAGGGCAAGGAAAATCCGGCACAGAGACTATTCTTGTTGAATTACTATTCTTGTTAGATGACTATTCTTGTTGAATGACTATTCTTGTTAGATGACTATTCTTGTTGAATGACTATTCTTGTTAGATGACTATTCTTGTTGAATGACTATTCTTGTTAGATGACTATTCTTGTTGACTACTCAAGGAAACACACAATCATACAGCTCGATTCATACTTTGTAATTTGAGAAAAGCTTATTCATATTTTTGTCGTAATTTATAGTTTCTTATCACCTCCTCAAATTTGAACAATAATAAGCTCTTCATTGCGATGACTCCTTACTCGATTCGAAGACTCATCGGATCAATTCTTCATAGTTAGCAGTTGTTCAGAGTTATCGGATTGAACGATTGTATGTTTGTTCAGAAAATTTAAGCAGGTTGAACGAACTTTATTCAAATATGTCCGTAATTCGTTAAAAAACTTTATGGGAATATCCTCGTTCGATCATAAACTTGATGCAAATATGGGGTTATACGAAGAAACACGGTAATACGAGGAATCTCGGCTATAAAAGGAAACTCGGATATACGAGTAATCTCAGTTATACGAGACCAGGCTGAAATAATAAGGAACTATGGCGTAGCACTCGAAAATCTTGGTTGACGGACCTTCTAGAGTTTCGACCTCATATATGAGGTATTTATAAATACCCGAAACGAGAACGTCTTTAGAAAGAGCGAGATTAAAACGAAACGATCGAGTGAATCTGAGCGATTCGGTAACACTCAGAGTTACAATGAACAAATTTCTTTAATGAAAAATGTCAGAACATGTAACATGTTACATGTTTCAACAGTTTGAGTGTATCGATTTGAAAACTAAGAACATTATAATCTGCAATCCTTGGATTGACTTCAGAATAAGAAACCAAAACTCTGCTAAAGAATCGAATTATTTATTGATGAATTCTTTCAATTCTTTGTAGCTGAGAGCGGTCGACTCACATCTCGCTCTTCATTTCTATCGCTCAAAATGAAGGATTCCGGTCTCTAGCAGGAGTTGGACACTTTGAGGCCGTATCGTCCAAACCATAATCGACACTCCAGTCTACATTCTAAACATCAAGAAACTGATAAGAAGCTGGAGTCGTTTGAATGAATGGCGCTTCATGTCCCATGACATCGAAAATAAAGCAATTGAATTGAACTGAGCTATTGATAACTTCAAGAAAGTCATTATAAAAGAGCCATGACTTTGGAAGTGTGAAAATACCAGAGAATGAGGTTAATCAGAATGAGGTTGAGAAACTACTGGAGCATATATTTTTTAAAGTATAAAATTTTTGTTCAGTGAATAACTCTAGTGGGCGTGAATAACATTACTATTATTGAATTCACGGCGACACGAAAATACGGCCTCGAAATGACCAAATCCTGCTAGATACAAAACGCGTCTGAACCGAAAAATGGTATAAATATTGTAACAAAGCTTGTACGCGTCGGATCGCCAGTAGCTTTTATTTTTTGAGGACCATTAGGTAGCGGTTTCGTGACATTTAGCACCCGAAACTTCTCCAACTTTTTCTCTGAAGCTGCAATGTTTTTTTTTCTCTGAAGCTGCAATGGCTAGTTTTTTTCCATACGGTCTCGTATTAAGCCACACGGTCTCGCTAGCGTCCTTTCAACTAAACCTACACAGAGGTTTGAGGAAAATTCAGTAATTCGACTGCGAATTTTTGTCATGCGAGATGTCGCGCTATAAAATTTCGTCTCACTTTAGGAAGCTATCATAATGATACGCTTAAAATTACCAAAGTGATGCTCATGGGAACTTTTACCGGATTAGGCACCGTGACAAAACCAGATTTTCCTTTTAATTTCTTATAGATTTGTAAAAGCTCAAGTTGCAATCTTGAACGAGAGCAGCAATGGTCCCAAGCGGAATTCCACTTTACCCGACCCAAATTTTCCATATTTTTCTATGAACTGTACGCTGTTGTATTCGCAAAAGTTGTTTACACAGATTCTTCATCATAATAAATATTCAATGCAATTTATCAAGAAAAGCGATCTAGTAAGTTACTTCTCTGTAAGCATTCATTAAATTTCCATTAAAAATTCAATCGTTCAGATATTCTCAATTTTTCCACCTCCGTCACCAATTTAACAAGAGTGGCGGAACTAAATATGCAAGATATCATAAAAACTCATGAAAAAAAAATAGATTAGAGAACTCTTTTCAAACAACTGTTCGAAAAAATTATCAAAACAAGCGCTGTTTTGAAAATTATCTAAAAATGAGAAAATTATTTTAGAAAAATTAGTAATCTAATGTGTTACAATTCTTCCTCTTCACAGTTCTTGTCGAAACACAACAGAATCGAGCAGATTATTCAGCAACAAAGAAAACGCATTTCGAAGTCCAATTTTAGACATAAAATTGCATTAAAAAATTCGCAAAAAATGTATTGAAACCGCGGCTCCAAGACCATATCGATGTGTTAATAATAGTGAACTCGGGTTGTAGTAGATTTAGAAGTCTCAAACAAAGCATGTTTCTCACTTGATGTGTCGAGCCATGTCTTTACGGTGTATTCAAACTTAGGAAGAAAATAAAACTCAACTGAAACACCCACAAAAACTAATTCACGTCGCGGCATTGAACCCAGCCATCTTTTCCTCTGACCGAGTGTATAAACGTGTTACCAATTACGGTTTCCGCTTGATATCAACTCTTCTTGTTATGCTCATTCTGATTCTTTTCTTAGTTTTTAATCTTTGACTTCTAAACAGCTCTACGTTCTGACAATTTTCTTACTTTTCAACTGTGCATTCAACAAGGCACGATACAGCTTATGTGTTGTGTCCACAGAATACTTATCTCATTCGGTTCAGCAGAACTATTTACATACGCAAAAGCTGAAAAATACGGTTAATTGCATTACTTGATAAAAGGTTCATAGTAGAGTCAAATGAAGTATCTAATTCGGGTATGAAGTATCTATGTTGATTAATCAAATTTGAAATAGAGTTAACAGGTGAATGAATACTATAAGCTTCCTTCTTCTTCCTTCTGTTACTAGGAATGCACTCGCATCCCAATCTTTTCCGCCCGTCATTAAAAATGGACTTGTCGCACCTCTGCTAGCCCCGATATTATAGGGCAGTAGGGACACTTGAACTTGGTCGGCCCAATCGTCGACTCCATCGGGTGCGGTAGCTTCAGCATGGCCTCTTTGCTGACGACGTGTCCGCATCCCAAACGCATCGCGGGATTCTCCTCGCTCGTCTGCTGCCTTAGTACCGGACACGCGAACTGGGAGTGGCTGCGCTTTGGGAGCGGAATCTCGATGGGCATCTCGTCGCTTGAGAAGATGAACTCCTTCCGCGGGCCCATCATCGTCCGCAGGTTAAGCAGCGAGGGCAGCGCGCGCACGCCCACTGACAGCAGCGTACCGAGGCCGGTGTTGGCGCGCTGCAAGACCCCCGCGATGCGCGCTTCCAACTCTGCCGCGCGTGCCTGCGAAAAGACCGCCTTGAAGATGTCCGTGTTCTCAGAGGCGAAAAGCGCCGTCATAATCTTACCCAGCTCCTCACTGTTCTCAATCTCGCTGGCGAGCTTTTGGCGCGCAAAGTGGATCGCTTCGAGGCGGTGACCTTGCATGACGAGCTGCGCCAGGTGAAGTTTGTGAATGTCTACCTGGAGCTGTTTTTCTTCCGGCCAGTTGAGCTCGATCCATTCGCCAACGGCACTGATGTCACCGGCGCGCATCGCGTTTACGACGCCCTGAATGCCCTCGTGGTTGCGGATGAGCTCAGCCTGCAGGTCGTCCAGTTGCGCTTCCTTGCAGAGCAGCATGGCCTCCGGAAGGTATTCCGCGCGCGCAAGGTACTTCGCAATAATTACACAGACTATCTCGCATGTTTCTTTGTCGTACTCAAGGCGGTGCTGATTGCGGAAGAGGCCGGAGAGGTTGGAGGCGATGCGGCGGTCGATATTCTTCCCGACGCGGGAGACCGCACCATGGAGGTCTCCATGGGCTTTGGGGAGGCTGGCAATTTGTTCGGAGAGCTTCTTCAGCGAGTTCGCCAACAACACCTGCAAGAAAGTTCAATGATTGAATGTTTAGTACAGGGGGGAGATAAGTCCTCCACGCTCTCACGTCCGTTCATTACTAATCCACGCCACTGCGCGAGAAAATTCTTAACTTCGCCCCAAGTGCTTTAATTAGTTTTTCATGTTTTTTCTGCTTAGGCTTAGACAAAAGTTTACGCTAACGAGGCCGTACGGCTTGGGCTAACGAGACCGCATCAAAAAATATATACGCAATAGTGCGTCAAACACTCTCTCGTTCTCGCTCAGTGGCGTGGATTAGTAATGAACGGGCATGAGGGGCTTGGTTTAGTAATGGCCACTACCTTTGTTTAAATTTGTGGTGGGTCTCTTGATTGATTTTAAAGACGGCAGAAACCCTTTCTTTCTCTGAAAACAACTAACTTGAATCATATTGGTGGGTCTCTTTCCGGTTATTTACCAATTTTTGACAATTAAGTCCCTGTCATCTTTTCAAACGCACTATAAATTCCCTGCTCATAATAGCCATAAATAGTCATGTCAGACCTTCTGTCGGCGGGCATCTGTTTTTCCAAATCATAAGGGTGTGGAAGTGGAAGTAAAAAAAAACCTTAAGTGGAAGTTTAAAAAAATTTCGCGGGCATATGTTTTTTTAAAAGGGGGACACACTTAGGTGAAAAAAAATTTCCGCTTTTGGCGGGCGTCTACCTTTTTCTTGCGAACTAAAAAACTCTTGACAATAGTATTGACAGGGGGTAAAAAAGTCATGGTCTTAGCTGCAATGTTCAGAGTTTAGAAAATCATCTTTCTCAGAAGGGTGGGGTTTAGAATGTAAAGTGAGCTTGAGGTATAGGAAATAATTTACCCGTTTAAAGATCGGTAATTTTTTAACTTTAAAATTTACATGTCATCGTTTTGCTTCGTTTCGTTGTTGTTTTTTTTTTAAATTTTAAACGTTTGGTGTTTGAATGTATCCTCGAAAACGAGCTTACTCATTTGACAGTGAACCACTTTTTTTCATGATAATGCAATATACATAAAATCCACCTAAATATAGGCCGATTGATACTAGAAAAGCTATTGATACTATTTCACTGTTTTTATGGCATTTTTTATGCTCTATGCATAGGTAAACTAGAAGCTGGGAAGAACTTTTCTAGAGCGACCGACCTACCAACCCTCTTCCTCATAGCTCACAAAACTTGTGAAAGTTCTCCCGGTCGCCCGCCCTCGAACACAAATTTTTTTTACTGATATAAAAATAAAATTCATTTACCTAGCAGAAGATAAATGGGACGGGTATGATTGGGTTAAACGGAGAAAAAAGTTTTTTGTTGATCCTTTTTTTGACCCCCCCCCCTCCCCCTTTGTTTTACAATGATCGCCCGGTCACCCGGTAAAGTTCTTTTCAGTACATCTTGGTGAGCTATGCTCCTTCTTACTCAAAACTATTGTATCACAGTTTTCTTAACCAAAAAGTAAAATTGAAGAAAAAAAATCCTTTACATAAATGGAAGAAAAATAGTTACTCAGAATTAAAGTCCCATTAGTTTTAATTCAGCCTCGACCGGTTTCTTCAAGTTAAAAGTGGAAATTTTCAGCTTACTTAAGCGATCGACCTATCGAAAAATCAAGAAAGATTTTACCAATAACTTTATTGATTGCTTTCAGTATCTTTCCAAAGTATGTCGTTTAATCATGATCAGTGTTAAATGAAACCGGTCTAAGTCATGTTTGTACGCACCGAGCGAGTTGGAGAAGCATTGAGGAGGGGCAGAAGGAGTGGAATAAGAAATAGAGGAAAAGAAGAATAGAACGGAAACAGAAGATAATGTTGGATCATTTTCGTAGCGAACATGTTGGCGCCAACATAGCTTGTCCGGTAACTGTTCAACCCCTGATCATGATTAGTTCTTTGATCTAAACGCTCCTTTTTGCTTGTAGTGAAAAACAGCCTGAAGAGTGCTTACGTTTCAACCCGTAGAAGCTAGAACTGACTTTTCCAAAAGGGGTGATTTCGTCTGTGTCCTGATCAGCTCCTTCGATGAGAAACGCGTGCTCCTTGGAGACCTGGGCGATGAGTTTCCGGACAGCCGGTCGGGGTTCGGGGAGTGCGAGGAGTCTCTCGCGGAGACGCGCAAGATGATCAGAGACGACGCGGAGACCTTGAGAGGTGCACGGCACCGCGTCTACTTCCATGCGCTCTTCCACGGACATGTTCTACCGCGTGATATGAACCTAAGAAGTCTATACTTGTGTAATTGCATGTATTATCGAAGCTGAGCTCTATAATGTTGGAAAGATTAAATTTGTGTACCAATCTTAACTCATCTGCAACAATCAAAATTTAATATTAAACGACCGCTTATCCAAGGAGGGTGCCCACTGAGCTCAGAAGAACTGAACTCAGGAAAACTGATCTCAGAACTGTTTAGAAATATAAGTACTACCAAATCCCTCCACTCTCTGCTTGCAGCCAATAATTCTGGATACCTCGAACGAAGAAGCGATCGCTTTCATTTTTTCAATAATCGCATGTGACTTAAAATACCAATCCATAAACGCGAACTACAACAAAGATTGATCGATAATTGAATTCTAATCTGTCCTATATTAACTTCCTCAATGAGGAATCCTCATTGTCTAAACGGTCTTTAAGTAAGGTTCTTTAACGGTCTTTTTAGTTAAAAAAAACTTTTCACGAAAAAACAATAACTAAGATCGTCGCCCCTTTCGTTTTAAACTTAAATAAATTCCAAAACCAGTCTCTTGATGTGTACTAATGAACTCTACACGTTCTCACCTGATGGAGCAGTAGCTTCTTTCGAATGAAAACTTCTAATGTTGTAGTCTACAACACAGAAGATTTTGAACACTTCCATCAGAATTGAGAATCAATTACTGCGTTACGCGCCTGACTAAAGAAACAGCAGAAGCTGATATCTAAAAACGGCTCTGGAACCTTCGAAGGGCTCACTTGATCCTCCATGTGACGACAGAAAACGGTAACGTTCAATACTTTGAAGTAACTAGTTTTCAAATTCTGAAACTTACATAACAAATTGTGTACTTTTGCACTTTAGGGACAACCCCCTACCAGAGGTTCAATGGGTCAGATGAGTTCAATTGCTCAATATCAATATCGAGAAATTAAAGCAAATAAAATTGGTTCTATAGCACCCTATATATGCGAGTGTGCTCTCTTGAAAGTCAGACGTATGACTCATTGAACCTCTGGTAGGGGGTTTCCCTTATGTGTAAAAGTGCCTAAAGTTCATGAATATTTCAGACTTGTTGATTTTCATGAATAAGTGATACAAGAAGCGTCTGACCAAAGAAACCTTCAGCGCTCTTTCGTACCTATCTTTATGTTTCTCTATTACTCTGTTTCCCTGTTTTTTCAAGCACACCAAAAGTACTATCTTTTTTCCGAGTTCTCTGCTACATTTGCTTGAAAAGAAAGTTGATTTTCCGGATATTAACGCGCAGTTCACCCTGTCTCTCAATGTTCGTTCTCTTATAAAACACCGAAAGTAACCGCTTTCTGTGATTTACTAACAAAGATGGTAGGTTTTCGATCCAGGGTAGCAAGTTAAGTACTACTCACGAAATTTTGCAATTCGCATGGCTCGGCTCTCTCTGTACAATCGACCGGCCTAAAAAACGGCCTAAGTCTTCTTTCTTGTTCTCTTAATTTTTTCTTTCTTTCTCTTTTTTTTCTAATATGAGAAAAAATTAAGAATATGATAAAATTTCTCATGTGGTTCCGTTGGCGTAAACTTTTGAGATAGGAACGGGAAAAAGGGAGGGGGTTTACCTAAGCAGGACTTTGGAAGGGGGGCCCTAAAGGGGAAAGGGTTAAAAAAGAGAGCCCTACCTAGAACTATGAAAGCTACTAAAGCGATGTATGCTATGCTCCGCTCTATAAGCATCAATGATTCCCAAGTACTTGTTAAGTGTTTCAATACATATGTTCTACCTCATCTAGAATTTACCTCTTGTCTATGGAATCCAATATACCGGAAGGATTCTGATCTCCTAGAAAAGGTTTTGAGATCTTTCTCTAGAATACTCTTTTATCGATGTTTCCCACAGCCTGATTATCCTCTCAGCCTTCCATGTTACAGAGATCGTCTGAATCTAATTGGCCTAAGTACTTTAGCCGAAAGAAGGGTGATTGCCGACCTTAAAATTGGTTGGAAGATCTTCAATGACAAGTCTATTATTGAAAAATCACGCATTTTCAAGAGCACCTCCTCTACCCGCACTAATATAAATGGTATTGCTATTGAATGTACTTCTTCGACGTCTAGATTCAATTGTTTCGGTTTACGTGTTTCAAGAATGTTTTACGTAATCCCGAGTGAAATACTGAATTCAAAAACAGTAGAGCAGTTTATAAATCGTCTCCGTAACGAGAATGTGATATGTGACCTGGAGAATAACTAGTAGCATTTAGATATTTGCCTTACTTTTAGATACTTGCCTTACTTTTAGATATTTGCCTTACTTTAGATATTTGCCTTACTTTTAGATATTCGCCTTACTTTAGATATTTGCCTTATTTTAGATATTTGCCTTACTTTTAGATATTTGCCTTACTTTAGATCTTTGCCTTACTTGTCGCCACACTTGCATATTATTTACATTGTCTCTCACCATAACTTTGCATTGCAAAATGTCGATAAAAAAATATATAAAAGAAAAAGGGGGAAGAAGAAATGGGGCCCTAGGGGAGAGGGGGAAGGGGGAGGGAGAAGGAGGGGCCCTAAAGGGGGAAAAGGGCTCTAAGAAGAAAAGGGGAAGGGAGTTTTCGTGAATAAAATCTCATTTGAAAAAACATAAAAGTTGAATATAATATATAAATATATTAAAAACTAAATATATTAAAAAATAAATATATTAAAAACATTCTTTCATTCGTCTCCATCCGTAAGCGGTTGCTCCCCGCACCGTCTCTTCTCTCGTCTGTCAGAGTCCTTTCCCGAGAAGATTTGGCGCTCCGGGATCGTAGCGCCGTGATGAGCGACAGAAGAGGAAGAGTAGCACTTCGATCGCTACTGCTTGCCTCGCTCAACCTCCGCTCAACGCTCAGATCCCTTATTCGAGGATTTCTCGATGTGGCTTGTTGATCTTGATAAAGCGTTCAAATTGATTGAAATTAAAAACTCTTACTGAGAAAAAAACCCTTTCTAAAAAATGAAAAGTTGAAAAACATAATTCTACAACACGAAATGTTGCGAAAATTCTTTACCACAGCGAATACGAAATCACGCCGAACTACTCACAGTCAAGCATATTCACTCATACACTACAGTACCTCATAGTGATTTCGAAAAAAATAGTACTCATGAACGTAATTGAGCCAGGCCGTTTTTTAGGCCTTTTCAGTGAGTGCCGAACCAGGCGGACTGCAAAAGTTTACAAGTTTAAATACTAGATCTCAGAAATTGGTTACTTTCGGTGTTTTTATAGAGGACGAGAAATTGAGAGACATGGTGAACACCGCGTTAAAGGCCTATTTGCCTGTGATTCACCAAATTTCTCTCTGCGGATTACTATTTTCTGAAAAAGTTTGGTGTAAACAGAAAGACAGAGAAACATGCTTGCTGAAGATCCGTTGCTTCTTTGTTTCTGATTTTGTGGACATCACAGCGTTTCTTTTTTTTTATAATACCGTTTAGCAGTTTAAATGTTATGCGATAAATTGGAGAACTTCATTCAGTAGACCCCATTGCATGATGTATTTTTTAATGAATGCAAAACGTATGTATGTTTAAAAAATTAGTAGTTCAAAAATATAAAAGTAATAATTATATATAAACCGCAACAGTTTTATAGTTTGCATCTTCGACGCCTTGTTCCTAAGGAGTATTGAAGAAGAAAAAATCAGCGAGATTGGCTAAGATGTCTGGTTTTGATTGATGTAATTATACTGTGGGTGTTAATCGACAATTTCTTCTGCCGTTTTTTGTCGGTCTAGTTAGAGCATCAATAAGAATATTTACAGATAATTGAAGTGTTCAAATCCCAACGGCTTGGTACTAAGCCTTATCAAAAGTTTTTAGCTTAGCTTTCCGAGCCGATCGTCGGTGCATTCCAGTGAATTCCGCAATAATGTCATCTTATTTTCATTCCATCAATAACGGCTTAGGCTTCTACTGGTTTTCTGCGAAGGAGGCCGTGTGCCTTAAGAAAGAGACTCATGGAACAATCAGTTCACTGATTAATGTTTTGGATAAAAAATATTGCAATAAATACTTGACGAAATTGCTACTGACCACGGTATTTACATCAAAACCGGGCCTTTCGGAAAGCTGATCCGGTTTTTGAATGATAAGGTTCATTTCCATCACCGCGCTTTGTTCAATGTTATATCGACTTGTGTTCTTCCAATTTACTTCCTAATGTATATAATCAAATTTCAGAAAATGATGAAAAAGTGTTGTAACTGTCGAACAGATCTGCCGAACAACAGCGGAGTTTCCGGGTTTGTTGGCTTTTTTTGTTTGAAGGTCTAAATTTTTGAAGGTCTAAGTTTTGAAGATATAAATATCAATAACCTTCACTTGTCAAAATTGGGTAATGAACCGCTCGAAAAAGAAATTCTATGAGCAAAGGGCTTAGATTGATGAGAACTGAGCGAGAAATGAACGACAGAAGAGAGAGCTGTGGAGCAAAATAAGATGTCAAGACTGGGCACTATTTCACTTTAGGGACACCCCCCCCTCCCTACCAGAGGTTCCATGAGTCATACGTCTGACTTATTTACATTTACAAAAAAAAGTTTTACATCAAAAAATTATTTTACTTTAAAAAACACTTAGGCTCAGGAAAAAAATTACACTAACGAGGCCGTACAGCTTAGGCTAACGAAACCGTATCAAAAAATGCCACTCTCATCTGACCCAATTGAACCCCTGGTAGGGGGGTGTCCCTAAAGTGAAGCAGTTCCCAAGACTGTTGAGACTCACTTGCTTCTCATTATTGAAGACTGTCTGCTCCAATCACCTGCAGGCTCAGTTAAGACTATAAAATTATAAACACCGTAAAGACCTTCTTGGCAGATATTATTTATGAAGCAGGTTTTTTCTTACTTTCCGCCAAAGAAGTGTCGAAATCAGAAAAAACTCATTAGGTAGCGGACGAATTAGTGAAAATATGTGTGTAAATAGATAAGTCAAACGAACTGATGATTCGTATCATTAACTATTTTTGGTTGTTTTGTGTGTATATTTTAAGCGCAGTCATAGGTAAAATATGTTTTGGTTTTTCAAAAGGTCGATCGCTAGAGTAAATTAAAAGTTTCACTGTTATAATTTTACGAAAGCAGTCGAGGCTGAGTTATGGCTATTGAAAAGTTGCATTTATATGGAGGAATGAAGATTTTTCTTCAAATTTCAGCTGTGAAAACTCTGATATTGTTTATTGTTTATTCATTTTCATTTTGAGTGAGGGAGAAGAGAGAGGAGAGGGAGAGGGAGAGAGAGAGAGATCAGAGGGAGAGGGTCGGTAGGTCGGTCGCCCTAGAAACAGGGGTTAAATAGTGACCGGATCTGTCCCATCGGCGGATACATGTACACACACTATTGACAAAAAACTCCCTCTCTTTTCCTACTCTTTTCCTTCTTCCCCTCTTCTTTTTTCCTAAAAAAAACTTTGTGCGGAGGATACATGGAAACCCAAATTGAGCGGCTCCATCTAGCCCCTGCCTAGAAAATTATTTTGCCAGGTGACAGTTTACCTATGAGCGCAGTGTGAGAGAAACCCTGATATAAAGTGAAGATTCTCTCATTTTCATGAACCATGCACGTTTCTTACAATTATTCATCGAAGGTCTAGTAAAACTGTTGAAAATTTGAACAGAGCGACCGCTTTTCGAGCCGGTATAATATAGTGACCTGCAGCTGAGCCGGTATAATATAGTGACCTGCAGCTGAGCCGGTATAATATAGTGACCTGCAGCTGAGCCGGTATAATATAGTGACCTGCAGCTGAGCCGGTATAATATAGTGACCTGCAGCTGAGCCGGTATAATATAGTGACCTGCAGCTGAGCCGGTATAATATAGTGACCTGCAGCTGAGCCGGTATAATATAGTGACCTGCAGCTGAGCCGGTATAATATAGTGACCTGCAGCTGAGCCGGTATAATATAGTGACCTGCAGCTGAGCCGGTATAATATAGTGACCTGCAGCTGAGCCGGTATAATATAGTGACCTGCAGCTGAGCCGGTATAATATAGTGACCTGCAGCTGAGCCGGTATAATATAGTGACCTGCAGCTGAGCCGGTATAATATAGTGACCTGCAGCTGAGCCGGTATAATATAGTGACCTGCAGCTCCTATGCGGCGGATACGTACATGCATAGGCATAGCTCACCATAATTGTTGAATTTCTCCCGGTCGCCCGCCCAGTTCCCCAGAAAAAAATGTTTAAGGATGAAAAAATCAACAGAAGTTGATCTTTCAAAAAAATTAATGTTTGTAAGTAAACGAAATGTCGAATGCAGAACTCCGGCCAGTACTAATGTAAGCCTAATAAAATTAGCTTAGATTAATTTGCTTCGGGAAACCTACCAAAATTTTTTCGAATTTTCCCACCAACCCCTCCCCCCCTCTCTGGTCGCCCGGTCACCCGCCCGGAAAAAGTTTTTTCAACACATCCTGATCAGCTATGTGCATAGGTAAAATGTCTTGATTTCTCGATAGGTCGAAAAAATGTCACTACAGAATGTTACTTGAAGCTAGAGCAGAAGAAATAGCAACGATTATAACCGAGAGGAAAATCTCGAGTTCAATTTTTTTTCGGGTTGAGTGGCGGATACGTACATACACCCATTCGGAACGACACATAATATCACTGTTTTCGAGCGATAGAGTGGGGAATAATGAGAAGCGAGCTAAAAGTAAACAGCTGAGAAGGAAGAGCTATGCAGTGTTTTTATTTGCGAAAACATAATGAAACATAACGACATCCCGTTTTTTTTTCCACGTTATGTTCACAACTAAAATTTGTATAAATAATAGTCTCAAATGGAATAGCGCTTCAAATGTGCATGGTGTACGGTATTTTGTGCCCTTTCTGTGACATAGAAGTCGCGGTGTCTCTCGTTGTCTGCGGCGAGAGAGTATTTTAGTTGTTAACATAACATGGAAAAAAAAACGGGATGTCGTTATGTTTCATTATGTTTTTCGCAAATAAAAACACTCCAATAGTCATTGTTCTAGATTTTATCGCTCAAAGAGTTTTTGTAAATTATAAACATTGTTGGTTACCTATGTTTCTAAATTTAAGCGGACAGCTATAAAAAACTGTTGATATAAGACGATGCTGGGAATAATTTTCGCCAAAATGCTCAAAATGTTGTTCCTCGGGCAGATTTCCCTTGAAAAACCAAGCTTTTCCATGGCAAGAAACGGAAAAAAGCGCCATGATAAATGGCAGCAAATAACATGCGAGGAACAACATTTTGATCATTTTGGCGAAAATTATTCCCAGCATCGTCTTATATTCGCCTTTCATTTTTCATTGTCAATGTTTTTACCCTGTTTTACAAATTGATTTAACTTCTTCGTTATTCTACTTTGTTCTACTTCTACTTTCAATTTCCATATCTCGTTCACTACAAAGAAATTGACTTTCAATTCTTTCGTGGTGAGAACTGCTAGATGAGTGAATAGACTACCTTCTGAAATCATGACTTCGCCATGTCCTCGAGTGTTCAAGAATTGATTAAAACGCATAGATATTATAAGCCTTCTTCTTGATTTCGATATAGATACTTTATAATTGCATAAAAAGAAAATTGTTGTTCCAGTGACTCGTTCTGGTTGTGATACGGTTTTGTTGTATTCATGGGTCACCTAAATTTGTCAGAAATTTTTTCGCGGGTGGGGGGCCGGGTTGGGTTTTGTGTACAAACTCGATTTCTTATTGTATTTTTTTAGATTTACATTATGAATAAATAAAAATAAAACACTTTCAAAGGAAAATATGAAGTTGTTGTTTAGGACAGCGGCCGTACAATGTGAGAAATGTCAGAAGAATGAACTGAAATATGGCAAGGTGAGCTTCTCGGATTACGATCAATAATCTTCAATTAAAAGTTACCATTCAATATACAGGGTGGTCCATAAATAGTGTTACAAATTGGAATTGTTATACCTTTTTTCAAAACAGAGAAAATCTTCTCAAATTAACATATTTTATCAACAACATAAATGTCAACATTCACGCAAAAGTTCAGCTCAAACGATCTCCTTTTGCCCGAACTACAGCTCGAAGTCTCTTTGGGAACGCCTCCACCACTGTACGAAGGTATTCGACTCCGATGTTGTCCCATTCTGCCTGAAGGGCATTCTTCAGGGAATCAATATTTGGGTGGGAGCGAGAGTTTACCTTGGACTCCAAGTAGGCCCAAACGGAATAATCGAGCGGGTTCAGGTCGGGTGATGAGGCCGGCCATTCTGCTGTTGTGATGAAGCCGGGAAAATTTTCCTTGCACCACGTTTGAACCTTTTTAGCTTTGTGGGCTGGTGCTGAGTCTTGTTGAAAGGTCCATGTCCTCTGATTGAAATGCGATTGAGACCATGGATGGAGCACGTCTTGCAGAACATGTTTCAGATAGTATTCCGTGTCGATCTTGACGCCTTTCTCGACGAAAACAAGCGGTGTTTTTCCTGTTGCGCAGATCCCCGCCCAGACCATGACTTGAGTTGGATGTGCACTGCGTTGGACCGTTCTACCCTTGCTATCGGCTTGCTCTGCGTCCTTCGCAAGCACTCTGACGTTTTGGGAGTTGTGGACTTCTTCCACGGTGAACAGCTTTTCGTCAGAGAACACCATATTGAAATGTTCGCCTTGTTGCGTACGACGAAGAAGGTCGCGACATCTTTTGACTCTTTCCGACTTGTTGCGAGCCGACAGAAAAGCGGCCTTCCGTGTACGATACGACCTGAGTCCCAGCTCCTCCGTGACTATTCGTCCCAATGAAGTTCGGCTCATCGGGAGCTGCTGCGCCATCTGTCTGATGCTTCGTCGTGCATTTCGGTTGATCCGACTCCGAACGGTTTCGATGAGTTGTGTCGTGCGAGCAGTGCGAGGACGACCTCGCCTTGGACGGTCCAAAGATGTGCCAAGCTCCTCGAATCGTTTGATCGCTCGATACACTGTCATGCGAGGCAGGCGAAGCGTTTCAGCAATGCGAGCAGGGGCGTGGCCAAGAGTGTGTAGGCGAATGATCGCAGTTCGCAAGCGATTCGACGCTGTCATTACCCTAAACATCGATGGATTCAATCGAAACTCACTTGACACGTATAAAAAATTACGGGGAATCGGAAAAAACAAGAAAAGTGACCGCTACGTGCGGTCACTTCCTCAGGAAATGTTCTCAAACATTTGTAACACTATTTATGAACCACCCTGTACAGTACATCAAGTTTTTTTTAACCAGGGGTTACTTGCACTAATCTAAAACTCAAATTAACTCAACCGCCCTTCGATCGAAGGGGCCTTAAATGAAAGCAATTGACAAAAGAAGATGAGGGGGCAACAATATCCAATGTAAATTGTTCATTGGTTCACACACTTAACACATAGTGGTCTCTTTCCTAAGCGGCACGACCTCGTCAGCGTAGACTTTACCTAAACCTAAACGAAAAAAATTGGAAAGCAAATTGCAATACACAGAAAATTCAAAAAGTTGCCTGAATTTACGGCCATTACTAAAGCACGCCATGCACGCCAAATCATTACTAATGCACGCCACTGCGCGGGAAAAGAGAGAAAGAGTGTTTGAAGCACAATTTTTTTGATACGATCTCGTTAGCCTAAGCCGTACGGCCTCGTTAACGTAAACTTTTGTCTAAGCCTAAGCAGAAAAAAACATGAAAAACTTGACAAAAACTAAATAAAGTGCATGGGGCAAAGTTAAGAATTTTACCGTGCAGTGGCGTGTCTTAGTAATGATTTGGCGTGCTTTAGTAATAGCCGAATTTACCCTGACTTTTCAGTCCCCTCACCTTCTTTTGTCAATTGCCTTGAATGAAGAGTAAGGAGCTCAACATAAAGCTATGCATAGCTTTATGTTGAGCTCCTTACCAAACTTATTTGCAAAAATTATTATTCTACCTGCGCCACGGGTATAGTCTAATTTATCCTTCAACAAGAAAGCGAGTCATATACAGTACAGTATGTATATGTAATTTTTAAACCGCTGTTTCTCTATCTTTTTTTCTCGTGGGTCTTTTTTTCAAGGTCTCATTGAGTTCTCTATAAGCCTTACACATAAGTAAACTGCCAACCAGGAGTTAAATAGTCATTTAAGATCTTCTGTCGGCGGGCCTCTGTTTTCCAAATCATAAGGGGGGACCCTTATGTGAAAAAAGATAAGGGGGACCCTTATGTGGTAAAAAAGATAAGGGGGGCCCTTATGTGAAAAAAATTTTACGCCTTCGGCGGGCGTCTGTCCCTTTTTCTTGCACACTAAAAAACCCCTGCTTCCAACTGCCAAATAAATTTTCTAGGGCTACTGACCTACCTACCCTCTCCCTCACTCGAAATGAATGTATCACAGTTTTCACAGCTAGAATTGAAAAAAGTACATCTTCATTCCTCTACATAAATAGAACGTTTCTATAGCATTGATTGCACAGCCTCAACTGGATTGTAAAGTTGAAAGTGAAACTTTCAACCTACTTTAGAGACCGACTTATTGAAAAAAATCCTGGCGTATTCTAGCTGTGTCCTAACACCATTCATTAAATATCAAAATTTGAAGTTATCTCAACTAATTTATTGAACTAATTAAAACAAATAATAATAATTACCCTTCTTTGGTTAATCCCTTGACAGCTCACAAAACTTGATAAATTTCTGCCGGTCATCCACCCAATCTCCCAGACAAAATTATTTATGGTAAAGAAAATATGATAGATGATCTTTTTAAAAACTAAAAGTTTTTACCTGAACAAAATGTCGAATATAGAACTACGGCCCATGCTACGCGAAACAAAAGATTAATTGACTTCGGAAAACATACCAAAAATTTGTTGATTTCTCTTTCCGGTCACCCGCCCCAAAAAAAAATTTGAACACATCCTGGTGAGCTATGTCCCTTAATTACCGTAATATGTGATTGAATTCCCGAACTACTGTAACCAGTTTTGTTACGGTATTTCAAACACATTCATCAAGTATATTGACCATTTTCAGCCCACAACCTGCAAATATTGTCAGCTATGGGCTGCATACAGAGACCAGAAGGCATGTTTGAACTTTATTATTGTTTCGCTGTTACGGTAGTTCAAATACAGTAACTAGTGAAACAATTTAATTGGAATTCTACTTTTTTGATGTTATACAGTATATGTATGACACCGAATAAGCTCAATTATTGGAAATCGCTCGAGTTTACATTTCTTTGTGATTAAGTATCATATTCTCAGTTAAGCCCTGTACATGGTGCTTTCTTCCCCGAAATTCATGTAAATTCATAAGCTTTTCAAAAAGCTGCTTATAAGAAATGTCTCTTTTCCCTAATACTTTTTTTTCAGACTACATATACGCTCTTTCTCTTCTAAGAATGAACACCACTTGAAAAAAACAACCCATATCATATGGAGTCTAGAAAAAGGACTACATTACTCTTCTCCGCTCTTTACCTTTAGCTCGCTTCTCATTATAATTAACTCCCCCCTCGAAGAGCGGTCGTTCTTTTCAAATTTTAAACAGTTGCACAAGACCTGTGCTGAAGTATGACCAATATATGTATTGAAGAAAAGAATCGCCTGAATTTTTTTTTGAAGTTTTGTGTAAGAAAAAATCGAAAAAGTAGTAAGCAATGAAAGTCAATTAATCATACAAGCTTCGGTCATTTTTAGTGTGTTCATTGTGCTCATGCGGAACGAAAAAATGGCCCTCCGATAGCATGTGCAAATTGCAAATTGAAGGCTGCCTTCCCGAAGGATCACAATACCAAGGTTACTCAAGAGATCAATGGGAATTCGGCTACTCCTGGTCGTTTTGATTGTTTTTTTTGGATCAGCAACACGTTTCTCTAACCCACACCGCGGGTCAAGTCAATGCACAAATCTACGCGCTAACAAAAAAGCTAGTGATACAAATGCTATTTTCGTTAGCATCCTTTGTCTTAAATCACACGCTCTAGGGCTTTTTTAAAGGCCTGCCGTTTCCTCATTATCAGCCGTTTTGAAAAACATGCTTTTTTGCGGGGTAAACAACAGTCTTGTCAGCAGATTTCGGAGCAAGAGTGAGTGGTAAAATATATGAAGAATATTACAAAATGAATGAATACATGGATAAACTAGACAGGTATTTTTTAAAAAATTTAAAAGCAAAAACTGAGAGTCAAAAAGGTCGAGAGTTTAAAACTTGAATACCATTAGATAGTGAAGTATAGGCTATCTTAAATCACGTAAAATTGTAGCTTTTTCAGCCCGTGGATTAAAATACAAAAGAGGGAGTGAGTGTCGACCTTCTGTAGTGCCCATTATCTTCCTGTTTTCTTCTTCTTCTTCTTCTTCCTAGCGTTTATCCCGCCGCCGGGCAGGGTCCGCTTTGTAGACTGCACCACGCCATTTCACCCGATCAGCTGCGTCTTCAGTCTTCAGCCCGGTCGTGTTCATGTCTACTTCGATGCAGTCTCGCCACCTAGTTTTGGGTCTGCCTCTGGGTCTTTTGCCCTCTACTTCGAGGTTCCAGGACGATTGAGAAACGGAATGGGGATTTGATCTTATCACGTGCCCGTACCATCTCAGCCTTGACTCTCGAAGCTTTTCAGATATAGGGGCGATGCCCAGACGATCTCGGATGGTTTCATTTCGCACCATGTCTAGACGAGTGAGTCCGAGGCTCCATCTCAGCATTTTCATCTCCATAACATGCAGCATCTGTATAGTCTTTGCTGTGCATGGAGAACATTCGAGGCCGTACAACGCTACTGGTCTGACAACTGATCGGTAAATTTTACTTTTCAGTCTGTCAGGCATTCGCTTGTCGCATAGTACACCGGTTGATTCTCTCCATTTGAGCCAGGCAGCATTGACTCTCGCAGCAACTGTAGCCTTGGGGTCTAGGTCTGCGGTGATGTAGAATCCGAGGTACTTGAAGCCATCCACTTTCCGGAGTTCGGTGTTCTTGACTTTGATGGTATTCGAGGTATCCGAAGTACTTTTTCCCATTTCCAAGTACTCAGTCTTTTGGAGGTTTAGTCGTAGACCATAGTCACTGAAGCGTTCGTTCCACTCTCCTAGCTGTTTCTCCAAGTCCTCTGTTGTGTTGGAACATAACACAACGTCGTCAGCATACAGTAGAGTTTTCGGAGGGCTTGTTTGTAGATCTCTGGTGATCGTGTCCATTATCAGTATAAAGAGCAGGGGGGAAAGGGCGGAACCTTGATGAACTCCTACAGCAACCTTGAATGACTCCGAAGTACCCGCTGGACTTCTCACGGTACTTCTAGAGTCAGTATACATCATTTGAATCCATCTTATGTACTCTTCTGGGACTAGGTGGTCTCGAAGAGAGAACCATATCAGCTCATGAGGCACACGGTCGAAAGCTTTCTCCAAGTCAAGGAAAGCGCAATGGACTGACTTCGCCTTTTCCCTGTGTTTCTCTAGATAAAGACGAATGGCGAAAATAGCATCTGTTGTTCCACGCTTCATACAATAGGTCAACTTCAACTCCACAAATGAGTCCTCTTTATTATCTTCCTGTTTTCTGTCTTTTGATGCTAGCTCACTTCTGAGTCTCGTCCCCTCTCGCTCGAAAAGTTCGAAAAAGTCATTTAAACAACTTCAGCTCATGGTGGGCTATGAAGTGGATAGAGAGCGGGCAATAGTCGGCATGAATTGTTTCCTCCTGTTGAGTTCAGAATTTGAAACTTTTTATGTGAACATCAGATAAAAGGCAACGTCCTCTGTCGGATGTGTGTCCTGCAAAAGTCGACGGAGAAGAATGGCAGCACTGCCGCGTCCACTTCGGCTGCAGCAGTGAAACCGTGTACGTCGTATCTGAAGGGATCTGTGCATCATCACCTCAAGAGGAAGAAGGAGAGCGAGAAGAAGGTCAGACACTTTCGTGCCCTTTAATTATAGTACTGAAAAATCAAAACAAACGCTCTTGGAGGGTGGGTTTCTGGAATAATGAGAAGTGAACTATACGTTAAGAAAAATTTCGAGAGAAACAATACAATTCTTAGAGCGATGGAGTTTAGAATAATGACTCTTATTGCTCCGCTCTATTTTAACTCGCTTCTCATGATTCCATACTCTCCCGATCAAAGAACGGTTTTTTTCTTCAAGTTGTCAAAAATTCAGGTGACTAATGACTAATGATTGTTCGTCTCAACACAAAAAAACAATAAATCCATGCGTTTTTTAGCTTATGCACTTTTTTTTAAAAAAAAGATGTTGAAAAATTCATGTTCTCACTCCATAATCAATAGCACACTCGCCCTGGCTCTCGAGCGTGCCTATTTCTTAGCAATTTGATCTACACATTCATTTTGCGGCCGGTAAGATGCAAAAAGTAGATTTGTTCACTTTTTAATTCACTTGAGTAAGTGTTTCAGTTAATTGAATTGGGTAAAGTCTGACAATCGTTTGAGCAATATTTTCTTCTGAGCGTTGGCTCCAATCAGTTGTTTTCGCTTCGTCTATGTCTTGAAGTGCTTTTGAACGGACAATTTACAAGTTACTCAAATCATTGACTGCACCAGGATCTTTTGGTGGAGTTCACGATGTCATGATTTCAGCCCGAAGAAAGCGGAGTACTTGCCAAATTGGCCAAAAAGGAGCTGAATGCCGAAACCAGTGAGAATGTCATTGTTGTGCAGCAGCTGAAAGACAAGGTCAGACTTGAAAAGAGAAAACCCAAAGTGAAGGATCTTGGGGGAGCCGGGGTTAGATAAACAAGGTAGTGGTAAACGGGGATTAGTTTGAGATGAGGATGGGGGGAGGGAGGTTTTAGATTCATGAAAAGGAACATGAGTACTAAAATTCTCCATTTATCTTTATAAATAAAGCTTCCGAAATGGCGAAAAAAACGGAAGAAAGCGGGAATATTCCTGAAGAAAGTGGCGAGACAAGTTTTTCTCATCAAGAAAGAAGGGGTTTCTTATGCAAGGGTCTGGGCTCAAAGCGAGGGTCATTTGGGTAGAGAAGAGAGAGAATTAGGATAGGGAGGGCTGGGAAAGAGAGGGTGAGCAAGCAAGTTATTGGTAATACGGAAGTTAGGCAAATAAATTTTGGGATCGATTGGTAATGAGGACCTGATGGTTGAAATCCAAAAGTGAAATATGCTAAACTATAAAAATATAAACCGTAGCCGTACGCCGCCTTGATTACGGTGTATAAGTAAGGTTCACAAATTGAGGTGGACAGTTTGCAACGCGATGTTGCTCAGCGAGATGCTCAGTTGATAGAGAAGGATCGAAAGGTTGGTCTGTCAAAATAGGTAAAATATATATTGATTTTTCAATAGGTCTATCGCCAACGTAGGTTAAAAGAGTCACTTGTAACTTTAAGAAACCGGTTGAGGGCGAGTTATGGCTAATGAAACGTTATATTTATGTAGAGAAACGAAGATTTTTTTCAATTTTAGCTGTTTAAACTTTGATACATTCATTTTGACTGAGAGAGAGGGTCTGTACTGTAGGTCGGTCGCCCTATACAATTTTTTTTCCAGCTGGCAGTTCACCTTTGTCTGTCAAACAAATCAGGAAATATAATAAGAAATGAGAGAATCATGCCTTAGTTTTTAATAAACACATGCTTTTACAATGAAGAGTATGTGAGTTACTCATGTTTATCTATTATGCATATGTCTTCTCATATTTCCCTAACAATTTTATCTTTTGAGGCTTTTAATAATGAGGCTTTAAAATGGCTTTTAATAAGGCTAGGCCCTTGCTTGAATGGGCGGTAATGTTTTTTTAACAAGGGAAGGTGCCCTAAGTGTCTTTTCAGATTGCAGCGCTAAACGCGGATCTCATGAGCGCGGAAAAAAGAATGCGAGAGCAGGTTAGATTTTTCTTCGCTCGCGAGTGCATACGGCCTCCAAGAACTACTGGTGGTTTTGTATATAGAACGCTTTGAAAACTGAATTTTTTAAAATTTCTATAAGTTTTTTTATCCCTTGGTTTTGAGTTGTTTAGATTCATTCAAATTGGTTTATAGGTCGCACAATTGGCCAAAAACCACAAGGACGAAATTTCCATGTTGACCCAAACTCATCGGCAAGCAACAAAACAGGTTTTAAGTTTTCGAAATTTTCTTTCTTTTTTTAATGGAGGACTTACCAAGCATTTCTGTTTTATCTTCCTAGTGCTTGTTCCCACCTCTCGACGAGGTACGCGCTCCCCTGAAATACGGTACAAACCTATCCTGGTAGAACCAGGGGCTGGCCGCTTGGTCACTGCCAGTGTGAATAGCAGCAGTGGGTAGATTCAGATTCGTTCGTGCATGAGCACTACCAACATTTCTTAACCTCGGTTTGGGTGGATCTTTCCGGGGTAGAAGATGAGTTAGAGACTCTTCAAACAATAGTTGTTGTTGTTGCCGGCGACCCGATTATTCTTCTTCGGCACCGAAATCGTCTTTGCTGATGGGAAAATTAAGGAATCTCGCCGTCCTAACTGGTTCCGTTCAAAGCGACCGGGCCGTCAGCGTTTTAGGTCTACTTAGACAATAAAAAAGGTCAGATTTAGTGTGGCCGGACTTTCCGCAGTCTCGGTATTTGTCGACTGCATTGGGGTCGATGCGAGCCATGTAGCTTTGGAGTAGTGGACTCTAACCAGCCCTGATATGAGCCAGTTTACATCTTGTACTCCTCGGTAACGTCTTTTCTTCTATTGCAATTGGTGATGGATAACCATGAGTATCACTGGCGGTGTGTAGTTTCTCTCCACAGCTGTCACTGCTCTCGTTCAGTCAAGTTCGATCGAAATTCTTCTTTTGTCTTCACTTCGTTGTCTTTATTGAGGAATGGTGCTGCTTACTAAGACTAGATTTATCTCTTCCCATTTGTCGTCTGGGGGTAGGTAGTTTCGAAGAGTGATGATTGATGTGTCCTAGTTGATGAAGGTGCAGTAGAAATTGATCGCAAAGCGGATAATTATGTGGTTTAAATGGCACAACGTCGGCTTCGACAAGCAAATCATCGATATTTGTAATCTTGACGCAACGCGTAGCTGCGCGGATTGCAGCATTTTGAGCAGTTTGTAGAGTTATCGACCTGATTCCTTACTATCACAAAAGGTGAAAGTCTTGGAAAGGCTTCTTCTCCAATTCGTTCAATTTGACATCCCACCTACGAGTCATCAACATGGTTTCACTGAGGACAGTATTACATCGACGGTTTTATATGAGTTTAACAACTTTATCTCCAGAGGTCTAAATTAGAAAAAACCAGCCAGCCGTACGATTGTAGTTGCATTGGATCTTAGCAGACAGGCGTTAAATGAGGCTGGTCTAAGGCATGTTTGTACGCGCCGAGTGAGTGGAAAAAGGAATGGGGAATGGCAAAAAGAGTGTAAAGAGAAGTAGAGAAAAAGTTAAACAGAACGGAAGGAGAAAATAATGTAGATCATTCTCGGCGCGAACATGTATGCGCCAACATAGCTGTTCCGGTAACCATTTAACTTCGTTAGCAGAGCATTCGATTTCGTCGACCAAACATTCTCACTCAAGACATTGCCAGAGTATCCCTCCCAGACCAAGTTTGACATTAAATTCGCGGTTACATACGGAGAAGGCAGACTTACGTTGAGTTCAGAGAAGCAGAGAGCAAAAAGAGAAAACTGCGAGATGGAGTACTCCAGGGTACTCCTGGAGTACCCCAGAGTACTCCAGTACAGCTGGAGTACCTCAAGGCAGTGTCCTATCCACAAGGCTCTTCAACTTCTCCTTTTACATATAACTTGCCTAAACCACCTTAAGAAATTCGACTTGTGACTTGCGCGGATGACTGCACAGTATTTTCCAAAGGACCAGAAATCGCACCAATATGGAACAGAATGAATATCTACCCTGCCGAAATAGCCCAGTGGTTTGAGTCCAAAAGATTACTGCTTGCTGCAGTGAAAAGTGCTGCTATCTCTTTCACTCTACACAGTAAAAGTGAATCCGCAGCTGAATAAGAAAGTCGATGACACTGTAATACCGACTGTTCATACTGTAATACCGACTGTTCATACTGTAATACCGACTGTTCATACTGTAATACCGACTGTTCATACTGTAATACCGACTGTTCATACGGCCAAAATACTGGGAATGACTTTTGATCCGATGTAATCATTCGATGTCCATGCAAAAAAGAAACGAACAACTCTTCGTTACCGAAACGCTGCTTTGAGAGCTCTCACTGGTTCTACATGCGGAAAAAAAGAATTGCTAGTCACAACATACATTACCATCATCAATAATTCAGCTCCTATCTGGTCGCCAAATCTGTCCGAAACTAACTGGAAACTAAACTATCGCACAATAGTCGAGCCCCCTACCGTTATTCTGATTTTTGCAGATTTTAAATTTTTCCGAAACGAAACATCTCAAAATATTGATACCTTAAAAAAATTACCGAAATTTTTTTACCGTTTATTATTATTATTATATGCATATTTATATAAAAAATTTTTAGGTATCAAGTATTTTGGGATGTTTCGTTTCGGAAAAAAATTAAAACCTGCAAAAATTAGAGATAATTTGTCCATTTTTAAAAATTTTATCAAAAAAATTTCAATCAGTTGATTTTACATACTCAAAATAATTGTGTTCGCACAGATATTATACAGCAGCTTATTTTTTCAAATTCGAAATTGGAATTCAAATTTAAAATTCGAATCTGACTCTCCTCACTTCTGCTACACACACTAGCACCGAGCGGGCAGCCACTGGTTCTACCAGGGTAGGTCTGTCCCGCATCTAACGGGAGCGCGAACCCTGCCGCGAGGCATCTAACGGGAGCGCGAACCCTGCCGCGAGGCGGAAAGGTGCATGAGTGAGATTATTATTGTTAATCGGATCTTTCAAACGTATTAAACCGTAACAAATTGGGTCTTTCTCAGGTTTTCTCGCACAGTTATCGGTAATTGATTCTCGCACAGATAACGCAGCAGTTGACTGCCGTGAGTACTTCGCGTACAGTACGCGATAAGGAGCGCAAAGAGGAGAAAGAAAGGGAGCGCTTCTTCGGAGGGGCGAAGAGAGAGAAAGAGGCGGCAGACAAGAGGCAGGCAGAGACATTGAAGGAGAGAGACGCAGAGGCTGTGGAAAAGGAAAGAGACACTGAAAAGGAGAGAGATGCTGAAAGAGTAGAGGTCGAAGGTTGGTGCTGGTTTCTGTAAAGAAACATTCTACTTGAAAATCAAATAAACTATCGA
Organism: Allodiplogaster pararmata; assembly: GCA_964056735.1. Taxonomy (NCBI): domain Eukaryota; kingdom Metazoa; phylum Nematoda; class Chromadorea; order Rhabditida; family Diplogasteridae; genus Allodiplogaster; species Allodiplogaster pararmata. The sequence continues at coordinate 41,002,512 of OZ057407.1, read as the reverse complement.
TTAGAAAAGCTAATCCACCGGGCGGGGCCGAACTCAGCGATCTTTCATATCCGGAAGGGTTGGCACGTTGGTCACGGTGTTACTTCCAGTGTGTTTCTGAAAGCCGCACTGCGGGTTAAATCTTTGCGCTATCCAAGAAAGATAGTGATAAAATGTTGTGATCGTCTGCATCCTCTCTTTTACATTACACACTCTTTTACTTTCTAAAAGGCCTGCCGTTCCCTCTTAATTAGTCATCTGCCGTTCCCTCTTAATTAGTCATCTGCCGTTCCCTCTTAATTAGTCATCTGCCGTTCCCTCTTAATTAGTCATCTGCCGTTCCCTCTTAATTAGTCATCTGCCGTTCCCTCTTAATTAGTCATCTGCCGTTCCCTCTTAATTAGTCATCTGCCGTTCCCTCTTAATTAGTCATCTGCCGTTCCCTCTTAATTAGTCATCTGCCGTTCCCTCTTAATTAGTCATCTGCCGTTCCCTCTTAATTAGTCATCTGCCGTTCCCTCTTAATTAGTCATCTGCCGTTCCCTCTTAATTAGTCATCTGCCGTTCCCTCTTAATTAGTCATCTGCCGTTCCCTCTTAATTAGTCATCTGCCGTTCCCTCTTAATTAGTCATCTGCCGTTCCCTCTTAATTAGTCATCTGCCGTTCCCTCTTAATTAGTCATCTGCCGTTCCCTCTTAATTAGTCATCTGCCGTTCCCTCTTAATTAGTCATCTGCCGTTCCCTCTTAATTAGTCATCTGCCGTTCCCTCTTAATTAGTCATCTGCCGTTCCCTCTTAATTAGTCATCTTAATATTTTCGCTCTTTTGCAAGTGGCAAAAAACAGTATGGTTGTGTCACGGAGAATCGTGCGATGATAGTGTTAGGCTAGATGAAAGACTCGAAGGTCTTTTTTTTTTAGTTACGCATCCTCTTACAGCGATTATGTTGTGAATAAACCATAAGTCTGAAAAAGAAATGAGAGTTAGAAAATGAGATGTTGAATCTTTAAGTTTTTAGTAAGGCCCCCTCGCAATAGTTATGAGTCTTCCTGACTTTTTAGGCTTCGAGGTTGAAGTTGAAAATTTGGATCGATTTTTCTAGCTATGACTTTCTATGTTTCAGCTACAGAGAAAGCAGTCACTTTCGAAGAGCCTGAAGAGGAAAAAATCGGAGGAGCTAAACTGGTTAATCCATATTATCTAGTAGAGGATGGTTTGGTGGCATATGTCACCTGCACAAATAAAATCAGTTTCCAGAGGACATAAATGAACATTGGAAGCTTCTTGAAGACAGCATCAGAGCACCCGCCGCAAGCATCCTCGGAAAGACGAAACCCGGAAAGCCAAGAATCGAGAAAGACACCTGGTTTTTCACCTCCGAAGTTCAGGATGCGATCAAGGCGAAAAAGAATGCCTACAAGAGATGGAGGACGTCAAATGAGGCTGACGACCGCGCTGCATACAGCTCAGCCAAGAAAGCCGCCAAAAGAGCTGTCGCAGTTTCAAAAGCCTCCTACTTCCGCGATCTCTATGAGAAGATGAACCAACCAGGAGGCGATAAAGCCATCTATCGGCTTGCCAAGGCTCGACACCGCAACACCTTGGACATCCAGAGAGCAGCCACGATAAGGGACAAACAAGGGAAGCTCGTCACTGACCCTTTAAAAGTCAGAAACAGGTGGCGCGAACATTTCGAAGAAATGAGCGGCCAAGAGTTTGAGCACCCTCCCATCCCTACTTCCCACGCCATACAAGGACCCGTGCCAACCATCACGGCCGAGGAAGTGAAGAAGGCACTCTCTAAGATGAAGACTGGGAAAGCGGCTGGACCGGACGACATAGCCACCGAAGCCTGGAAACTTGCGGGTGATGTTGGACTAGCACATCTCGTGCACCTGTTCAACACCATCGTAAAGCAAGGCCAAATTCCACATATCTGGCGCTACTCCACGACCGTTCCAGTCTTCAAAGGAAAAGGCGATGCCAGAGTGTGCAGCAACTACCGTCCAATACGCCTTCTCAACCACACTATGAAGATATTTGAGAGGATACTGGATTCACGCATACGAGATATCGTCGATATTCCAGCTCAGCAATGCGGGTTTGTGAACGGAAGAGGCACAACAGATGCAATATTTGCACTCCGTTTACTCGTCGAGAAGCACGCAGAGAAAAGATCACCTCTCCATCTGACCTACCTCGATTTGGAAAAGGCGTTCGACAGAGTCCCCCATGATCTTATTTCATATGCATTGCGCGATCATCAGGTTCCTGAAGAGTACATTCGATGGACAATGGCGATGTACGATGATTCAAAGAGTACTGTCAGAACTCCGGTCGGCATCACAGAGCCATTCGCAGTAAACGTTGGAGTGCACCAAGGGAGTGCTTTGTCTCCCCTTCTCTTCATTTTGGTTATGGATACCGTCACGCGTCCTCTACTGACTCCGGCTCCGTCAACCATCGCATACGCCGACGACATTCTCCTTGCTGCTCCTACACGTGCCGAAATCGAGAAACGCACCCAAGAATGGAATGACGCTCTTAGTAGGCATGGCTTACGCCTCAACATCAAGAAGACCGAGTACCAGGAAATCGGAGTGCAAACGACGGGAACTGTTCACATCAGCGGTGAACCGCTCCCGAAGACCTCCGAATTCAAGTACCTTGGTTCTGTCATCTCCTCAGACACGTCAACAAATGCAGCGGCACGCCAAAGAGTAAATGCAGCTTGGATGAAATGGAGAGAAGCTGCAGGTGTCCTCTGTGATAGGAATATCACAGCTGGCATACGCGGAAAGATGTATAAAACAGCAATCCGTCCCGTGCTTCTCTATTCGACGGAGACCTGGCCTACAACGCGTATAACCGAGAACATTATCCACACGAATGAGATGAAAATGTTACGCTGGACACTAGGACTGACTCGCCTAGATTGTGTGCGTAACACGATTGTGAGAGGGAGACTCGGCGTTGCCCCAATACAAGACAAGATGCGAGAAGGGAGAGTTAGATGGTATGGACACGTGATGCGAAGAGACGCGACCAACATCGCAAGACACGCCCTTGACATGGAAGTACCAGGCAAACGCCCTCGAGGCAAACCGAAGACAAGATATATGGATACGCTCAACCAAGACCTGCGCCTTGCAAGACTCCACTCGGAAGACGCAACGGACAGATGTTTCTGGAGAGCTAGAAGCCGTACAGCGGACCCTACTCCGACCTCGGCCGGCGCGGGACAACGCTAAGAAGAAGAAGACAAATAAAATCAAAAAACGCTGTATATCAATGTCAAAGACATGAATTGCGAAAAATTTAACATCTCCCGGTGTTGGAAGTGAAAAAGCGGGAGAAGTTGACTTGGTTCGGACTTTTACGCAGAGGATACTGTATGAAATGGGGTACTGTAACCCAGATAATTTAAACCTATTATTCCAGGAAGTTGACGAGAACAAAGAGGATGGCGAGGCCGATGGGAAAGTGGAATAAGACCTCGCAGTGTGAAAAGGCTGATGCGAGTGACAACTATACGTCTTCATTTGACAAGAGGAGTAACAAACTCTTTTGACAGAAAGAATGACATTTTTCGGTTATTAGGAGTCACAACTCTTTTCCTGCTCAACAGACCATCGGGTAGACTAGCCGAACTGACAAATCTGTACTAAACGAAATGCCCATATCTAAACATACTCACTCATTCAGAAGCTTGTTAGTAACTCAGAATTTTCTGTTTTTCAAAAGTCATCTGAGCTAGTCAGAATTTTGATGAGGATCACTCATTCAAGAAAGGGCTCGGAATAAGCGACTTTCCACGGTTTAGCGGATCTTCGCCGACTTCGGCCCACGCGGTAGTACGCTAAGAATAAGAAAAAGGTTTCAGTCTTGAATTCCTAAAATTTCTAAAAAGCAAAATTTCGAGTCTCTTCAGCTTCTCAGACATTCAACTCTCGCTCGCAACTTTTTATTATGGAACCCAGATTGAGTAAGCGGTCATTTTTTTCACAAGCTCGGGTGACATATGGCGATATTTGTTAGGCATATGTTCATTTTGAAAAATGCGACGGTTTTCTTCATATACAAGTTCATTGATTGAACACCCAAAAAGATTGTCGCTCATGCCTCTTTGTACTGGAGAATATTGAAACATTGGTAGCAAATATGCGTGTGGTGTATGTTTAAGGTATCATTCATTCATTCATTCATTAATTCTTACTTGCATGCGCGAAGAAGTGTTGCTCCAGAGAGTTTGAAGAGGTTTAACAATAGATATTGTGACGTTTTCATTGGCAGATTTGCAAGTCACTAATCAATTAAAAAATTACTTATTGGACCGGTGTTAACATAACTAACCTTGTTAAATGATTATTTTGGAGAAAAAAATTAAAAAATTTTGATGGTAATTAATTATGTCAGTAACTACGCTGTGTGATTCGCTATTTTTCTCCTGGAATTGATCGTAAACCTTCGAAAATCGAGAAACTTTGAATTTCTTACCGAATTTGTGTGTGTAAATGTTTTAGATCAATGGAAAAGGCTTGATGTATTCGAGCAAAAGTTTTAGGTCAAAATTAGGTGATAGGGAAGATGATGAATATTTTATATATTTAATTTTAAAATAAAAACAAAGTTGATATAAGATTATAAATAAATAGAAATTTTTTTGTATAGGCAAACAATCTGAATGGCGTTCTGGTAAAATCATTATTTAATACAACTAATTAATGCTTATGAAATCTGGATGTGACGGCAGTGTCAGAATATTTTGCGAAGGGTCCTAATGCGATCCTACACCCCCAGATAGACGCAAGAATACCAAGGGGTGGTAGTGTGTTCGACTATTGTTCGAAGAGTCCCGAGTTTGAATCCCACCCCGGAAAGATCAACCCAAACCAAGGAGGGTTAAGAAATGTTGGTAGTGCTCTGGCTCGAATCTGACTCTCTCCACTGCGGCTACACACACTAGTAGTGATGCAGAGAGCACCATTGAGTCTGCCAGGATAGGTCTGTCCCGCGTCTCAGGGGAACGCGTATGGATGTCAACTAAGCGGTGACCAAAACGTAAGAAGTATTTAAAAAATTTCAAATTCTAGCCGAGGAAGCGGGATGTCTCGGCAACAAGAAAATAATTAGTTTGAAATGATCTTCCTCTTCATATCTTAAATTATATCAGAAACTTTCAAAAGTACTTGTAAGTTGATTGTGATGTATTTGGATTAAATGTATGCCGGTTTGAAGAGATTGCAATCAAAGAAAAATAAGTGTTAAATATTGATAGATTTGGGTTCGTATACATTTATTGATGACTGTAACATATAGGAGGGTAAATTTCATCTTGTGTGCAATATTGAAACCATGAACTAATAGTTAGAAGTGTGAATCGGTGTCTTAGATCAAGATAAATGTGTTAATCTATACTTATTCAAACGAGTGGACAGTCTAATTCTTTTTTGCTGATTATTTGTGTTTGTGCAAATCCGGTTTGAGCATTTATAAAGTTTTTACCGAAATGTTTGGCATTCAATCGAAGAATGCAGTGGAATGAAAAGCAAGGGTTTCATTATCGCAACTACAAATAACATTATTATCGCAAACTACAAATAACATTATCGCAACTACGTAGCGGCTATGCAAGTTCCCTTAACAGCTACCTACACAGAATAGGAGCTGTCCAATCCCGTCTTTGCCCAAAATGTTTAGAAGAGCCACATACATAGATTTGCGGAATAGCCCGACGTCTGTTGTTAAAATCTTATACCAGTGATTCCTTTCTTCAAAAAAAAAGAATTAAAGGGATAAAAAATAAAGTAAAACAAATGAAGTTAAAAAAACCGAGAGAGAGAGAAAGAGAAATAAATGTAATTAGATAAATTATGTAGGTAAGGATATTATTTTCTGAGAAGACCTTGTCTACCCAGCCAGAGACCTTCGGCGGGCAATCTACAACAACAACAGCAAGGGTTTCGAGAGCTACGAAAATTGAGAGATTTTTTTGTGTTTTCGCCAGAACGTCGTGCAAGGTTTGGACAATACGGCCTTAAGGGTGCGCACTGTTTTGCTCACCGACCGTTTTTTACCGTCAAAAAGTAAAACTAATTTGCTCACCTACAGTCAGAAACATACGAGTTTTTTTTGAATTTTTTTTGCGGGAGCTCCCTGATTAGCAATTTTTATGAACGCTGTGACTGTCCAAATGGAGCAACTTATTGCATTTTGAAAGAAGATGATGCATTTGGACAGTCACAGCGTTCATAAAAATTGCTAAGCAGGGAGCTCCCGCAAAAAAAAATGGTATGTTTCTGACTGTAGGTGAGCAAATTAGTTTTACTTTTTGACGGTAAAAAACGGTCGGTGAGCAAAACAGTGCACAGCCTAATGTGTACAATTTCTGTTAAAATCCGGCTTTCTGTTACAATGAAGAGTGCAAGTAGACACAATTATTAATTGTAACAGAAAACTAACAGAATTATCATCACGAAGAACTATCAACTGAGTATTGTTAAATGTTTCCTCCCTGGAAAGCAGAGAGGAATAGAAGGGAGGTCGCGTTTCTGTTTAAGCACACACATACCCGTAGCCTTGGTAACGGCCATCTGGGAACGCTCTTAGTGAGTGACAGCTTCAGGGACAGTTATTCTTTCATTCATTCCTTTTATCGGTTTGTTGTCTTTTTCCAACCAGTTAGGTAGTTTCCAGCGATGTTTGAATATAATAATAATTCAGCTTTTATTAAACTACATGTACTTTTCATAAACCTTCATATAAATTTGGCAACATAGTATACCTGTGTTAAACTTGTTTATGGTGAACAGGGAACGTCAAATGTAGAGCTCATTTCTATATATTTTTCTCATTTTTTATTGTGAAAATTTTAACGACTTTTCAGCTTTGCATCTTTAAGCTTAGATACGGGCTTTATATATATATATATACAATAAATTTTCCTTTTTATTAGCGTAATGATTTTTATGTATAAGTTTGTTAGTAAAATTTGTGTCTCGAAGGAAGAGAGGGAGATAATCAAGGAGGGAGAGATATACAAACTTGAAAAGAGAAAACTAGAGAGCGAGAGAAAGGGAGAGAGGGAGAAATGGAATTGAAGAAAGAGGGAGATAGAAGCATAGAGAAAGACAAGTAGAGGAAAAAGAAGAAGAAAGAAAGAGATGTAAACTGAGATACATTTTCGAATTTCTGAATGGAATCTCTTTGAAGACATCCTACAATGAGCTTCGCGCCTATCAAAGATGGAGAGTACACCAGTACGATTTACAGCCTGGTGAGTTTTTGCTTCAAAACATTGCAGAATGAGTACAATATACCGATTCTGTCGTCAAACTCTTTTTTGAAACTTGTTTTTAAGCTTGCTGGAACAGAAAGTTTCTAGTCAATGAAGGATTCGTCCCCAATGACTGCGGGTAGTCCCGAAAACTGAAGTAGTGAGCTCGAATTTTTTATATTCTTTCATTTCCTTTAATTATTTATATAGAGCATATCCGAATCGAAGCTTTATTGTCAGAAGCAGATTCATTGCTGTTGACATAGAGAGATTCACGGCAACTTGGCAAAATGAAAATTAATTTTTAAAAAACTTTTCAAAAAAATCAGACTCGTTTTTTTCGAGCTTCATCTTTTCACCGCTGAAAAATTTTGTAGATCGCAGCCGGAAAGTACAACGACGTCATCCGCATACTACAGTATGAAGTGCAAAAATCGACTACGGTAGATCGCTTTAAAGACTCATTCAAGCACCCGAATATTTGAACTCGATAAGACATGTCTACTTGAATTACTGTATCAAGCTACATTTATTGATTTTTTGATTTAATTCTTGATGAAGATAAACTAACTTGATCATTATCTTTTATATTTATTTTTTATTTTATTCAATAAGAACTTTAACTGTTTCAATACAAGTCTTAACCATATTGAGTTTTTGAAGAACAGAGCGGGCCTCTCACTGCTCGCCCATTGCTACTATTATCTAGAGGTAATTTTTTAAAAAAAATTTTTGAAAAAAGTTCTTTAAAATCTACTCTTTGTGAAAATAACCAATTTTAAAAAAACTACTGTTCAAAACATAGTTTTAAAAACTACTTGTCAAAAACCAGAAAGCTCTAAATGGGTTAGAGACCTCTGAACTGTTTTCAGCGATTCTCAATAAATGCGAGATCGCTGCTTTCATGAACTGAAGATTCGATGATAATGTCTTCACGTTTATGATTTTCGTAGCTGTTAAAGGCAGAACATTCATTAATTTATGAGATGAAAAATGAATTAATTTCGTGATTACATATTGGGCAGTACTTTACTGTACGGCGAACCAGATGGAGCCGTTCGATTTAAGGGCGCTTCATGTCCCATCACATCGAAAATAAAGCGTTTAAATTAAATTGAATATGGGGCAGCGGTTTTGCGACGTTTTCGTAGAGTATCCGCGATGTCATCCATAGAATTTACCTATAAAAAACTGATGATTTTGTAAACCACAGGATTACATGAACGCGGCGATTTGCTATGAGAAACTGGCGAACCTTTTCCCTTCGCTTCAGGAATACAAGCTCTACCACGCGCAGGTTGACTTTCTGAATTTCCTTCCATGGTTTTTTGAACGAAAAAAACCTTTAAAAGATTTTTTTAAACTTTTAATTAATTTTTTTCTTCTGTAGCTGAAGTTCAAAATCATTTTAAATCATAAGTTTTTTTCTCGTCTGAACATGAGTTGATAAAATGAGAATATGTAATATCTGAAACTCAAAAATTCTGAAGTTTGTTCAGAAGTAAAGTTAACTGAAATTCAAAATTGGAATAAAATGTTACTCTCTCAAAATTTTGAACATTAAATCAATTTTAATATCAGTGTCTATACAATGCCTTCATGACTCCGGATGCTATCGGAATCCTCACTCAGGTTTATATTTTTCAAAAAAACTCATTGTTTTATGCTCATTGACTTGTTTTTAAGATAAAATTTTAAATAAATTTTCATTATTTATTTATGCACAAAACATCTTTATTCCCCTTGTCCTCAGAGAAACGCACTTGGCGTATCTATCTATGAAGAATATCCTTCTTTCTATCTGTCTCCTTCTCTCTCTTCCTCTCACTTTGTAACTTTTTTCTTTAACTCTGTTTTTTCTGTCTCTCATTTCCTCTGTTTCTATAGATCTCTTGTCATCCCGCTCTATTTTCTCCGCTCTCTATATTGCTCTCTATTTTTTCTCTATCTCTCTGCCTCTCTCCCATTCTCTTTATTTTCTCTCTCTCCAACTCTTTACCTCTCAATTTTTTCTAATGAATAAACTTCAATTGCATAATACAGTTTGATGAAATCGTGACGTCCGATTCCAAACTCAATAAAATCTTTTTTCCCCCTTCACTCGTCCTCCTGAGCGGCTTTCATATGATAATTTTTTCCCGTCCTCATCATCCTATCCTTTTTCGTTCTCCAGGGCGGCTGTTATGTGATGAATATGTCCAATTTATATTTACGTCCTCTATTTATCAGAAGAAATATCATTGATTTGCGCTTTCGAAATCCCTCGAACCCAATGTCCGGGTTACAATATAATTCATGAGAAACAAAGAACTTTGACTTGGGCATTTTTGGATTTCTGTAACATTTTCCAAACATAATTTTGAGTCGTCATTTATAGCTCGCAAGAAAGAACTTTTGCGAACAAACACTTATCCCTGACTTTTTCAACGTTGTTTTCAAGCGATGTTGTAAGACACCGCGTAATGAAAACTTCAAACTTCAAGTTGGTTCAACTCAGATAGAGGATCCGAAGTACATGGCATCAGTGACCAAACTGATGGCAGCCATCAAATACCGTGAGGACGATATGCGGAATGCACGAGTATTCGTCGAACAGTTTCCTCAAGACGATCCAGATATACAGATCAACCTGGCATCTATCGAGTACAAGGTATAATATTGTGAACTGTGTACCGATGGCGCGGATCGGCTGAATGGTGGTATGAGAAGGGCTCATGAGCTAAAATGATGGAAGGGGCGTTATTAAACGGCTTGAAAGATGAAATAAGCGGGACTGAGTGTCGAAGTGATAGAATAAGCACCAACGAGGAGGGCTTAGAATGATGAACCATTGACCGATGAATGGTTGAATAAGCGAAATGGATGGGCTAAAACAGAGAAGAAGCACCTCTCGCGAGCAATAATGAAAATTTAACGCCTGCTTGACTCAGTAATATGTATAAGCCTTCAGATTCTCAAATATTCAATTCGTCAGAACCGGGTTTTGCACCAGAATTTCAAGCTGTAATAACGGAAAACAGGCGATTTCGAGCATTTTTTTGTTGATGCGATGGAGTATTTCCACTCAAGTAAAGACTGCAGACATGCATTTTTATGTGTTTCATTAAATCTATTTCGCAGGAACTTTTCAGCTCCTGACAGTGTATGAACTTTCCTTTTCACATGCACTCTTTCCATGGTTTTCAAGGAGATTCACTTGCTATTGATTTTTTTTATAATCGAGTTATAGAGCGTTAAAATTCAACTTTTCACCTTGTCAAAGTAATATCTGCAAAGTTATTTCGTTGAACGCTTCAATGTCTCACTACGAATTGCCGTGAGAAGGAAAATGGACTACGGTTTTTTTATATAATAACTTTTACTGTTGGTCGTAATTTTATATGAATATAAAAAATATCGTAGATCATTTTCCTTCTCACGGCAATTCGATGTGAGACATTGGAGCATTCAACAAGATCACTTTGCAGAGATTACTTTAACGAAGTAAAAAGTTGAATTCTAACGCTTCATTATTTTCCTTCAACTGTACCACGCGGCCACTCAGATCTTTTTTTTAATGGAGACCCTTCATAGTCGCTTACAAGCCTGCATTCAGTTTATTTCCCACCAAATTGCCTGTCAAAATTTTTAAAGCATCAAGTGTATTTTATGTTAAAATATTTTATATACATACACATCGAGTATCAAAAAAATTCGACTAATAAAAAATTCTACAAAAAAGTTTATACAACAAAGCTTCGAATATGAAGCTAAAGTATATTGATATTGATATTCTTTATCGCCAAAGGACAACTGGTTCAGGGTCATCGCTAACATGGTTGACAATGAGAAAATGAAAAAGTAGAAAATCTTCGGAAGAGGAATAAGCAACTGTGGCGTTGCACTGAAGAGTCTTGGTACACTTAGCGTTTCAACCTCATACCGAAGAAATTCACGAAGTCTTGAGTCCCAAGAAGACAGAAGAGAAATCTCGTAATTCAATGAAGTAGAGACGAGTAGAAGTCAGTGTGAAGAGGAAATGATAGACCCGACCATCTCCGGGGTTTGAAA